>PVJX010000834.1:0-204098 GCA_004027295.1 Dolichotis patagonum
AAAAACAGCAATATGGTCATCCATCTTACCCACTCAAATATACATTCAATTATATCAAAAGTGTAAATTTAAACACAACAAAACAGAAAAAAGTGGATCACAAGAAAGCAATGTAAGGGACATATATTCCAAAACTAGACAATTGGAGATATTCACTCTCTATCATATTGACTCTTGTTTTCTTCCAAATAGTTGTCCATATTGTCACATACAGGGAACTCACATGAAGCAACATACTATGGAATTGATTTGAGCAGCACAAGGAGGGCATTTCAGGTCTTCAAGACCAGAAAATAGGGAAGCTGAGAATGGCTGTCATAGTGTCTCTCATTCTCCTCAAAACAGCTGTCCATACCTTCATGTGTGTTGAACTTAAACAAAACAAAACAAGCTAAAATCACTTTGAACAAAGAATGATAATTTTGCTAGACTACACATCATGACATTATGGAATCAACACTGGGTACTGTAGTGTCTCTTTTTCTTGAAGGTAGTTGTTCATTTCATCATGTGTTATATAGTTGGTTCTTGTAAACTGTTTATAAGCTCTACACATGCATGAGTCTCTACATGTATATCTATCCTTTCTGTATTAGAGGTAAAAACAAAACAACAAAAGATAAAACAAAACAATTACTAGAAAATCATGAAGCAAAAAATTCATATATAACTGCAATACAAGGTGATCTACAATGGTTACCATGATGTCTGAGTATTATATATTAACATTAATAAAAACCATTTATTGGAGACATTATAAGACTTCAAAAGCAAGTAATAATCAAACCAGTGAATCTTGTCTTAGTGAATCTTGTCATCTTCAGTGTAGTTACCTTTACTCTTAGACTTGATGCTATCCATCATGACAGATTTAAATAAAATCAGTCAATATAAAGTAGCAATCTAACAACCCAGATTCAATTAAGATCAGTCATAATAAGACAGTATAGGTTATAAATTCAGATTAAGTTGATAGGCAATTAAGGATGATTACTATAATATGTCTTCTATTTTTGGGATAGCTGACCATGTCCTCAAGTCTAGTGTAAGTAGAGAAATTGGAATAGCACATAATCCATTCAAGCAGAGTGATGAGAATAATGTAAATTTAAAATCTTGTTACCCAATTAACAATATACTGTGCCTTCCTTTTTTAGACAATTCCTCCCCTTTCACTGCTGTAGGGTGCACTGCTTGTTTTGGGTCCCACTGCCTCCCTATATAGAGCATCTCAATGGACCCTGTCTCCTGATCTACTCTGCCTGTGTTTCTCTCTGTTAATATTTCAAGCCCAACTATACTAGAGATTATAGCCAATCTTCTCTGCCTTATTTCTGCTATTCTGTTTTTCTGCCATTGGTTGTCTATTTTTCTGTTCCACTCCACTGTCTGCCCCGTTCACTGAGGTCTCTCTGCCATTGTTCCTGAAATGCTCGTATTCTTTTTCTCTTTTTCTAAAATGTCCTTCAGTATTTTTTGTAGGGTTGGATTGGTGGTCACAAATTCTCCAAATTCCTCTTTGTCATGGAAGCATCTTGTTTCTCCATTAATTTCTAGAGAGAATTTTGCAGGATACATCAATCTGGACTGGAGGTTGTTCTCCTTCAGGGCTTGAATTACTTCACTCCAAGCTCTTCTTGACCTGATGGTCTGTGTGGAGAAGTCTGCCATGATTTTGATGGGTTTTCCTTTATAGGTGATCTTTTTCTTTTCTCTGATGGCTTTTAATATTCTGTTCTTATATTGAATTTCTGGGATCTTGATTATTATGTGCCCCGGTGTAGCTCTGTTTTGGTTGTAGGTGGCTGGAGTTCTGTATGCTTCATACATCTGCATATCATTTCCTTTTTCTATCCTTGGGAAAATTTCCTTAATGATTTTTGTGAATAGCCTTTGCAATTCCTCTATTTTGACTCCTGCTTCTTCATTCACATGCTTTATTCTTAAGTTATAGATCCTCTTGTCGCCCTCTAGCCTTCCAATTGTTACTGCCTGCTCCCTTGTTATTTTTAAGAGATCTTCCCTTTCATGATCACACATTGCAAGCCTATGTTCAATTTTTGATAGTCTACCTTTGGTTTCTTTCAAGCAGTTTTGCCAGTTTTCTATGGAGTCTTTAGTTTCCTGATAATCTCTTTGAATTTGCTTCATGAAGTCTAGGTTTTTCTTATTTTCTTCATTAAACATTTCTTTCCTTTTGTATTCCTCCATTTTCTGTCTGTGTCTTCTTGAGAAGTGCCCAGCCTTCCTTTTATTAGTCTACTTATCTGTTGTTAAATTTGAATTAATATTTCAGTTTTGACCCCCACTTATGAGGTCCTGAAGATATCTCTGTATGTCTGCTACCGCTGTGTTTGATGTTGCATGTTTGCTGCCCTCAATCTCTTTTGTATTTACCTCTCCTGGATCAATGTTCTCAGGGTTGGGGGCTGGGTTTTTTTTCTTATTTCTCCCTCTTGTCATGTTTTTGGTTCCTTCCATATAAGTGTACAGTGTAATTCCCAGCGCCTTTGCTTGTTGGTTAAGGCTCCTCTGGCTAGGGGCTAGGGGCTTCTGCCCTCTGCTGGCCGCTATCAGAGAGTGAAGTTCAAGCAAGCTCAGTGTGCACTGGCTCCTCTCCTCTGGGACAGTCAACCTTTGCAGGACTTCACTGCATCAGTGTGCAGCTGTGCTCAAGGGGGGTTTCCAAAGATGGCAGACTGGTAGGTAGCAGGAGAGAGATCCTCTCTGAGAGAGAGACAGCTTAAATGCCAGAATTTAACACCCTGGAGAGACCCAAACTGAGAGAGATGGACTCTCTCAACCCAGGAAGAAACTAAAGTTAAAAAAATGCTCAAATATGAGGTCCCTGGGCTACCATTAGTGAAGCTAAAATCAGCAAGCACCGCGCCCTCCTCAAGCCACCTGAATTCCTGCCCAAGAGGGATTTGACCAACCGAACTTCGCCGATGCCACTGGCTTGAGCGGCTGGAGTGTGGAGCTGAACAGCCCTGCATGCGGCTCACTGGGACCCAGCCCTGCACATGACCCACCCAGAGGTACCATGAATTTGTGCCGCAGCTGCGCTGAAGTCAGAGATCTGGGAGCCCAGCATTTCTCAGGGACCGACATCAACATGCGGTGAGTGATGGGAATAAGACCCTCCCACGGGAAAGGGGAAACCGACTGGAAGACATACTGGATTTGGGCAGGACAGCCTTAACTTCATAAGGAAGTGGCTTCAGTTGGTTGCTCCCCTCGCCTGAGAGGATTAGTGGAATCTGCTTGTATTGGGCCATGGCCCTGGCCAGGACCCAGTGGGTTGCTACAAACTAATTCCTTGCTCTAATTTTTCAAAGGTAGTTGGGGTTACAGCATCAACATCTGAATTTTGTTGGGAGGCAATTTTGGCCATCATAACACTCATATAACATGTGTAGGATTTGCTCATCCCTCCCACTTGCTTTTATCTTGTGCATTTGGCAGTCTTTTTGTTGTACCCCATATTTATTTTTGCCCCCAAAACAAAATCCATAACTGTTTTCAAGTGCCATATGATGCTGTAGAACAAAGATAACATTCTTTTTAAATTCTTCAGATATAACTAGCAGTCACTGTTTTGCTTGATAAGGTGTAAAATTAATTAGAAGTGTATTTTTGAAAAGCATCCAAAATTCTGTCAACAACTTGCTCTTTTTGCTTTGCAGCTACCTGAAATTTGTTTGTTATCTAAAGATCTAATATAGCTATATATAATCAAAAGTTGCAAATGGGATTTCTTTGTTAAGAAAAAGCTAGATGAATCTCAAGCTTAGGCCAGTCATGATGTTGTAATACCTCAGAGATGGTTATTTTGGAGACAATAACTTCTTTGCTTGATAGACTACCATTGATTGAGTTTTTCTGTCAAATGTAGTCAAAGCAAATATTAATGGTACTCTACAATTTTTCCTTCTTTACAATAGTGCTTATTCAGAAGCACTCTTCCCTTCAAAGAGTACTCTTTGATTCTTTACTGGCTTTTCTTAATGGGCAAGGGAGTATAAGGGGGAAAGACTGGTTTTGTCCACATCTCAACCAGTTTCATGTAGATAATTATGGCCTCTTTGTGCAGACATGTGAGTTATGTTCAGATATTTTTGAAGTTGGTTTAATAATCATGAATTCTGTGAAAGGATCTTCTTACCTATTTGCCTGAGTTTGGTGAAGTAGAACAAGTTCAAAAACATCTTATGCAATATAGGTTTATTATTTATACATGAATATTTGACACAGGTTCCAGAAGGCTCAAGAAAGCTGTCTATACAGTTAGAGGTTTTAATGTACTTTGCATCATAAGGAAGGGCACAGAAAGTCAGCACACACTGAGTTAAACGTCTTAGTGCTCATAGGATTCAGTTTTCAAAGCTTTGAAAGGCATGATCCTTCCATGGAATAGAGTAACAGACCCTGGGTTTTACTAGACTGTTGTCCCTTAACACAGGATTTGGTGGGAGGGATGGGAACAGGTTCCAGGAATTATCAGATATTTCTTCCTTTTTGCAAGATGTTGCATCCTTAGTGCCTCCTATAGTTATTCCTGAGATGCACAAGCAAGAGTATTGGAAGAGTTAGAGGTTCAAAGCCTCCCAGAGAAACTACCCTGCAATGTCTTTCTCTATAGCACGGGTTTCTCATCGAAGTACGTGACGCCAATTACTTTGGTTTTAAAAGTCATAATAGAGACAATTTGATGATTGTCATAAAATATTTGGAGAATTTCATCAGATTTATTCCTAGATTCTATAATTTATTGAGATTATTACAGAATATTATTTATAATTTATTATTATAAATAAAACCTTAGATTTCAGAAATCTTTGATCACTTTTCTAGGAACTCAGAGACACTGATTATACATAATTTTATTTTTAAATGCATTTGATTTTGGTCTTTTGACCCCAACAGCAAGATTCACATTTCATGAGTATTTAAAATGAATATTTATTTATTTTTCTTAGAGATAAGGTCTTATTTGTTTCTATAAATGAATTTAATTAATTGAAACATTCAAATAGTCTTCAGACTCACCTATATTTTAGCAAGTAAATTTACCCTCGGTTTATAAAAATGAGTCAAATTGACTAAAAGTTTAAAAAAAAAACTCCCTGAATTTTACATAATTCATCCTTAGCTTTCAGTGCTGTAGTGCATATGAGATAAGAGAACATATATTCCAACATTTTTTCCTCTATTTTCAATGTTCCTGAAACACTTTCACTTAAGTTCATCATAAATTTTCCAAAATATGATTTATATATTTTTACCTAATCTTAAGCATATTAGTCAAATTAATATTGTTTGAAGAGCAAATATATTTGGTTTGTATTTCTGATATACTTTATTGCATGTAAATTTCTATATTTGATGCTCTAAGGTTCTCAAATTTAAGTTATGGATCATTTTTCTCTAAGTGTGATGGGTGAGCATAATTTTCAGTTAATTTTAACATTTGTATATCAGGCTCATAGGTGCATATATTGAATAAACAAATTTTTCAAATTAATGGTGAGTTTACTTGTTTAAATTTTGCAGCCATGTAAAAGCAGATTGACATTAGTCTATTAGACAACAAATGTAGATGCCATCACATTTTAATTGCAATTTTTAAAATTTCAACTTTACTGAAGGTATTTTTACATTTTTTAAATGAGAATGAGCTTACACAAGACTCACATAACATTATTTTTTCATTTTATTTTTTACTAACATCTGGTTTTCATATTAATGAAATTGAATAGGATATTCAATATAAGGACAAAGTACACCAACTGAATCCAACCTCCAGTTATCCATAACCTTCCGCCTTCTCACCATTTATGTATTTGGGGGGGCACCGGAAATAGAACTCAGGATGTTGTGCTTCCAGGCAGGCGCTGTGCAACTGAGCTGTATCCCCAGTCTATTTATCATTTTTCTACATTCACATCAATAGTTTTCTATCTCCACACATGAGAGATGACATAAGTTATTGTGGTGTTTTTGATTCATCAATTATGATTGAGTCAATTTACTTTTGTTCTAACATGAAAACTGATAGATTTGCGTTTTAATATTACTTCATTTTAATTTTCATGTTTAATCTTTTAATCATTAATTTTATCGTGGTAAATAAAAGCTAAGGAAAATAAAATCATTAAAACTCTTTCTGAAGCAGTTTCCTAATTTTATTAATTCATGGCAAATACCTATAAGATATTAGCAATAGTGAATATTCTTTATTTGACTAAAGTGTAGTCAAATTCCTGGAACTTCTAGGTGTATTGTGCTTTTTTAATCCCAACACAACTTTCAGCCCAATCAAGTTGACAAGAAGTAGAGCATCTGTCAAGCCCTCTCCCGTGACATCAGCTACTCTGAGGTGCTCCTAGAGGCTATCCAATGAGATTGCACTTTCTAAAGGCTCCAGCCTCAAAGGGCATGAGCTAAAAAGAATTGGTTCCTTAAAAACTACATACTTTTCTGGTATTTTCATCCAATGGAAATAGACTAATACTGACCTCCACTCTGCTTCTTGGCTGTAGAATTACTGCCAGTCTTACTATGCTTTATCAAACAGAAGTGCATGCTTTTTCTGTATCAGTACTACTATATTTGTCAATTTCTTCACATGTATCAGCTTCTCTACAATCTGCTCCATTTCTCTCTTTTTTTAAATCTCTTGTTTTTTCTTGATATTGCAGTAATTTTTTGGTTGATAATGATGACTTTACATATAGCACATGTTCTTCACAGACATTTAAAATTGGTTATTTAGGTTATTATGTCCAGTGCTCAGCATCTAACAATACATCATGGTTTATCAATGGAAATATTGATTATTGAAATATATGTAATGCATATACTTTTCTTTCTCAAAAGACATTCACTGATGCTATATTTTCTGAGATTGTGTCTAATTTTAATATAAATATTTCGGTAAAATTGGTTACAAAATATCTTAATATATACTTTGTTGTCTTGAGAATTAAACTTGTTTAATTTTTGTGACATTATTAGAAACATCTGATACCCTCTCTCACAGTTATCAATAATAATACAAGACCACATTTCCAATTACACTCACAAAAAACCACATAAACATCTTGTAGATAGCCTCACATAACTTTTTAAAGCCTTTTGCCTATGAAAGCTGTCTACTTAATTTATATAGTAGTAATTTCAATAGGATACACTTGACATTACTGTTTGTGTATTAAAATTGATAAAACATGTTTTACATTTTGATTTGCATTTTTGCTTAACTTCACATAGCTTTTTTTATAACAGTCTTGTCAGCTATTTAAATCTAACAGTATATTTATTTTCTGTCATAGTTGTCCTTTGCAATTATTATAACTATTTAACTCCATTTATGCTTTATTTATATTCCCTATAATTTGAGAAGATAGCCCTCTTATTCACCAAATCATTTTTCCTTTCTTTTCACATTCATTTAGCTGTTCATTAGTTGTATAGTTCAGAACGAAAATTCTGGTGTTCCTTCATTGCTTTTGATCTAGTGACTGGCCAAATACTCTAAGATTTTCTTATTTGTAGATATTATTGATTCCTGATATTTCTCAGGAAATTCTTCTGATACATTTCGTTTCACCTATTTTGCTTTTTTTTTTTTTTTTTTGGTAAGTTGTATCTAGCAACATAAATTCCAGAAGTGTTTTGCTTTAATTTTATTTTTATTTAATCAACATTAATCTTTCTGCTAAATACTCTACTGAATTATTTTTGATATTGGTGCTCATTTTTACTCTCTACTCATTTTCTAATATTCTCATACAGCAGTATTACAAATATTTGTTTTCAATAACTTTTAATTATTTAAATCTAACTCTTTTCAACTCCACAGTACTTTTTATCATTTCTATCTCCACTAGGGTTTTATTTTTCATGAGTGTCTAATTTTACTAACTCTCAGTACTGAAAGTTTCTTTCAATTGCTTACGTATCTTTGGTAGAGATATTTAAGTAGAAAATTCTAGTTCCCATTCTGTAGCTTTTTAAACATTGTAAAGCTCAAAAAAAAATTGTAAAGCTCAAGATAGAATTTTCTTCAGGTTTTATTTTTCTAAGAAATAAAAAAAAATGAAGTATGTTACCTGTACTTTGATGTCTTCTACATTTATTTATAAAGGTGAGACATAAGGGAATGTGGTTGTGTGTGTATGTGTCTCTGTGTGTGTGTACATGTAGGGTGGGGAGGTGTCAGAGAGAGACAGACAGACAAAGAGAAAGACAGAGAAAGAGAAAGAGAAAGAGAGAGAGAGAGAGAGAGAGAGAGAGAGAGAGAGAATCCAGGATTTTAGTATGCTTCATTTGTGTTATCTGTGATGAGGTCATGATAAAGATTAAATTTATGGTAAATTTTTGTACCAATCACGATAGTCTAATGTCATGATTAAATTAACATGAGAGCCAAAAATTTTAAAAAATGAGTTTTGTATTTATAAACTTTCATTCAACAAAACACGTTTTTCTCTCACAAACCCAAGTAGGAGTCATTGAGCCTTCCCCTTAGTGTGTCAGTTACTTCCCTCATTGCTGAACGAACATACCCAACATCCACACATTAAAGAGAGGCTACCTGGGCTAACTTATCTTGGTTCATATTTAGCTGGATCTAAGGTAGAAACAGCACTGAGAAAGGCCTGGGCAGCAGAAAGCTGCTCGTGTTACAGAGGTAGGAAGCAGGAAAGAAGAAAGAAACAGAGAGAATACAGCCTCTGGGTTACACCGCACTGACCAGCCGCTAAGTAGACCCCACCTCGTAACAGCAAGTACCTAAGCACAGCAGATTTCTAGGTAAGAAATTCTAGTCTAATTTTTCACATAACACTCCAAATTAAATTTCTTTATTGATATATGACTTACAGATACAGAAATGCAAATGTGTGTGCGCTTGCCTAGGAAATGTCTGGAACTGTGTCTGCTGTCACATCGGGAAGGCAATCAAATTCAACGTTAAAAGAAAAAACTAAAGAATGAAAAGTTCTGGGATGTACCTCTTGATAAAATCTTGGGTTCAGTTCTCAATACTGCAAAAGAAAAATTAATCTTTGTTATTTACAAAACTTGAAATATTCCTCCTCAGTAAACATCATGATTATTATGTCGTGTTATTTTGCCAGTGAAATTGTCCAAGAATATTATCCATTGAAACTAATAAATTTTTGAATCTCAACATTTGTTGGCATTGACCGCAGAGTAGGAGCAATATTAATTAGACTTGTAGATAGATAAAAAGATTCCTAGAGTCTAATTTGTCAAAGCAGAGTATAAATTATTTGGCCTACAGGCAAAAATGGAAATGAGAAAAGAAGGTGAAATCATTGTATTTGGTACTAAAAATGAAGCATTTGTATCAGGAGAACAGAGACCTAACCTCCGATCTGTAAATCTGCCAACATGGAGCACCAGTGCTCCTGAGGAAGTCTCTGGAGTTCCCTGCGTGGCTGCTTCATCACATATAATAAGAAAGGTTTGCATTAGAAATGTTATGGCAGCAAAACCTAAGGATTCTTGGGGTCAACATTCATTCAGAGGAGTTTTTAAATGTCAATGAGAGTTCAGCAGGCAATTTTCATAAGCCTGGTCACATTCTTCATGAATTCAATTTCCCTTGCTATTGGTTTAACAGACATAAGTGATCTGAAGCAATATATAAGTTCCCCTCCTTTGCAAATTAGTGTATTTGTTTGCAACCTGATTTGTCTTCTGACACATTGTAATGCAAAATTTTCTCACCATGATCTGTTGATAGATAGGAGATTTCAAGCAAATTCAGAGATTGCAAATTTTTAGATAGATTTACTGAGTATGGAATATGATGAAATATTGTTTATATTGTAGTGAATTATTGATTCATGTCAATGTAAACCCTGTCATTTTATGCTTCATATAAATGCAATATATACCATGGTTACTCATTAATTTGAATCTTGCAATTTGTATTACAAGTATTTCTATTGAACTGCTGTAAATTATTTGCTACAATAATTTCTTCAACTTGTAAGCAATAGTATTGTGAATGTTGTCTCATTATTAGTATATTACTTGATTATTGCTAGTGTAGTTTATATATTTGTACTATATGCAACTGATAAATTTCCTAAACAACTTCTATGATATTTTCTTTCCTACAAAATCCTTCCATCTTTGATAATACTACATTTATTTTTAAAATTATCTATATTTCCCATTTTATTTTATACTATTAAAGGTTGAGTCATTGTTTTTATGGCACGAGTAAAAAGTGGAAATAACAGTGGCACTGCTTACTTTTAAATTTTCTTTTCTAAATATAATGTTTGTAGAAGATTTTTAACTCATTAATTTTAGAATATTTTTATTTCTAAAGTACTAAAATTACATTTTCTCTTCAAAAATGTTTGTGTGTGTGTGTTTTCATTATAAGCTAGATATTGAGAGAAATTCTTATTGGCTGTTTTGAAACAATCTGCTGAATTATAATTTACTCACTTATAAACTGAATTACATTAACATGCTATCTAATATTGAGAATTTTTGATACAATTTTGGATCTTATTTACCTACGATTATAAATTTATATACCTGAAAACATACTGACCAGCAATTTCATTTTATACTTCCATTTTTCTCAAGAGAAATAATTTGTTCTTTTTTACTTATATATTTACATATTTATTTTGGGACAGAGAATCGAACTCATGACTTGCTAGGCAGGCACTGTGCCACTGAGCGATCTCCAAGCCCATGTTTTCTTTTAAATTAACAAATATGTGAAGATAATTCTGGAATCACAGGCAGTAATGAAAATATCAGATAAATCATTTTGTCTTTCATTTTTTGCGTGTGATAAAATCATGTGACTCTACATTGGAATATCAAAATCACAATGCTAGTACTGATCCAATAAAGGCAAATCAATCTCATATACAACTTACCTTGCTCTGTGATTACCAACTCAAATCATTGCAACTCACATCTCCTGCAGTGCCTGAAAACAATAATCAGTGTTGTACTTCTAAAATCGTGTCTTTTCAAAACAGTTATAAAAAGAAAACTTCACTCTGTCTCATTCTCTGGAGATTAATCCATGCTTATTTGTATATAAATAGTGTGTTCCTGTTTTGTTGCTGAACACTTCCTTTATGGAGATGTACAACAGTCTGCTTCAGTCACGTATTCAAGAACATCTAGATGCTACATTGTTTTGGGCATGAAAAATAAAGCTGCTCTTAAACATCTGGGTACAAAGATTTGTATGAACTTCAGTGTGCACTGTTTTGTGAAAATCACTCAGGACTGTAATGGTTGTTTCATACATGAGAAACACTGTACTTTGGATAATTATTTGCATTTTCTCTTACATTCTAATGATAAGGTGTTTTGCATTTTTGAATGCATTTAGTTTTGAAATGTTTCTTATTTAGACATGCAATAGGCGTGTAGAGCAATTGCCTTGTGGTTTCAAGTAGAACTTTTCTTATGTCTAATGCTAATATAATTTTCAAGGGATTATTTCTTATCTATATCATCTTTGATGAAATAACTCTTCAAAAATATTCAAGTTATGTACCATGAAATATACTGGCATGTAAAGCTCTTGACATAGAATATCAATATTTTGTTAGATACAAAGCTTGAAATTTTTCCTTCTCCCGTATTCCTTGTTATGTTAGCCTCTTTTTTTGCAGCATTATTTTTTTTCAAATTTTAAAAGATTTGATGATAGACATGGATCTAGTTTTAGTCTTTCACATATGGAAAGCTAGTTTTCCAGCACCATTCATTAAAGTGACTTTCTTTCTTTCAGTGGACCTTTGGCTCCTTTGTCGAAGGCAAGATGATTGAGCGTGTTTGGGTTAAATCTACATCTTCTATTTGTTCCACTGACTGTGAGGCCTTTTTTCCAATATCATGCTGGAAATCTCTTTCGATATGAAGAACCTCTTTAATAAGATGTAGTCCCAGTTATTGATTCTGTGAAGTATTTCCTGTGTGGTTTGATTCTTGTTCATGAATTCTCTACCTACCCCTATGTCTTCAAGATTTTCACCTACTTTGTCCTCCAGCAGATTTAGTGTTTCTGTTTTAATATTTAGATCATTGATCCATTTAGATTTTAGTTTAGTACACGGTGATAGGCATGGGTCTAGTTTTAGTCTTCTGCATATGGATACGAATAGCAAATAAATACATGAAAAAATGTTCATCATCATTAGTCATGAGAGAAATGCAAATTAAAACCACACTGAGTCCACCTCACTCCAGAAAAAATGGCCAGGATAGAAAAAACTACCAACAACAAGTGCTGGAAAGGCTTCTGCACTGTTGGTGGAAGGGTAGACTGGTGCAACCACTGTGGAGGTCAGTCTGGAGATTCCTCAAAAAGCTGGGTATGGAAGTCCCATTTGACCCAGCTATTCCACTTCTAGGCATATTCCCAGAAAAACTGAAAACATCATACCACAGCGATATATGTGCACCCATGTTTAGAGCAGCACAATTTGTAATAGCCAGATCTTGGAAACAACCTAAGTGCCCATCAACTGAGAAATGGGTAAAAAGTTGTGGCATTTTTATACAATGTAGTACTACTCAGCTATAAAGAATGATCACATTGAGATATTTATGAATAAATGGACACAACTTGAGACCATACTCATAAGCAAAATAAACCAGATTCACATGTGTAAATACCATATAGTTTCCCTAGGAGAGTTGATAGGAGTATATAAGATTTTATGGTAATCATGATTCCCCATTTCATAGCTTTGAAGCCTTTCAATGTTTTCATTCATCAGTGAAAATGGTTTTATTCTGTTTTGTTTGAATTTATTATGTGTGATGGTATGAACAGTTGTTTTGAAGAAAAATAATATTATGACAGCTATTGCTGATTTAAAATTGTCTTGCTTAGAAATCCTACCATGCTTCTATTCTTCTATTACCACTGGTTCTATCATGTTGTGTCTTATTGGGATTTTAATATATGTGATAGTATAAACAAAAATTTTTATTGAAAATGAGATATTATAGTACCCACTATTCATTCTGTGTTATTTGATTCAGAATGCCCTGTAATTCTTAACCTGTATTGGAACTCTGCTTCATTGTTATTTTTATCTCTTTTCTTGTTAAAATTAAAATATAAATGAATCTAATATTTTTCCTTTTGACTTTTTGTACAGTCCTAAATTTGGTAAAAGATTCTATTTTTTAGTAAATATGTTTTAATATTAAACTCTATACTGATGTCCTTGATATATGTCATATTAATTTTTAACTAAATTGTAATTTTCATTGTCTATATTTCTTTATGAATTATTTATTTTCATCTTTTCATGAATTCATGCTTCATCAATAACACACAATCTTAATAATTCTATCTATATAATGAATGACAAAATCAATTAGAATGCCTCTATTCATTTTATAATTGTTTTCCAAAATAGTTATATTTACGTCTTATCGTTTTTTGCTGTACCATGGTAAAATAATATTACCAATATCCAGTGAGCATCTTTCTTTGTTTTGATATGAATTCCATAAATTTATATTTATAATTCATATCATTAATATTTTCAAATTTGCAATGCATGAACACTCTATTTCTTAATTTTTTCATCAATATTTGTTTTCTTTCATAAGTTTCTTTTTAAGGTTAGAAGTCACGTATGTTTTTGTTAGATTGTATCTATGTGACAATCTTTAGAACATTGAAAAATAATGTTATATTTTAAATTCTCTTATTCACATGTTATTTTACACAACTACAATTTCATATATGTGTGCTTACAAATATACATATATATGTGTGTGTGTGTGTGTGTGTATGTGTGTATGTAAATATACACCTATATATGAGTGAGTTTGTGTATTTTTTATGTTCCAGACATATTGCTTAACAAAATCATATTTATAGCAGTTAGAAACACTGTCTGTTAATTCCTTAGAGTTTACTATGTAGACAATTCTGTCATCTATAAATAAGAATAGTTTTCAAGGTGATGACAGATCATTTTTACTTTCTGAACTGTAAGTATCATATATCCTATTTTTGCTTTAGCTAAAATTTCCAGTATTATTTTAAGAAAACACATTGATAATCTGATAATCGGCCTCATTTCTTGTTCTTCTCAAATAAAGAAAGACTCTAGCTTTCTTTTAATGTGAGTATAATGGTTTTTATTACTTAGATATAGTTGTCTTTCATTAGCATGTGTCAGATTTTATGAATTTCTATGTTAATTAATATGTTTATGTGACCTGTTTTCCTTAGCTTTGGTATCAGAAGTCCTACCATGCTTCTATTCTTCTATTACCATTGGTTCTATCATGTTGTGTCTTATTGGGATTTTAATATATGTAATAGTATAAACAAAATTTTTTATTGAAAATGAGATATTATAGTACCCATTGATCATTCTCTGTTATTCGGTTCAGAATGCCCTGTAATTCTTTCGCTCTTTGAATGGTTTTATACTATTTTGTTATGTTTGATATTATTGTATTTGAAACTATGCTCAACTATAGCAGAGAAAGGGATATTTTGATAGCTACTGTTGATGTCCACTTGTCTTAATGTAAAGTACTGTGTTGCCTATGTTGTCCTGTTCTGAACTGCTCTGTTCTGCCCTCTTTTATTTTATTCTCTTTAAAGTAAAAAATAATATGGCAAATGATATTTTAATATAAAATAATCCATTGTTGTCTATTTTCAAAATGAATATGAGTGTTTTTATTTTAATCTGTGACTTTGGTATCAAGGTAGCACTAGCTTGATATAACGAATACAAAAATATTTCCACCTGTAATAATTTCTGAGAAAGACTGTACAAACCTGGTGTGAGTCTTGGTATATTTGCAGGGTTGTAGTTGATTGTGCTCTAGGTTTACATAAGCTCTATTCTTATTTTAGTGCTTTGTCACATTCATGAAATTTTTAATAAACTTGGAGCTGAAGTATGTACATATTAATTTTTATATTGGGCCTTGCAATTTCAGTAGTGTTGTAATGCATAAAAATTATGACTGCTAAAATATGATTGAATCTTAAATTAGTATATAAAAATTACCAATAAAAATTAATAACTCATTTAACTAGCATTTATATACAACAAAAGACACTATAAACATTCAAAATTTTTATTAATTCTTTATTAATGTATATTTGTAAAAATACACAGCACTTCTGTCTCCATTTATTGGTTTTCATAATACTATAGAATCATTGACAAGTGGACAGTTTATTTTGAATATTTAATTACACATGAATTATAAAATAAATAATTGAATAGGTAGTGTATTAGGTCCAAATTTGTGTATGTGTTTTATCATTGTATTACAATTTAATTATAAGTTTGAATTATTGATGTCTGGGTAAACTAATACTTTGATTATCAGTGGCAAAGCAAACCAGTCATAATTAAAGTACAGAACTAGGTAATGGAGATTTGTTTCACTAAATAATTAGGCTTTTATAAATGATGTGAAGTAAAGCTGGAGAAAATGATATCAGCTATTAGACTATGCTTTTATTTACTTAATTTTTTACTGATGAAATTTATTACAAGTGAGATTTATGATACGTGAGCCAATTTCTTTTTACTTATTCAGATGACTAAAAAAATAGACTCATTAAGACATTATTAACAATTTTGAAGCAAAAATATAAGTTTATACTTCAAAATTAGTTAGTTTAATTTTATATATAGGGCTAGTTTCAGAGCTTTGTTGACTACATGTTTAATTACTAGTTTATGTTGGTAGTTATTTTGTAATCAATTCCTTTTGGAGAATCTATGTGTCACCCTTTTTTTGCCATGGCTGTAACAAATGCATTTTCTACTGTAATTTATAGCGCAGCATATGATGTACCAATACCTATACACTAAGAGTAATAGGATGTATATTTTAATTCTATGTATCGTCATTTTCCAAAATATGTATATGCATTTAATTACATAAAATGATAATAAAGTATCATAGGTATAGATTATATATTTAAGTATGGGGTATCATATGGAACTTCAGTCTCCATGTGTTATTATCCACATTTGATACTTTAAATACTTCAAATGTATTAAATAATTTTATTAGATTAAATATTTAAAATAATAATGTATCACTCAGCTCTTTGGTAACTTAAGGCTTATTCCATATAAGAGAAATGCAGTTGGTGGCAACACTTTTCTGCCTTTAGTTAGGTCTTTTGTGAAGATATTTTAAGAATTTGTAATTATTTTAAGCTTTTATTATCTTTGTTAATATGTAACCTATGAAATACAAACATATATTACTCTTAAATGTTCATTCAACTAAAAAAAATCACCCTCCACCTGAGAGTCTTTGAAGAACAGAGAGGTTGATGTTCTAGGAAGTGTAATTAGAGAAATATATAAAGAGCTACAGAGATGTGCATCATGTGCTCTTGACATGAGTATATTATGTCTGTCTATAATGAAGCCTGTGTATTTGCTTGATTTTTGAAGGACTCTCAAGGAAATAACATTTACAAGAAATGTTTATAATATAGAGTAAGCTCCTTTTTTCCCAAGCAGTATATTTAAAGTGTATATGATTGGCCTCTGTCTTTTTCTTGATATTTTTATTGTTTCTAAAAATAGTAACAGAGCCCCTTAAAGCATTCTTCCAGTTATTAATCAGAACCTAATATGAAAAACACTAGGAGAAATCTGAAATATGAGAGAAAAATGATAGAAATTTGCTATGTTTTATTATTTGCTTCCCAAATCATTAATTTTCTGGATTAGAATTCTGGTTTGTTCTTTCTAATTTGAGTAAGAAAGAACACACAGAGAACCAGTGCCTAATGAAACACCTCCCCCGGTAGCTACTGGGCACAGATGTCTCAGCATCTCTTAGGAGGATGACCATATGAGGTATAGCAAATATGGGGGATTTCTTTGTATCTTCTGTTTGAAGGCAAAGGCTGTTTTCACTGTTTTATTTTGTTATGCTTCTTTTGCTCTAATCAATATTCTCTTTCAACTGGTTTTATAATGTTCTGTTTTTGGTTTGATTTCACTATACCTAATTGACTGGACAACTATTGTGAAGACAATGAGATAGACTATAGTACCTATAATTGCCATCCAAGTAGCCTGCTGTGAAGTTCTATAATAATTTCACTGCATTGTCTCAAGTGGCTTTGTTCTGTTTTGTTCTGCTGTATTTTTAATACTTTCAAAATAAAATTTAAAAAAAGGAAAGAACACACACGTGAGTGTGTGTGCACATATAAAAAAATTAAGAAATTTGTTTTGTCCCACTTTACTAGATATAGGCTGTGCCTTTGGAATCTACTTGGAAAATTAATTAGGATTAATGATAAATTTGCTTATTTGACACAATGAAGAAACAAATTTAAGATTGTATAACTGCACAATGAATGAAAATATTAATCGCATGGCAGAAAAATCAACTGTACTCAAAGATAAACATAAAATAGAATGTTAATGCATTTGCAATTCACATAATACAATGTACAAAGAATAAAACTTCAAAGTTGGACAAAATATGTAAAGTATTATGTCAACTTGCCCAGTTTTAGAAAGGTTATATTTTATAACACCAACAAAACAGTGGTAGTTTCTACTATTAGGAGAATCCAGGGAGATTAAACCTTAACTACAGAGGTGGGACATACAGGTGCAAGCAGTCATCCCAGACACTGAGAGGCTGACAAGACAATCCTGGCCAAGGGCGTTTGGGCTCAGGACAGAGCTAAGAAGTGTGAGGCTAGGTTCAGTCTAGAGTGCCTTCTCCCATGGACAACCACAAACTAACTTTTCAATGGAATTAATTTCTAAAATTAATTTCTAAAATTTTCCATTTATATGGAGATAATGAACATGAATAAGCAAAACATATTGGTAGACTGTCATTATTTACAGAATGTTGTACTTCTATAAAAATGGTGATTTTAGTGTTGGAAACATATTAACCTTCCGGAGACTAACACAAAGCTTACTATACAATAAACCCATAAACATCTGTGTAGTGAAAAGTTAGAATAAATTCAAGATATCAAATCTTTCATATTGTAACTATTATGTGGAAGATGAGCTCTCTATGTAAATTCTTCACAGTCATATGACTTAGATATAAATTATTAGTATTGAAGTGCCCTCTTAATTTTTCATTTAAAAATGAAGGCAATTTAAAATAACGTGTCGATTTAGAGTTGTCCTCATTATTAAAATCATGTTTATATTAACTTACGATTTTTAAATGTCGAGTACAATTATGTTATAGCCTTCATGGAATAAGAAAACAAGGTATCCCTGATAGATTGTTTTTTCTTTCACAAATATGTTTGTAAAACCTACCAATAATGTAATAGGTCCTTAAAATAGTACACTCAGGAGCAAATTGTCTTGTTAATATTATTTTAACTTTCTTTGAGAATATTTACTCAAAAAAGTTAAAATCAAAACAAAATATCAAGTATAAATTCCAGAATTTTGCAGTTAGCAGACATGGACCATAAAATTGCTGTCTAGTTAATTTCAAATAGGACATATGTGATTTTATGTTTTTATTAAAAACAACTTCAGTATTTTATTATTAAAATTTGTGAATCCAAAAATATCAAAGAGCTGAAATTTTTGTTTTCCTGTCCAGTACAGCTTTCCAAGTTCCCCGGGGGGTAAAGAAGGCAAGAGGGTGGAGAAATAAAGAGAAGACACAATGATGAGGTCAGTGGAGCCCTCTATGGGTAAGGAAAGGAAGTGCTCAACCAGTGCAGTGCTTTTGTTAATACATTTGACAGGCTGGTGCTCTGTGACAGCTCCTTTGCTAGCAGCCCATTGCTTGGGTTGTCTGGGGGATTGGAGTCCCCTGGACTGAAGCAGCTTGTCACGTGGCTCGCCTCAGGTGCTTTTTGTTCTGGGCCAGGTTTGCCTGGCTACAGCCAGGCAATCATCAATTTCCACCTTCAAATGCTTCTGACATGAAATTTTCAGTGCTACTGAAAATTACATATTGTTAATTTAAAAACACTGAAAAAAATAAAATGAATGAAAGACATTCCATGTTCATGGATTAGAACAATTATTATCAATAATATCAAAATGTCCATAAACCCTAGAATTATACTTAAATATAATGTAATTCTTATAATCACAGTGTCATTTTTTTACAAAAATAAAATGAATATTCTCAAATGCTTATGGAATTACAAAAATACTGTAAATTTCCAAAGAAATTTAGATAAATAATAAAACAGGAGGCATATTTCCTGCCTTTAAGACAAAAACAGAAATCAATGTAATATGGCAATAGAATTAAAAAACGATGTTAATTACTGAAACAGAATAGAAAGCTCAGAATTAAAACCAATATTCACTTTAATCTGGTATTTCACAAGAGGCACAAGTACAGTCTTCTTGATTATTGGTGTTGAGAAGACAGGGAATAAACAGGCCTAAAAATAAATTAATTAATGGGGTATATTAATTTATATAATTTATATAATATAATTATTAATATAACTATATTACATATTCTAAAAATCAATTGAAAAGGCATACAATATTTGAATATAAGGCCCAATTCTATAAATTTCTGGAAGAATCAAGTGAAAAATTTTCTTGATAATGGCCTTAATGATAATTTCTTGGCTATAAAATCAAACAAATAAACAATACAAACAAAAATATACAAAAGTGCTATATCAGATTAAGATTACACATCAATAGAAAAATCAAAAAGTAAAAGGCAGCTGAAGTAATGCTAGAAAATATGAGGAAATCATGTATCTGTTGAAGACTTATCCAAAATCCATAAGGAATTCATACAATTTAAAAGAAAAAAACTAACAATACCAATATATACAAAAAAAACACACAAAAGAACAACAAAAATTGAATAGGCAAAAAAGAAAACCCCGCAAGACCATATCAAATATAGAAAAACAAAAGGTCAAAGTACCTAAATGGACATTTTTCTAAAAGCGTACAAGTGACTGACAGTCTGACAGATACAAAAATGATGGTCACATTAATCAAAGGATGAGTGTAAATCACAACCACAGGGACAGAAAAACTCATAATTCTTTGGATAAATATTCTAAATAAATTAACAAGTTTTAACAAGGATTTGGAGAAAAATAACACTTGTACACAGTTGTGTGAACACAGATTAGCTTTCTGATTTATCACTCTGAAAAAAAAGATGGAGCCTCCTCAACAACAATTAAATGCCAAGCCAGGGATATAGCTCAGCTGCAGTAGCACCTACCTGACAAGCACAAAGTTGTAAGTTCAAGCCCCTGTACAAAAAAAACAAACAAAAAAATTAAACACTGAACTACATACAATCCAGCAATCATTCTTTACAATTATCTGCAAAATAATTGGCATCAGGATTTGGAAAGAATATTTGCACTCCCAAGTTCAATGCAAATCACAAGACATAGGAATCACCTAATGTATGCCAGTAGATGAGTAGATAAACAAAATGTGCTTGTGCTTTTCATAACCAAGGGAACAATAGTCAGCTCTACAACATGAGACCCTGACATTGGCTAAAATATGCATCAGTCTGAAAGACGTTATCCTAAGACAATAAACCAGCTACAGAAGAATAGATACTATATGGCACCACTTATATTGGAATCTAAACTAATCCCATTCCTAGAAATACTGACTGGTTGGTAGTTACTAGCACTTAGAGGATGGTCATCAGAGTGGTGTTAGTGAAAGGGCACCAAGATTCTTTTTGTACAAATGAAATACTTACTTCAGACCTAGTTAGTGTACAGTGCAGTGGAGGTGGTTAGTTATTTTACGCTATATAAATAAAACATGGAAATTTTATTTCTTTAATTGCTCTTAGAAAATAGAGGACAGATACTTTTTGAAGTGCTGATTATGCTATTGAATACAATGTTGCTTTTATAAGCATACAATTGTTTTTAAGATTATCAACATGTGTGTTTTAAATATGTACAGATTTGTGGTAGGTCATTCATAGTCACACCTCACACACTTGTGGACATACGCTAACTGGAAACAAGAAGCGTCATAAGAATTAAATAAAATGGACTAGAACTATATATTTGTTTTGAAGAACAGAGTTTTGAGGGAAATGAAAAATGTATTAACTTAGTTTACAGTACAAGAATTTTTTGGATTTTTAAATTGCTTCTGTTAACTTTAAAAATCTTTTGCTGACTTTTACGTAGCAGAAATTTAGTCTAGAAACCTTACTAAATAAGTTTATATTTCTTATTCAGGAAGATCATAAGGCAGGTACACACAGATTTCCTCATCCCTGTTGGCTGGCAGAATAATCAAGTTTTTGTTTGAAAGTATTAGAAAGTTTAACCCAAACTGAAAAAATAGTTGATCCTACATTTTTCTTGAAAGTTAATATTTTCTCATTCTATCACAAAACTCCCATAAGTTACTGACTTCTACTGAGGTAGAAATTTTCTTTCATTCACATCTTATACTTTTTCATGGTCCAGGATACTCAGGTTCTGGATGGCTTGTTTACTTGTAAAAAGCAATAAGAAAAGAGGAAAATTGAAATACAAAACTTTACCTTACCCATGCAGGAATTATCAAGAATAGTATTTATTAAACTATGAGTAAAGAAAAATTCACATTTTTGGCCATTGATGAGAAAGAGGGAAATATATTCAGGTCACCACAAACAGAAACTACAATATGGTTTAGCAAAATCTTATATATTCCAGGATTCCAGGCAAGCATACAAATTAAAATTGTTGTAAAGAAGGGGCTAAAAAAATCTCATTTACCAATTTGCTGTGGGTATTTTTATTTACCATTTCCATTCGAAAACTACATACTTCATTTTACATTACTTGAGATATTTTTGTTAAAAAATAATATTAAATATGGGAACATATGGACATACATGTGTGAGAAGTTGATCTAAACATTTTACTGAGAAATAATTTTAAATATAATTGAGCTATTGTATTGAATATGATTAAAGAATTATGTACATTTTAAATGTTATACAAAATATCATTTCTGTATAATATTGATTTCTTCATTAAATATGACTTATGAACTCATGTTACTGTTACATATGGGATGTGATTTTTTTCAAAGTTGTAACAAACAGCTATTAAAATGCCTTTTGAAAATGTTAAAAATGAATAAATATTTTTGGCTTAATTTGAAACAGAATTAAGGTAGTATCTTCATTGTGATCTTTGTGAATATTATACTGTATAGTATTTTGTATCTTTTTGGTTCAATTAAAATTTAAAATTCAAATTATTTACAAGAATGCATGGATTACTGAGATATCCATAGAAACATATCCAAGCATCAAATCCAAATGAATGAGAGGACAATTATTAGAGAAGAAAACAAGTTGTTTTAATTTTAAAAGTCTATTTTTTAATTTAAAGAGAAAAAATAAAGCAAAACAGAATAAAGGGTAGAAATAATACAGAATTTTGAAAAAATTAACGCTAAGAAATCATTAGTTGATAAATTATATATTGTCATCTTAGAAATAGTTGTTCAAGTCACAAAATTAAAGCATAGAAAGAGGACAATCAAACAATGAGAGTGCAAAACATCCTGTTCAATGATCCAACAAAAACTTAGTAATATGGTTATATATCCTACAAACTTAAATATACTTGTGGTTGTATGTTTTAGAGCACTTTCCTTCTCTTTCTTTTTTACAATAGTTATTACACTTTTCGAATCTTATTACTTCTACTGTTTTTATTACTTTTTACACCAGAGACACAATGTGATATTTATAAATATGATTCTTATTTATTTCATTCATGAGGATAGTTTCCAATTGCCTCCATTTACCTATAAAGGCCTCAAGACCATCCTTTTTATAACTGAGTAATATTCCATTGTATAAAAATACATCTTTTCATCCACTCTGTGGTTGATGGGCATTTTGGTTGTTTCCAAGATTTACCTATTACAAATTGTACTGCTATAAACATGGGTGCACATATATCTTTGTGACATAACCTTTTCAGGTTTTCTGGGAAAATACCCAGGAGGAGAACAGCTGGACTGAATGGAACTTCCAATCCTAGTCTTCTGCGCAACCTCCATACTGATTTCCATAGTGGCTGCACCAGTCTACACTCCCACCAACAGTGAAGAAATGTTTCTTTTTCCCCTCAGCCTCACCAACATTTGTTATCAGTTGATTCCTTGATGGCAGCTATTCTTTCCGCAGTGAAGTGAAATCAAAATGTTGTCTTAATTTGCATTTCTTGAATAACCAGTAATGGTGAACATCTCTTCATATATTTATTTGCCATTTGTATATCTGCATCTGAGAACTATGTGTTCATCTCAGATGCCCATTTTGGAGAGGGTCTTTGAATTTGGGGGGCCTGATGTTTTTTAATTCTTTATATGTTTTGGATATAAGTCCTTTGTGTGAGGGGTTGCTGGTTAAAATTCTTTCCCATTCTGTGGGTTTCCTTCTCACTCTGTTGGTGATTTCTTTTGAAGTTCAAAAACTTTTTAATAATATGAGATCCCAGTTGTTGATTCTTTGAAGTGTTTCCTGCATGGTTTGCATTTTGTTCATGAATTCTCTGCCTACCCCTATGTCTCCAAGAATTTTACCTACCTTAAGTTCCAGTAGATTTAGTGTTCTGTTTTAATATTTAGATGTTTGATCCATTTTGATTTTAGTTTAGTGCATGGTGATAGGCATGAGTCTAGTTTCAGTCTTCTGCATGTGGAAAGCCAATTTTTCCAACACCATTTATTAAAGAGGCTATTCTTCTTCCAGTGAACATGTTTATCCCCTTTGTCAAATATCAGGTGGTTGAGTGTTGATTTTGTAGCTGTGTTTGCATCTTCTAATATGGTCCATTAATCCTCAGGTCTATTGCTTTTCCAGTACCATGATGATTTTATTACTGTAGCTTTGTAGTATAGTTTCAAGTCAGGAATTGAGATGCCTCTTGTCTTGCTTTTGTTGCTCAGAATCTCCCATTGCTATTCTAGGTTTTGTCTGTTTCCAACTGAACTTTAGGAGTGGTTTCTCTAGATCTGGAAAGTATGTTAATAGTATTTTGATTGAGATTGCACTAAATCTGTATAACACTTTTGGGAGTATGGCCATCTTCACAATGTTGGTTCTTCCTAGCCAAAAGCAAGGAATATCTTTCCATTTTCTAATATCTTCTTCAATTATAATATAATTTTCAGCATATAGGTCTTTTACATTCTTGATTAGGTTGATTCCTAAGTTTCTCATGTTATTAGATGCTATTGTGAAAGGTGATATTTCCATAATTTCTCTTTCAGTGATTTTGTTGTTTGTATACAGGAATGTTATTGATTTATGAGCATTGATTTTTGTATCCATCTACACTGCTGAATTTGTTTATTACCTCTAGTAGTTTTTTTAATGGAGTTTTTTGGGTTTTCTATATAGAGTATCATGTCATCTGCAAATAGTGATAATTTATCTTCTTCATTTTCTATCTTTATTCTTTTTATTTCTCTCTCTTTTGTGAATGCTCTGGCCAATATATCTAGAACTATTTTGAATCGAAGTGGTGATAGTGGAAATTCTTGTCTTGTTCCTGATTTTATAGTGAAAGTTTTTAGTTTTTTATCCATTTAGTATAATGTTGGCTGTTGGTTTGTCATAGATAGCCTTTATGAGATTGAGTTAGATACCATGTATTCCACGTTTCTGAAGGGTTTTTATCATGAACATGTGTTGGACTTTATGGAAAGCTGCTTCTGCACCTATTGAGATGACCATGTGATTTTTGTTTTTGGCTCTGATGATTTGGTGTATTAAATTTATTGATTTGCATATGTTAAACCATCCCTGCATTCCTGGAATGAATCCAACTTGGTCGAGATGTATAATCTTTTGATGATTTGTTGCATCCTATTTGCCAGTATTTTATTGAGAATCTTTGCATCAATATTCATTAGTGAGATTGGCCTATAGTTCTCCTTTTTGTTTGGGTCTTTCTCTGGTTTTGGTATCAGGGTAATACTTGCCTCCAGGAATGACTTAGGGAGGATTGCTTCCCTTTCAATTTCATTGACAAGTTTAAGGAGTATTGGCGTCAAATATTCTCTTAATTTCTTGTAGAATTCAGCTGTGAATCCATCAGGACCTGGGCTTTTCTTTGTTGGTAAGTTTTTTTTTTTAATGTTGTTTTCAATTTCAATAGGTAATATTGGATTATTCAAAATTTCTATATCTTCTTGGTTGAGCTTTGGTAGTTCATATCTTTCTAGAAATCTGTCCATTTCCTCTGTGTTTTTCACTCTATGTGAGTAGAGATTTTCAAAGTAGGTATTCATGATCTGTTCAATTTCCATGGGATCTCTAGTAATTTCCTTTTTTTTTTGTCTTTATTGCATGACTTTGGGTTTTTTCTTTCTTTTTCTTGATGAGGCTAGCCAGAGGTTTATCAGTTTTGGTTATTATCTCAAAAACCAGCTTTTTAATTCATTAATTCTTTGTATTTTTTTCTAGTATCAGTTAATTTCTGCTCTGATCTTACAGTTTCCTCTTTTCTATGAGCTTTGTGTTTAACTTGCTCTTCTTTTTCTAGAAGTTGAGAGATAGCATTAGGTTGTTTATTTGTGCTCATTTTTTTTTCTTGATATGACTATTTTATATTATATTATATTATATTATATTATATTATATTATATTATTTCCCTCTTAAGACCCACAGATCACAGTAGGTTGTTTCTGTATTTTCATTGAGTTGTAAGTATTATTTTATTTCATCTTTAATTTCATCTGGAACCCACTGGTTGTTCAGAAGTTTGCTATTTAATTTCCATGTATTTATGGAATTCATAGGTTTTGCAGTTTCTTTTGCATTAATTTCCAATTTCAGTACACTATGGTCAGAAAATATGCATGGGATAATTTCAATTACTTTGCATTTACCTAACAATGTTTTATGGGGTAATATATGGTCTGTTTTGGAGAATGGCCCATGTGGCGCTAAGAAGAATGTATATTTTCATGTGGTTGCATTGAATAGTCTGTAAACATCTACTAAGTCTATTTGCTCACAGGTATGATTCAGTTCTATTATTTTTTTGCTGACTTTTTTGTGTAGTTGTTGTATGTCTTTGTGACAGTGGGGTGTTAAGTTCCCTGGTTTAAGTCTGTTCTTGTGTATTTGGTTTTCCATGCCAATTAGTATTTGTCTTATATAGTTGGGTGCTCCTGTATTTTGTGCATATATTTAAAATTGTTGGTTCTTCCTCTTGAATTTTTCCACTAACAACTATGTAGTGATCTTTGTTATCTCTTTTAATCATTTTAGGTTTGAAGTTCACATTGTCTGCAAACAGAATAATTACCCCTGCTTTTTTCTGGGTTGCTGTTGCATGGAATACTGTTTTCCATCCTTTGACTTTTAATCTATGAGTTTCCTTTTGAGTAAGATGTGTTTCTTGTATATAGAATATTGTGGGATACTGTTTATTGATCCAGTCTGTTAACTTATTTCTTTTGATAAGTGAATTGAGGCCATTTACATTTATGGATATAATTGATATGAACTGGCTCAACTTTGCCCTGTTACGTTCTAGTTGTTTGTTTTCTGCTTTTCTCCCTTGTTTTATTGCTTGTCCTGCCTGTTGCTTTCTTTTTGTGGTTCTGGAGATTGAGGTCATTTTTATCTCTATCTATATGTCTTTCAATGCTCTTTCTTGGGTTGCTTTGGAGGACAAACATTTCTTCAGTTGTTCTTTGTCATGGAAGTATCTTGTTTCTCCATTGAATTTCAAAGAATGTTTTGCTGGGTACATCAATCTAGGTTGAATGTTGTTTTGTGTCAGGGCTTGAAACACCTCCCTCCAAGTTTGCCTTGACTTGAGGGTTTGTGCTGAAAAGTCTGCTGTGATTGTAATGGATTTTACTTGATAGTTGAGTTGTGTCTTTTCTCTAACAGCTTTTAGTATTCTGTTATGTTGCGTGTCTGGGATCTTAATTATTATATGTCTAGGTGTAGATTTATGTTTATTGTGACTGTTTGGTGTTCCATATGCCTTCCTTTTCTGCATATCAGATTTTTCTCCATGTTTGGAAAATATTCTGCTATTACTTCTGTGAAGAGTTTACTATGTCATTTGCGTTGACTCCTGCATCTGCACTGTTACCTATTAGCTGTGTATTGTTTCTCTTGGCAGCATCTTGAAGCTGTTGGATTGTCATTTCATGCTGCTTTGTTATTTTTAAAAGTTCTAGCCTTTCATGATGGCTAATTGTGATCCTGTCCTCAAGGTCTGTAATTCTACCATCAGCATCATTTAAATGATTTTCCCAATTTTTGACAGAATTTTTTGTTTCTTGAATATCTCTTTGGGCTTGTTTCATGGATTCTGCTTGTTTTCTATATTGTTCATTCAAGATTTCAATCAGTTTCCCATGCTGTTGTACTTTTTATTATTCATTTCTTCTCTAGCTGTGCTTAGCAACTCCTTTACTAAGGTTCTTATTTCTGCCTTTACATGGAAGATTACTTCTACTTTGATTTCTTCTGTAGCCTCATGGATTTTTCTTTTTTATTTCACTTGCTATTTTTGTGAGATTGCCAATGTGTGACTTTTAAAGTCTTCTATTCCAGTGTCTCCTTTACTTGCTCCTGATGGACTAGATGTTTGAGATTGGATTTTTCTTTTTCTTTTTCTTTTTTTTTTTTCATTTTCACATTTGGGGTAATATTTGGTCTTTCAATCCCACTAGTCTCACCTATTGGTAGAGTATATCTTAGGGTCCTACTGTGTGATTGATGTTTGTCCAACTGCTGAATGCCACAATGAGTAGGTGAGCCAGTCACGTGAATTCTTAATGTAGGGCCTATTGGGTGTGTACTATATTCTTTCTAGGCTGACAAACCTAGGAGTATTGATGTAAATCAGTCCTTAGTTCATGCTGTTACAATATCTTCAGGTTGTTCCAGGTCACCAGATCCCCCTGTCTATAGTGTTTGTCTCAGTTGGTATCCTACTGTGTCACTGGATGCCTCATAAGCCCTTTGGATTTTCTCCAGGTTGGTGGAGGCCTTATTGGCACCCTCCTCAAACTACTTGATGTTCTCTGTGTGGAGGAAGGACCAAAACACACTCTTGCCAAGCTCACCAGTGTTCTACTTCTGGAGGGGATTTGGCTTTTGCTCCTGTTTACCCACTGAAGGAGGAAAATTGTATTCCTATTTTAGGGGCAAAATCACCACACTGGTCTGGTGGGATCTTCTGTTTGGATGATGGGTTATTGAGTCTCTTATCAACATGGCACTGTCAATCCACTGCAGTCCAAGGTTCTGGGGGGAGGAGTGGGAGCCGAAGTTCAGCAGTAATACTAGGTCCACGAGGTGGGGGTCCCTGAGGGCAGCAACAGATGGCAGGGGCATGGAAGAGGCCTGATCTACCTGGCCCACTGGAAGTCCAGTGTCCTGCGGCACATGGCAGGATGGCTGGGGCATGGAAGGGGTGGGCTTGGGGGGTCCTCGGCCTTGCACACCACTGAGGGTCCTGCGTTCCAAAGTGTTAAGCCTAAAAGTCTTTTTAAAAATAGAAATAGATTGCTGTGTAGAAATGGTTTCTGCTACTGTATCTTTCCTTTCATTTGAGAAGACCTCTTGCCAAAACTTAGATATCTTGCTTTACAGAACTGGTTTTTGATACTGCAGTTTGTAATTGGATACATTATTGGCTTGAGAATTAATTAAGCATGAATATTCCTTAAATAATCATATTGGCTGTAAGTAAATTTTTGCTCTGAAATGAGTGAAATCTATAAAGGAGATTCTTTTTGAGAAATAATTATTCTATTATTTAATCATTAACTATCACTTTTTGATGATATTTTGGCATTTCTCTCAACCCACTGATGTCGAGAAGCCCATATCTCTTTGAACGTAAGCTGATGATGTTCACAAGCACGAAAGATACCTCCCCTTGTAGGGCCGGTGATTTAGCGTAGCAACATAAGTGCTTGCCTTGCAAGGGCACAGTCTTGAGTTCAATTCCCAGTACAAAAAAAAACAAAAAACAAAGAATGATACCTCCCAAATGTCTACAAGTATCTCACTAAAATAAAGAGTCAAGGGGTAAAAAAGTGTGAGTTTTTTTAGTCAGTAGTATTATTCTTAAATTTCTGTTTTCTTCTCTGCTTTCTTTTCTCCAATACTAGTCATCTTATATTTATACCTATTGTTTAATGTCTATTGTAAGATAGTCAAATTTATCTATGCAGAACCATTTTTATAAATCAATAATTGATTTATTTCTATTAATATGGTGTGTATGTGTGTGTGTACTGTCTTTTTACTGCTGTATTTCCAAGAAATCTGTCAATGTATCCCCAAGAAATATTACATTCTTAGTATCTAGATATTTTAATGTTTGAAAAACTCAGGAAGGAATTAGACTAAGGTTTCACCTTTCTTGTGTATTCCTTATACACTCAGAGCTACTTTTTTCATGTAAATTTTATACGAAAGCTCATCTAACTCTTGAGCAAATATTTACAGAGATATGATATACATGAATATAGAAAAGCAGACATATCTATTAAATTCCTGTAAAACACTGAATTTTCCTCAAGAATATCAAGTGATAATCCATAACCAGAATTTGTTTTATGATTTTTAATAACTTTGTCACAGATTCTCAAAAATTCCCTCTCAAAATCATTCATACAAGGATGAAAATGTTTTATTGTAATAACCTTAGAAGTAGTTTTAGAAAACTTTCTTTTTCACCCCAGCCTATAAACTACTACTCAAAGATGTATTAACAATGGCAAAAATGTCTCAGCAGTAATCTAACATTTACTCTGAATGCCTACCTGGAAATTTCAAAGTGATGTGACAAAACAAGGCACTATTCAGATCTACTTAATAGAGAATTGAATCAGTCATTTGTAATTATTTTTATTATGACTAGACCAAGTATAAGTTTAAAAATATATTTTCTATTGTCTGGTAAGAGAAAGGGGATGAGGGAGTATCCATGAGTTTTTCATGAAGCAAAGGCTTCTTTTATTCTCCAGTGTACACTTAAGGAGAGAATCCCTTTCTCCACAGTAGAATGAACTGCAGGCCATCATCAATTCTGTTTAGTCTTGTTGCAAGTGATGCTCATACTTCTAAATAATTCATGACATATGTTATAAATAACATCTGATGCAAAAGCAAACCATGCCTGCGTTGACTATTTCTTTAATCTTTTAAAATATATCAACCAAATAGCTACTAACTTCCAGTATATTCTGGTTTAATCTTATAAATATTGCTTTCTGGATCTTCAGGGGGAGAAACATACACTGTATTTTGAAACAGAAAAACTTACTGCATAAAGTAAACTGGTATGAAATCTAGCCTATTTTTAAGATCTTTCAAGAAGAAACCCTAAATTGCACATACTATATTTATCTGAATATCTACAGTACTATGAGGCATTAGAAAAGATAGATTAGGCTGCATTTTAGAAAGTATTTAGACAGAAGCAAACTGTCATATTACCTTAAGGATTTGGTTTGTTTTCCTCTTTCAAAACAAAAACTAAAAATAGTAGAGAGAGAAAATTGTTTCATTTTGTATGTTCCTTACATTAAGAAGAATTTTCTAGGTAGAGTTATTTTTATCTTTTTTTGATTTGACAAATATATCTACTCAACTTATAAATATCCTCATATTTTAAGATGTGAAAAATTTTAAAAATACCACACAATAAATCTGCTTATATCTCTCAAAATGGTCAATCTTTAAAATAAATAAAAAATATAATGGTTCTTTTATCTGAGAAGTAAAGATATTCAAAGAAGTAATTTCACTGAAGGTCAAATTAGTAATTACTTGATTTATTACACACTAAATTTAATAGTTTACAGGTATATGCATTTCACAAGTGGACATATTTTATTTATATATTTTCACATTTCTGTGAGTTTAGAGTTTCCTAGGAAAAACAACAGCAATATATGCTACAAGATATTTCACGGTAAACTTATTCTGTTTTCATTTCCTCAGTGCCCTTTGATTCCATCCGATTCATGAAAGAATCAGAACCACTTTCTCTCTTTCAAGGGACTGAGCCAGATTCTCACATTGCTGTTATGTCACTTCCACTCTGTCTTGAAGGGTATGGTGCAAGTAGCTTCTGTATGAGTTCCATTTTTCGTATTTTCAGTTTCCTTCTGTAGTACAAACCTGCATTCTATCCTATTTATATAATTGGATGACATCTGTGACCATTGTGTTGCTTTGTGGGATTTTTGGGTTTAGAAAATCAACAGTGCCTCTAGGAATAAAAGAAAATGTATTTTCCATAATTGAGTAGTCTAGCATTCCAGGTACGTTACCTGTTAAAATAGTGCAATAGTTCAGATTCTTCACAATTTCAGATACAACAGTGCATTATGAGGAATGTTGCTCCATATTCATTTATCAAAATATGATAGTAAATATTTATCTAAATTATAAATTTACACTTCAATTATAAATTTATATTTTGAGCTTCAGTATATGCATACTGTTACATAAGAAAGGTAGCAACATTTTCCCAAATCAACCGTATAGAAGTAGGAATTGACAGCAAATATTTTATTCACCTAGAAATTAAATTTATTTTAACAGACATCACAGTTAATAAGCAAGTAAGTACATTATTTCATCATCCAGCCATTTCAACCACAAGTCAATTAGAAGAAACAGTCACCCTTGGCAAGATCTGTTTTTGTGAGCAATTTAAAATAGTTACCTGAAAATATTAATTCTAAGTCTAGATTATAATGTAGAGTCAAAATTACCTCTCCTTGGAGCCTGGGAACTAGAATCATGCTACTCCCAATACCCAGAGCAAATGGCCACTCCTTACATAGATCAGCATAAATCATATGTTATACATTTCTTTTTATTTTCACTGCATTTGTTTTATCAAGTTTATTTCTGTAAGTAATATGTAGAATATATTCAGTGACTATCAGTGAAATTATTTATCACATATTTATATTTGTTCTTTAAAATATCTGTCATTCACAATGATTAAATAACTTCTGCACACTATGCCAAATTTTGATATATTTCTACATTGTCAATTTTTTTCAGAATAGAATTAAAAATTTAGAAAACAAGTTAAAACTCTGCAAGCCAAAAATGGGTCAAAGGAATAATGCAGGACCTGTTTATCTACTTTTCAAAACTAACTATAATTTTTATTATCTTACAAAAATATAATATAGTGAGATGTCTCTTCATACATATTTTCTGCTGTTGGCAAGTTCAAATGACTTGAGAAGCAAAATCTGATGGAGGTAGGTTTTAGACTGTGAATTCCTCAAGAAATTGAGAAAACAAATAATCAGTCTTAAATTAGTTTAATAGCTGGATATGATAAAAGAAAGGATGGAAATTAGACATAAAAGACCATTTTAATTTTAGAGAAACATTTTACACCAAAATTATTCCATGAGCAGTGGAGTAGTAACACTGTGCATGAGTACAGAGACCTGAATCCAGCCAGTCACTAACATAGTCAATAAGCAAATGAACAGACAGCAACTATGGATGCAACTATTATGTAAGATTCACGTCACTCAAAAAATGAGGCATGTATGTAGTAAACCTTAAAAAAAGTGCTGACATAAAAAAAAATAATCCAAACACTACAGAAAAAAAGCAGCAAATTTATTAAAGCAATATGACAAAGTATTTGTTTAGTGCAAAAATAGGAACATAGTAGTAGAAAGTAAGACAGGTATAAAGCACAGAACAAAAATTAAAATTATTGAAGTATAGGTACTGGGGTTTTAGCTCAGCAGCATCAAGGCCTGCTTGGCAAACGTGAGGTTGTGAGTTCAAACACACACACACAAACACACACACACACACACACACATTATTGAAGTAAAGGCAATTATATCATTAACACTAAATATGAATGAATTAAACAAATCAAAACACAGAAATTTTAAGCTCATTTTTAATGGTGTTAAGACAGGAGATGCATTTGACATTTAAAAAAATCAAAAACACCAAACTTCTGACATACATTTTAAAAAAATAACATAATTACAGACTTTAATATTCCACTAGGCAAAAATAAAATTAGAGAACTGCAGCATTCTGCACCACCTAGACCTAAACCATATCTGCATTATGAATGAAATGTGATTGGTTAACATCTGGAAAGTGAGATCCATTAGGGGATCTTTCTGTTAACTATCATGCCACAGCACTGTCTGCCCCTCAAACTCAAGATTTATTTTATCTTCCATCTCAGCATTTCAGTGTTTATCAAACTCTATTGCACATGGTTTTTTTGTAAAATAATTTATTATCATGTATATTTTAGGGGTTTAATAAAATTCTGTCAATGGGTTCAGGATAAATGAATGAATTCATCTGTAAGGTTACAGAATGGAAAGAAACAAAGGCCTCTGTATATTAAATCTTTACTCATGTCATGATTTGGTGAGTGGAAATTGCCTCTGCATAAGTACCTATCATTTGCTCTATAAAAATAATTAGTTAATTAATTGATTTAAAAAGTATACTTTGTCATAAAAAGTCAATGTAGAATTATGCCCAGAATGAAAAAAAAAAGTGATGGAAAATAACATATTACTCGGGAAATAAGGAAGTTACCAAGAACTGAAGAATGATTAAAATTACACTGAAATATTGACCAGAAAAAAGACACATAAAATTAAGACCCAAAGAAGATGAAATGCTTACATTTAAATTGAAAATATTTTTAAAAATGACTTAAATCCAAAACATATATAATTAATTTATAGGATTAAATGTAAGCGATGAATAAATTACACGTGTTTTATTGTTTTTTGTAATATTAAATTTAATATTAGTCAATTTTATCTGGTATTTATGTCATTGTAAATTATAATTTAGTCATCAATTTCCCATTTCCAGGACAGAATATCCAACACCAGAAATTCAAAAGAGGATAGGCTTATTCTGTTTCACAGTTTCTGTAAATTCAGTTCAAGTTTGTCCTCAGGGTGAAGCTGAATAGTAAAATTTAGTGGAGGAAAATTATTCATGCTATTATGGCTAAAAAAGGAAAATGATACAGAGAGAAGAAGGCAGAAAGAGACAGAAAAAGAAAGAAAGAAATACCTGGACAAGAATATACTCTTTCAGATCAGAACCTGAGTGAATTCCTCTTCTAACCTGTTCCCACCTCAAAAGAGCATGGAATCTCCATAATTCGATCACCAAAATACAAATTTTTCTCAGTATGAATTAGAACTTTATCCAAGTGTATCAAATGCAATTTTGTGAAACATAATTAAAAAGAATTAAAAGAATAATGAAATTCAACAGTGAAATAAAATTAAAAGTCAATAACTGGAGAAATTTCCATATAGTTCCATGGTCAGAAATTCTAATGTGTGCTATGAAACAAACTATTAATCAGAGAAAGAGAAAACCATAAAATACTTTGAGGTAATGAAAATAAAGATAAAATGCATCAAAATTTATGGGACAAGAACTTTCTTTTGAAAGAGATGCATAATTGCAAATTTACAGTAGGAAATGCAAAGAGATCTGAAAGCAATACTCTGAGATCCTGAGAGAAGAACAAATTAAACCCAAATCAAAGAGAAGGAAATAAATAAAGATGACTAAAACAGTAATTTAATATTATACAAAATATGAAAGTATTCAAGAGACCTAATGTAAGGAAGCTAGTTCTCTGAAAAAAATTTTAAAAATTGTCAAAACATTAGATTAAAAAGAGAAAAGGCAGAAATTATTAGTTAAAATAAAGGAAAAAAAAACATTAATACTGACTTTGAAAATACCCAAAAATAACTATAGAATATTTGAATTAATTGTTTTCCAAATAATTACATATATATGAATAATTTCTAAAAAGATATAGATTATCAAAAATAACTCACAGATAAATACATAATAGCAACTGATCTGTAGATGTGTCAGTGAATGTGCAGATGGAATCAGTATTCAAAACCTTATCCACAATAAAAATGTGCTAATGACCAAATGGAATGAATAATATAAAACTTATGAATAAAGTAAAAGGCAGGTCCAGATAGGTCCACTAACTTTTCCCAAAGACAGTTAAAAATATTTACAGAGTACTACCTTTCTTTGAAATCTTTCTTTGAAATTCTTTCTTTGAAAGAAATAGAAATAAAACAGAATGCTTCTCAACTCAATTGATGAAGCTTGTATTATCTTGAAAGCAAAATGAGATAATTCATGGCAGAAGAAATTTACCAATGAATATAACGTAGTTGTGTATAAAAATCCCACATAAAATATCATCAAACTTGTTTCAGTGATTTCTAAAAAGTAATTTTAAGAGATTTATCCAAGATCTACAGATTCACTCAATATTTGATTCAGTTATTGAAATAATAAAAAATAGGGCAATGGTTATATTAACTTTTATCAAAGTTTTAAAAAGTACTCCCGTGCTTGAAAGGTCATTATCAATACTTGAAAAAATGGCACAGAAAATGAGAAATAATTTTTTGTATCACAGATTCAATAAGTAGAATTTTTGCTACTTTTTATGTATCTGGGTAGGATTGCATCTCACTCCTCCATAGACATTAAAACCTGACAATTCTCAAGTCCCCTACAAACACTGGCAAATTATGCCTATTTACCCCTTATATACCACTAATATACTTTAAGTCATATTTAGATGACTTGCAGTAATGTAAATGTGAAGAAAATAGTCTCTATACTGTAGTTTTTTGGAAATAATAAGAAAAAATCTAGATGTGTTGAATTTCCATTTGTACTATTTTGTTTGTTTTTTATTTTGTTTTTAGATAGGGTCTCACCATGTATTGCAGGCTTATGTATCCCAGGCTGGCTTTGAACTAACAGTGATTCTCCTGCCTCAGTCTCCCAAACGCTGGGATTACAGGAGTGTACCACCTCGCCAGGCTCCATTTGTCACGTTGAAACTGTGTGTGAAAAATTTGAATGTGGAGGACAAAATGTAAATGAAATATTCCAACTCAATACAAGAAACTCAATATGAAAAACAGGTGAAGAATTTGAATTATCTTTGTAAAGAAGAGTTGCAAATTTTCAACAAACATATTAAACGATCCCCAGCATCATTTTTCAGGATGGAGTGCCAGATGAATTCGCAGTAACATACCATTTTTCACCCACTAAAATTACTACAATCAAAGCCCCACGTGACAAGTGTTGTTGAGCATGTGGAAAAATCAAAACCTTCATATAATGCTGCAATTTATTTGAAATGCTGAACTCATTTAGAAAAATATCTGTCAGTTTTTCCAAAAATTAGGATTATAGTATTATCTATCAGTTCCACTTTTATATATATACCTGGAAAAACTCTGTGCATAAAGGATATATCTATAATGTTTATAACATTATACATATGAGTGAGAGACAAAAAATTCAGTAAACAGAGAAATATATTTGCCAATATAAAATCATGAAGTTTATTACATGATAATGGATTTTATCTGTCTGTTGTTTTAATTGACTAGGAGCCTGTTACATGCAAAAAAAAAGGTATATATTTCTATGTCTTTATGTCTGTTATCTATTTCTCATTATATGTATCTATAATTCTACTTAAGTTTATTTTTATAATCCGCCTTCCCAACAATCTCTATATTTTTGTATATGTATTAAACACAATCATTCACCAGGAAATTATTTTCTTTGTTTCTCACATTTTTTTCTGTCAGGTTCTGTCTTTCTCTTTCACCTCAGCATTTATTGTCAAGGTATGTGTCACGTTTTACTTAATATACAGTTGATTCATTATTTATAATTCTTATCACTACATATATGAACCTCCATTTACTTATACTTTATTAATAGCTAACAAAGCATCCTTATTGGCATTTATTGCTATTTAATTATTTAAATCTTTTCATTTAAAGAAATATGTTTCAAATTATTTTAAGAAAATTGTTAGATGTAAAAGTTTCATCACTTAAAATTGTTAATATACTTGAAATTTATTGTCTCATTTAAATAAAGATAACCCTGATAAAGGAATAATATATACTAGTTTGCAATTTAGTTGCATTTTTTTGTTCAGTTGATATGGTATTATCATCATTTTGGTATTGGCAATATTTCACTGATTTTGAAGGTCAAAAAACTGGTGTTCTTGGCTTTTCTATTAATTCCAACCTGAAATCTTTATTTCACTTTGAAAGAGAACGTGCTTTTAATGAAGAATATATATATATATATATATATATATATATATATATATATATATATAGCAATGAGGAATAGTAGACAAGATGAAAGATATATCAAAACTTCAAAAGTTTTCTTTTCCCCCTCTTTTAATTTAGCGCTTTAATGAGAATAGTCAAAGAATTATTCCTGCTTCATTAAGGAGTATTGAGGAAGGTGTATCAAAAAATATTGTAATTGGCAACATTTTTGGAGGCACCTTGACTTTTAAAAAACATTCTAATTTAATATGCTATAGAAACTCAGAAAATCTTGGATGTAGTCGTGTTTTACCACTAATTATCTCTTAGAAGTCTGCTTGTGATTTTCTTCTGACAGATTCTTTCCTTCTGCTTCTTAATTGCAGACTGCGATGCACTAGGATGAATGTGCTTCAGAGCGCTAGTTAGTATCTGTCACAAGAACTAGAGAATATGGATCACTTTCCTAGTAGAATTGGGCACTACGAGAAAAGAAGAAAAGATTTAACTGATTGTGAGAAGCCAAAGACATTCATTAATGTTTTATTCAGACAAAATACCTTCCTAGCTGCCTAAAAAGCTCGTGTTGCATAGTTGTTTACATCCTCCGAAGGGAAAAACCATAAAAGTTGCACTACCTGACTGAATGTCAAATCAGTCTTTTATTTTTTTAGTGACAAACTGAAGGTTTTTTCCCTCTGTTAAAGAACAGTACTGAACAAATACTTAGTGTCTGTATTTTTGTTCCTTTGATTTCAGATTTGACAAATAAATCAAAAGAGTGAATCTCAAAAATATTGACAACTCAGAAAAAAAATTAACTTTTCTAACTCTGCTTAAGATACAGTAAGGAATTCTGTCTGCGTTATTCAATTTTTACAGGTTTGTTGAAGAAATAGTATCTTTTTGCATATATTAAAACAAGCATTCATGAATACTTTTCCTTATCTAATTTTCTTATTATAATGCACATCTCTGACAAGTTATTACTTATAAAGCACTGAGATTAAGATCTGATTCATGACAAGTTCTACACTAATATTAAATAAATTAAATAAATATGTGAGGGCATGCTCCTCTTTTGCTTAGAGAAAGATTACAGCCTCAGGTTCTTAAAAGCTTAAAATATGAAATAATTCATACCAGGAATCTACTTATTGTGATGTCTCTGATAAAGAATTTAAATTCTTACATAAACACATAGCTATTCCAATTATTTTGTCTTGTGTCAGATTTGTTAACTTATGTATTTCAAGAAAACATTCTTTTTAAAAAAAATGTGTATTTGCATACATTAATATTTTCTATTCTTTTTGCCTCTTTATACCTTTTATCTGCTTATATTTTCTTACATCTCATATCTGCTTATGTTTATTATTGTTTTATGTTTTTCTTAAACAATAGATACTTATTTTTCAATGTTTCTTAGAAAAAAAACTCAAGATCAACATAATGTTTACATGGATTTCATTATTGTGCCTTAATGTCCAAAAGTTCATTTGTATTTATGATTTCCATGTGAAATTATGTAATCAACCTCATTAGATTTCATGTACTACCATAATATTGATTTTTTGTAGTAGAAAATTTATCATTTTTAACAAGAATGAAAGAGATAAAAGTTAAAATTAAAGATTAAAATGATTCTTATTGTGCATCAAATGAATCTAGTGGGATGACACACATTTTTATCTTCATTTTGTAAGGAAGAAAAACTTTTCAGAGTTGTTAAACGACCAACTACTCCTATGTTGAAAAATTAAAAATTCTTTTCTTTCAAGAGGAGAATGCCTGATAAAAAAAGAGAAGACGGGGTGATTATGGTTTCTGTATCCAACATTTTTAATGTATAAATTTTCAAATATAAAGTAGTGAATAGAAATGGAGGAAGTAAGCTAACATGGAAATATGTACATGTCAATGCCAGAATTTCATCCCTGAAAGTAAACAAGCTTATGTAAAGAAATCAATGTTATACTTATTAAAAACCAAGAAACTGTCTTTCTTTTCCACTTTATTTACATTGTTTGCTTTTATAACTTATTGTGTTTTTGTATATATTTCCAACATATATAAAGGTTTAACAATTATCAACCCAGGCAAATTTTTTAAATGATTATCCACTCTTGACTACCACTCTAGTATGGATGTTGGATGTGCAGTTATTATTTTAGCATGAGTCTAAAAAAATATAAGGAATATTTTATTATATTTTAATTTATTAATGTCCTTAAATATCTAATAAGTATTGGTATATTCAACTTGCATCACTTAGTATCAGTTACAATATATGTACATCAATGTCCAAATTCAGATATCTGGGGTTTCTTTCAGTCTAAATCAGATTCCCTATCTCTGTCTGTGTGTCTTGGACTCTGTCTCTCTCTCTCTTCTCTCTCTCTCTTTCAGGCACACTATGTTGTCTCTTACTTCCTTTTCTTGCGCTGTTATTTTTTCCTCTTTTTTAACCTTTTTAAAAATCATGTTTATTTGAAAGACTTCATTATCTCTTTTGAGTTGGCCTGCGTGAAGTCCTGTTATGTAATTATTAATTATAGATTATAAATAGATATTCTGATAAATTCACTTTGAGTTTTGTGTTCACATGGTGAAGAAAGTGCTGGAAATATTACATGTATCCTTATCATGTTATGTAAAAACTACTCATTTTGAAATAATAGCTTTGTTTTTCTGCTGTGTCTGCCTTAGTGTCACCTAGAAGAGTGTTAATGTGTTTCTTGTCATCTTTTACCTCATATTCCACTATAATTTCCTTTTTTTCACTTATATAATCATTTAATTATTTTCTAAATTTTTAATGCATTGGAAATAGTAACAGAACTTATCTAGCATCCTTGCTTTAAAAATTACTTTCATCTCATGAATTCTTCTAAATATGGATATTTTTTCCAGAAATCTCTCTTCTCTGAACATGTTAACATCTACATTCTGAAATTTTTTTCCTTTTGAATTTGTTTTTCATAAAAAAGTAGAAAAAGGAGAAATGTTCTAATATTTCTAGTGAAGATGATATTATGGTAGTGCAGGAAAGAAGACTAGTAATTCCAGAATTAGGGTTCTCACAAAAATGAAAGAACTAGTGAAAATTAAAAGAATCAGTCAAGTTAAATTTAGTATTGTCTTCATTTTACATGTTGCAGAATAAAAATGGAAGAATTCAACATGCAACACAAATTGTATAGCAATTAAAATAATTATGCAGATGCAAAAATTAATACTCTGAAAAATACATCCATAGATTACCTATATTAAAATTAAACTTAGAAAGGAAGATTTAATTAAAATAATTGAAAATAAAGTTTAAAACATACATAAAGTGTGGTGCAAAGTGGATGAAAGTTTGGAAAATATGAAAAAGGATATTGTATAGTTTCTTTGATATGAGAGTTCAAAATTAAGTGCAAAATAAAAGATACCAAATAGGAAGTAGGGAGACAGGTCTTTCTCAAATGGAAAGGGGATCAGAAAATAGACAGAGGGAGCCAGGAGGACAGGGAAAGTGTTTAAAAAAGAATTAAGATATGTTATGTGTATGAACCAGCTCCACACAGGTAGCCATTATGTACTGCAAACCAAACAACTACTAGTAAAAATTAAAAAAGCAAAAAAAAAAAGAAAAAAAGAAATAGAAAATAGGAGGAGAACCAAAACTCAAGTTCTAATTGGAATTCAAAAATATAAGTATGGAACACACCAAAATGGTTCAGTAGATAATTACTGTTCTTTTCCGAAGGGGAAAAAAAAAAAAAAAAACGGGAAGCCATTTTATATACAATATAATACAAAATCTCAGAAGAAAAGAATGGATAGAATCTAGATAGAAAATTAAAGAGGAAAGAGATGGAGAAACTATAGTAGAATAATTGGTATTTTCAGTGGTTTTCTAAGGCTAGTCTAACAAAGTATTTCAAAGTGAATACAAGCAAACAAAAATGAAACAAAACAACAAACAAATAGCAGAGCGTGCTTATTAAGTCCTTCTTGGGAGTTTCAGTTTGAGATGGTGTATTTCACAATTATACCCTGCCGGAGCTGGGTTTCTTGGAAATCCGATAGTAAAACAACGTTGGTGTACCAGGGCTTACTACCCAGGACTATTTCCCAGGGACTCACAGAATTCGGCAGAGGTAGAGTTCCGTGAAGGTGAGCTACACAAACCCTCAGCCTATGGAGCAGGTACCACTCTAGCCTGGCAAAGTGACGCTACAGAGAGTGGGCATTTATATTTGTCTCAGTCACTGTGTTTTATACATTATCAAATTATAGGCTAAATTGGATAAAATGTCTTTGCAGGACATTCAGCAATATCTTTCAAAATGAAAAGTGCACTGTATTTTCCCCAGTTTTTCTACTGTGCAGCATTTATCCTAGAATACACTTATATTTGGCCCCAAGATGAACAACAAACAATGCTGGAAAAAACTGTCTATCAGTAAGAACAAAGTTTATTTATATGATTTTGTTAATTAACAATAACTTGGATATCAAAATATATTAAAAGCATAGTACCAACTCTCCATGATGAAAGTATCATTATGTAATGCAAATATGAAGTAATAAAAATAAAAACAACAAAGCAAATACTTGTACTCAAAGAAAACACATTTTTTTATGCTTTCTATCTAAAATATTCCCCCAAATCTTGTGTTTTTTGAATATAATACGATCGTAGGGCCTTACACTTGTTATTGGAGTCATTCACTGATAAATCTGTTGCTGCACGTGCTGGTAGAAGGTGAGGTATACAAAAAAGAGAGTCACCGGGTTTGACTTGGAAAGAAAAATTTAATTCTTCTCCTCAGCCTGTTCCCTGCAACCCTACTTCCTGGCTGTGAAATGAGCAGATTTCTTCTGCGGGACCTTTGCCTTGTGCATGTCTATGTCAGAACTAGGCAAGCTGAACAGAACTTGCTAGAAACTGTGAGCCTAATAAAACCATCTACTTTTTTACATTCTGGGTCTCCTTTTTTGTGTCCCAGCAATGGATAAGTGACTAAGACACACTCACAATCTTCCTACCATTTGAAGATTTGAAAATTCTTATGAGAACAGGGTCCATAATCATACACATATATACAAACCATGTATCTAAATATGTGTATATGCACATTGAGATATAGGCTTAGGTTAAGAAAAATATAGCCACATAGAAAACAAAAAGGGAACAATGTTGTCTTTATTATTAGTATCTTCTTAGCTTTTCTGGTGCTGGGATACAATACCTGGCATCTACACTGTTAATGAGGAGAATTTAAATTAGAGGGTTCATCCTATAGTCTACAAGCTCCAAGATAGGTATATTATTATGGTGAGGATGAAACTCTCAGCTCCTGGCAGCAAAGCAAGACAGCAGCGCCAGAGAGGAAGGAGAGAGGGACCAAACACAGAGCCCAACTACAGGCCCTCAGGACCCTCCTGGACCTCCCAGATGTGCATTCCTGGGGCACTCATGCCCATCTGTTTCTTCAATCAAACTGAACTTGAATTAATTTATCAAAAGATGTGTCCTTTTTTCTGCTCGTTATTGAAAATATTCTTGGTGAAATAAGAACAATTTTGTTTCATTTCACAATTTATAGTCATTTTCTGCTTTATTATCCTGTCATTTTTTCATGGGTACCATAGACATAGGTTCTAAATCTCCCTACGGTAGGCAGTTTCTGACCTGACTTCCAATTGTCTCCATTTTCTGATAGCCAAGTATGAAACTTTTCCTTACTGCTTACTTGCTCAGAATGGTGAAGATCTATTAGGGATAATGGGCTGTGAATTGGAGGATTATAGCTTGAAAGCTCTTCCTGGCATCATTTTTATTTCTTTTATTCCTTCGGCCAAGGAACATTGGAAGCTTCTGGCTGACAGCAAGTGTGAAGCCAAATTCAGTCATCAGCCTGAAGGAACCCAGTCCTGCCGCTGACCACGTGAGAAGCAGTCTGTTGGTGCATTGCGGCTGTATTGCTTAGGAAGACTTCGCGTCAGACTGAAAAATCTGGAAAGAAATCTCACTTCCAATTGTTGGAGAGACTACAATGCAGAGCTTCCAGCTACACAACACCCAGATTCCTAAATCACAGAAATTATAATAATAATTAATAATAATACATTTATTGTTTTAGGTCACTGGAGGAATGTGTAATAGAGAGCAATACTGAAGTTATGAAGGCCACATATAAAGAATTAACTTTTGACCAAAATCTGATACCTTTGGAATAAAACATAACCCTGGAGTATGCAAATACACACCACATTTCAATAAAATTTGTTATTACAACTCTTCCTACAAAGACACTATTAGAAATTTTAAAAACTGACAAGAATAAACATTTATTCTTTGTTTAAAGTGTTTTTTTGGTCTGCTTTTGTAGTTTCTATTCTGCTCTTAAATGATAGTAAATTTTAGTACTTTAGGTTTGATTAGTGATTTCCAAAGTGTGGTTGTCACATTCCTACACCATCTCTGCATGGGGTACAGACCTCCAAAAACCAGGTGACAAAACGATCTAAGAAAATACTCGAGGACGAATTCCGAGACATGAGTTTTACTTAGGCACTAAAAGATCAGGTTAAGGTGAATCAGATTTACCAGCTGGATGGTGTAGGGGACAATGGCGGCAGACTGCATATGCAATTCCAGAAAGCACTCAGAGTGTCCAGTGCTGGCTGCCTAAATCATTAGCACCTGTGCTATCAGTGGTTTCTGCCCATACTTGGTTACCACAATGAGAGGGGCCTGATGGTGACATCATTGTTTTGCTTTGCTTCATTGTTTGATGATAAATTCTAAGAAGAGCTTACATAGTGTATGTACAGAGGTTTTTATGGGTGACTTTAATTTGTCCGATTCCCAGAGTACTTCACACTATACTTATCAGCACACGTCAGGTGTTGTTTGTTTATACTGCCCATTTCATTTTGCAAGAATCTTGGAAACACAGGGCTACCTGTGGGACATGGTGCTAAACATGGCACTTTGGATCAATGGAAGAGGAGCGTCAGACTTGAAGCATTTTTTAAATGCAAATGTAGGGCATCATTCCAAATCTACTGAGTCAGGTATAGGACTGGTGTCCATTAAGCTATGTTTTAGTAAGTGATCCAGGTATTACTCATGAGAAACACACCTAAGTTTTGTATTCTTCTGCTGATTGTCCTTCGTAATTCAAGTGTGTTGCTGTGTTTAGGTAGTCACTGGATAGGTAAGGAGACCTAAATCTGCTTCCCATCTCTGGTGTCTTCACAGGTATGGCTGGAGGACTGAAGCTGTTTCATAAAAGGTCAAAATTAAGTGTTCTTGGAAGTGTATCCTTTCAAAACATATGGCCTACAAGATAGTGATATTGGAGATATGTGGACAATTACCAAATGGATGAAACTGTTCTGCTGTATTCACAGTGTTGGTCTATTGTCAACATGACTTTATATCACTTCTCATTACTGATTTTACAATCTGTAGACAGTTCTTCACTTATAGGCAACACTTTTCTCAACTATGAGCAACCCAGAAATTCCTCAGCAAGAAAGTAAAACTAAATCAGATATCCTTAATCTACTGCATTGGTAATCTAAAAGAAAAAGAAATATGCGTGTTTTGCTGGTACAAAGACATTCTAGAACTACTTTGGATAATATGTTATTTTTGTATAGATTAACATAATTTTTCTAAAAAAGTATTTCTCTTGAAAGAGAATTAGGAACTAGAATTCATATTGTGAGACATTTTCAAATCTCCTTTAACATTAACATTTACAGATACTTGGTCCATAGTAACAATTTCAATGTTTCTTTTTCCTTTGAATTTTTATCTAAACACCTAAAATCTAAAGAAAATTCTTTTTTTGAAGGCTTTTGAAAAGTCTCTTTTTGGAAGTTTAATTAAAGAGAACAAACTTTTTGCTTCCTTGCCTTTTATACTTTCATTTTATTATCTATGTGTATATGTCTATGCATGTTTATATATTGATTTTTTTATAATTTACATATATACATTTACATGTTTTTGAGATATTTATGCACTTATTTGAAAGCTATATTCATCTTTCACATATATAAAATATTTATAAAATATGTATGCATGTAAGCTTTTATACTAAAGTATGTTTCTTGGTTATGTTTCTCTTGTTGTTAGGACAAATGCCCAACACCCAAGATTAAAGGAGAAAAGCTTTATTTAGCTCACAATTTATAGAAGTTTCAGTCTTTATCTTCGACCTAAGAATAACAATTGGCTGACTCCAATGCAGGGTGATTCATGACAATGAGGCAACAGTTCATGGCAGCAGAAGACAGCAAAAAAGAGAGTGATACAAGCTTCTTTCTGTCCCTTATATTTTAACCAGTCTACCAGGATTCAGGAGGTATAAATTCAAACAGTGGACAGATCCAGCAAAAACCCACCTCAATAACAGCACTCTTAAACCCACCATTGTTCTATGGATCAACCACACTAAATTCAGCCTCTTCTGAAAAAGCTCGCTTCCACGACTGTATAAGACTCTATAAATCATAACACAGTTTATGCTTACAAGAAAGATACTGAGAAGAAAAAACACACATACGTGCACACATAGGCATACTGTTCCAGTCATGACATCTCTTGGCAATTTATTTCACTATATGGCACAAGTTAAGCAGAGATGGAACAAAGACTGAATGCAGCCAGTGTGTGATTTGAATGTGTGCATGTTTCCAATCCAATTGATTCAATTTCCTTGAACATGCTTTATCTCTTCTCTTGACTCTATTCTTACCTCTTAATTCAGCAAAATTTGTATGACCTATAAATAGAAGGAAAAATAAAAACATGATGTTCTATAACAATTTAGTAACTAAAAAACATATGTGTTTGCGTATTTTACTTTGCTCATTTGCAGAAACACACAAATTGCAAATTAAAATAATCTTCTTGTAAAGTTGTGAAGAAACATCTTCTGAAAGTATCTGCCACAGTTATTTCAGAAAGACAAAAAAGATAAATATAAGATTTTATGTTTAATTTGCTGACTATATGTGTTTCTGTGCTTGTATCACAAGGAGATTGTTACTGCTTTCCTTTGATAGCAATACTATTTCTCCAAAAACACTTGATTCATTGCTCATTTTGCTTTCTCTCTGTTTTATATCCAAATTCTTTTTTTCTATTTATTTGTGTTTCCTCTGAGAATAAAAATGGTTTATGTGCTTTTAGAAAGAGGAGGGCCACTTTAAATAGGCTTGTAAATTAAACTATAGTCCTTTTGCCCGTTATTAAACTACTGGAATAAGTTGACTAAAACAAGATTAAATAAAAGCCCAGGGGAACTAGAAATGGAATTCAAAAATAGAATCAGGGACTAGAAATTGAAAGCTGCAGAGAATCTTAAGCAGAAGAGTACCATAAAGATAGAGAACAGATCAGACCATCTAGGAAATTTTCTTGTGTTCTATTCTCATCTCAGTAAAAAGGCAGATGTACACAATTAACTGAACAATAGTGAATAGAGAAGTAAGATTTTTCTGTAAACGTGTGTTTCAAACTGGGGTGGCAGTAACTTGAATATTTAAAATATTCTTAATAGCAACAAGGAAATTCTTTGTGGAATGGTTGGAGAAATGTTAAAAGTTCAGTTGTGAAATGAGTTTTGGTCACCATGTGTCTACATGTGTGTGTTTAAAATTGTCTACAACTTAAAGCTATTTCCATGTCAAAAGGAAAGAAGAAGAATGGGGGAATAAAAAAAAGAAGCAAGATATGTAATGCACAAGTACAAACTTCCTATGATGCATGTTATTATTATGTATATCTAAATGGCACCAATAAAATTAAAAAGTAAAGAAAATAAAGTTATCTATGAAGCAATCAGTAGAAACGTGTAGTTTTTGGTTTTTATTTATGTTCCCTTAACTCCCTAACTTTTTACAGTGTAGAAAAAAATATTTCACAATTAAGTTTTCCTTAAGACAACCTGCATAAATTTTTTTGTCTCAATCAATAATCATTATATATAAACACATATTTTATCATGGTTGAAATATAGAGACTAATTTCACATTGCTCAAGTGATTATGAAATTATACACTTGAATCTAAGGAATGATAAAATTACATTACAAAAATCAATTGAATTTATGAAAAAAATTGAAAACATAGGTATGTAGAAATATTGTTAGTGTGTAGATAGATCAGACATTTTGGTCAGGAAAAAAGAATGATTTGTGTTTTAAATATTGGGTTCATTATAGTTGTCACACTTTAAATATTTGTAGCCATCAGTGGAAATTCTATATAAGTCAGCAGTTTCAGGCAGCTGAGCAGAAACCATGGATAGAGGAAAAAGAGAATAAGAGAATGATGGAGCTAAAAAAAACTACAATCTGCAAACTTTAACTGGAAATTTCAATTTTCAGAGTGTAATCACTGTTTTTCTCATTATGCCTAAGTGGTCATGCAACAGTATTTTGTCACAAACTAAGATAGAATCAACCAAGAGCTTACTTGAGAAAAAAAACAGATATATTATTGCAACATAAAAGCATAAAATTGCTTTTCACATGCTCTGTGTATCCATGTCAAATGTCACATGTATCACTATATATAAGCTGTTCAAAATCTAAATAACTGGTCAGAGGGTATATAGATTAGTATTTTGCAGTCATTTTTACAGTTGCATTTTCTTTTTAACAAAAGACAAACTACTCCAATATTGGCAAAATCTTGAAGAACTAAATATAATCTAAAAGAGAATCATACTTATAGAGTTTAATTAGAATCGTTATGAATTTTGAAATATGAAACAAAAGTGCATTTAGAGTTTTTCATACCTAACACAATTGCATCTGTCTTAAAAATATAAAATCAATCTCTTCTCATAATGATATTTATTTTTATTTGCTGCAAATTTTCAATTTTTCATTGAGTGAGCTTAATGAAAATATTGAAAATGTTTTCCCAGAAAAGCAACAAATAAAATAAAAACAATGAAGACTGAATATCTGTACATAAGCATCTCCTGAGATAAGCATAATGAATGCTATTTACATTAATAACAGAAGTTTACTGGTGACACAATTTAGAGAAATACTTTTCACTAGTAAGATGGTTCACTACAGCACGAATTGCACAGTGCATAACATCACATTCTTAGAAATATGCAGCACATATTTTTATTACCATACAGGAAGATTGAATTTTAGCATCAATTTTTATTAAATGCACTTGAATACTTACATTCTATTTTTCTTTTCTTTTTGTACTCATGGCATCTTGCCAGGCAGGCACTGTGCTGCAGAGCTATGTCTCCGTTCCTATTTTTCGTTTAATTTGCATTCTTCTTTTTTTTTTTTTAATATGGAATGCTTCATGAGTTTTTGAGTCATTTGCTCAGGGGCCATGCTCATCTTCTCTGTATCACACCAATTTTAGGTGTATGTGCTGCCAAAGTGAGCACAATTGTTCCATTCTTGATTGTTGAATTTTTTCCTAGCCACAATAAAGTAGTATGCACTAAACTTTGGAAATTCTGTGTATCAAAGGCTGTATTTCTTATCTGTAATAAATACACAATTGTAAGATGCAGCAGTTTTCTTATTTAATCATGTAACCCTCACAATTAAAATGTCTTCAAATTGCACTGATTTTATTCCCATATTATGTTGCTTGAATATACCATCCCTCCAGAATCCATGAGTCTTAGTATTTGTATTATGGTATTGAGTTTTTCATCCATATTCCTGCATGGGAAATGCAATCCTCAGGAGAAAGGTAGTGTGTTCATGAGGGTCTTTCTCTGCAATGCTGCCTCATTTTAGTTCTGAGTCTTCTTCATTTTTAGTCTATTTAGACAACCATAAAACTCGAGTTGCAAACTCTACTCTAAGGAATGGCTAGGATTTGTTCTAATATTTTCCAAATCTTCCAGTAAAACCCACTGTTCTTTATTGTTTGATTTCTGAAAAAGTTACTAGCAAAGGAAGAAACTTCTTACAAATACAGGGAGTCTAATTAATCCCCTTTCCACATCTATGCACTATTCGACTCATGAAAATAAATATACTAGGCTCTAGACTTTCATATCTGAGAAGCAAACTAATAGAATTCTGCTAGATGTTAATAGCTGGTTCAAAAATTGTTTGGGTAATTGCACATATTTTTATCACCAGCATTACCAATATAAGGGACATGTTGCACACAAATGCAATAAGCAAATATTATATGCAATACACTGTAATAAATTCAATATAGAGCAAAAATAATCGCCACATGATTTTATTGATTTTTAATGACTTACTTTTTGTGTGTGCTCTTTGAGACAAGGTCTCATTTTGTAGTTCAGGCTGGCATTGACCTCACTTTGTAGCCCAGGCTGGTCTCAAACTATCAGTGATCCTCCTGCCTCAGTCTTCCAAGTGCGGGGGGATTACAGGCGTGAGTCACCACACCCCGCATAATGACTTACTTTCTTTTTTTTTTTTTTTTAGCCAACACACTGTTGCAATTAACAAATGAGTAAAAGTCCACTATTGATATTGCTGAATATTTTCATTTACATTTATTACTAATTTCAAAGTGAAACTGTGCAGGCTTTAATTACAAATTTGTATCTAAAAATGAAGCCAGAAAATTCTTTCCCAAGTTAGAAAATACTTCACATACTTGATACGTCTGTAATGGCGTCTTTTATGTGTCAAATTGTCTAGGTTATGGTGTCTAATTGTTTTTTCATGCTATGAAGGTTTTTTCAGATGTGATGAAAATTTAAATAAATATACTTTGACAGAGAGCTCACTCTCCATAATGTGGACAGCATGTGTCCAATAAACTGAAGACTCTTTCTCACCCTCGTTGTGTGCAAGGATACTTTATTTGTGTATGTATGTATAAATTCAATATATAACCTATTTTACGCAGTAAATTTTCTCATATAGCTTTTTAATTTTGTGGTATTGAAGTGAAATGACTATATATATGTAATAAATATAAGGCATATATCTTCAAGAAATGAATAAATCTAAACAATCAATAGAAAAAACTTACTTTATGTTACACAGTAAGTTTGAAAATATAAATAAGATAATCACCGCTGTTTTCAAACCTCCAAATTATAGCTATGTTAAACAAGGTAAAAATAATTAAATCCCAGATATTTATTTTCCATATCCCAAACGACAGGTTTAACTTGAATTACAGTACTCTTACAGATTTTATTAATCCATACCGGATAATTCACATTTATAATTATATTCTTGGATATGGCACAAAGATATTTATATATTCTCTTGTTTATGTCATAAAATTACATTTAATTCTAATCACTTTTTAGTTTAGTTATATAACCAAATTGAGTCAAACACTCTAATTTTATATTTTAATAGTGATTCTACAAAAAATCAGTTTCTAAATCAATTTTAGACAAATAATATTTATTTTAATAACTATATTTGTTTATTTTTCTCTGCTCTACTTCTTTCTACCTTTTTGTTAATGGATAATTGATCTGCCATATTTATAGATGATATAATTCAATGTAAATAAAAGGCCAATAGAAATAATTATCATTAAAGCTACAATTTATAGTTACATATGGCCTTATATTAATTGGATAATTATGAAGTTTGCATATGAACATTTTTAGTGTTAGTTAGAAAGGAAATAGCTCTAAATGGAAAAGAGAAATCATTAAGTATCCATTTTAATGCTGGCAGTATGTAAGCAAAGTTTTCAATGAAATGTATTTTAACAAAAGAGTTGTGAGAAAGTATGGTGTATGTATTTAAAACTGAGATGTATAGGATTAAACTTGAGTTTTTTTCGTATGAAGTTATACTAATTCTTTCTTCATACAACTCTTCTTCTGCTTATTCTTTAGAAATCAAATGTATGGCAACTATAGTGCTCAATCTGCCTAGGATAGAAATCACAATTATATCAGTGTGTTCACTTCATATGTATATAGTTGATATGTTTGACTTAAATATAATATAAAAATCTGTTAATATTAATAATAATAATCCACAGTCTTTAGCAAGTTTTCAGTTATTAGTTGGTCACTAAACTAGATTTTATTGATGCACATAAATTGTGAATTATAAATCTGATGTACAATTAAAAGCCAAGTTAATTTAAATTTAAATTTAAATTGATAGAATGGAACTTAAAAGGAAAATATTCCTATGTAAAACTTATCATACAGACACATATAGAAAGAGAAAAGATGCACACAATATTGACAGCTTTTAGTTTTTGATATGATTACATTTTTTGTTAATAAAACTATTAGAGGGAGCAATTTATGTTATCTTTTTACTAAGAAAATGCCTTGTGATGGTTAATTTATGCTTTATTGTGTCAACTAAGTTGACACAATAAAGGCTTGGTGACACAAGAGGCTTGGTGAGGTACACTTCCATGAACACTTCTGGTCCTGGATGGGTAGTGGTCACTTGCTCCTTATCTCTAGCCGTTTCCCTTTTCTGCTTCCCACCTTCCATGAACTGAGTAGCATTTTGTACCTTGTCGACTTTAGTTTTGTTTCAAAAACAACCTTGGATTGTTGGCCGGCCTTGGAGCCAACCAACCAAAGACTGAAAGAACTAAAACTGGGAACCAAATTAAGTTCTGGTATCAAGTATTGTATTCCAATGACAGGAAAGCTAACTAATACAAAAAAGTTGATACCACGAGTGAGGTTATTGTTATGACTGCACTTGGCCATGTTACTTAGGAGCATTTGGAATGGGATTGAGGATGTAATTTGGAAAAGGTTGGAGATGAACATTAGAGAATGTTTAGCATACTCTAAGTCTTACAGGCAATATTGGCTGGAGTTTTGAAGAAGACCACAATAGGAATCAGGTTTCAGTCAGGAGCAAAAGTTTCATTGGCAGTTGGAATACAGGTCCAATGTGTTTTATGCTGACAAAAAGTTCAGACTTTGTTCATATCCTTAATTGTGGTCTCATACTATATGAGATACTAAGGATAATGACTAACTGATCTGGAAGAAAAAATTTCAAAGCAATTACACAGATTGTTGTAAGTGCACTACAGACTTCTTTCAGGCAGATTTATAGTGAGAATTTGAGGCAAAAAAACAGAAAACAAAAAGTTGAAAAATTTAAATTTTGGCCCAAAAGGAACCATGTTTAAACATCGAGGGTGTCCTGGCACCCTTGTTCAAAAAGGACTCCCTAGGGAATTGATTCCTTGGGATTTATTTCACTGTGCTCAGCTATCCAGATATTTAGAGGCCACTTTAGACATGCTCCAAGGGGCCCTGGGAACTACTTTGTATAACAGTTTTGTTGTGCAGTCCGTGTGAAATTGGTTGTAGCAACATACAAATGTAAGTGTTGCCAGCTCAGGCAGCTTCCCACCAGATTTCAAACAAAGGCTGGCGCCACAGGCAAGGAGTTCCTGAGATGGCAATACCTGAAACTATGGAAATGAAGCCCATTCGGTGCTCAGAGCAGACCCCAGGAATTTAGAGATGTTAGTAATGTGAACTATGTGCTAAGACAATGCTTTGCCCCAAAAGATGTGAGGCAAGCTGTATAGCACTAGGACATGGAGAATTCAAAGCATGAGCCCTTGGAAATCACATCTCACCATTGTGTGCCCTTGATGCACAATGGGGAGCTATGAGCTTTAATGTTTGCTCTGTTAAATTTCAGTGTTGTTTTGGTTTTATTGTTTTTCTATCATAGTAATTCTCTCCTTTTAGAGTGGGAATGATTACCTTCTGACATTGTAACTTTGGATTATATAACATCTTTTAATGTTAGAATTCGTACAATTTCTTAATGTAAGTTTTATTCCATAGGAACATCAGGTACTCTTAAAAATTCCTCTTATTCCATCACCAAAAAAATATGACTCAATCACTGCTTATTTTTGAGCTAAATCTTAAGTGAACAAAATCAAATATTATATCACATGAAGATTTTGTGAGAATCCCATTTTATCAATCTAGAAAACCAAAATTATACATTTACTGAAATATAAGAAAATCATAATAGAATGTTCTGAAGTTTGTAGACTAGATTTAGCACTTGGAATCAAATATTCAGGGGAAAAATCATTTAGTAAATCATAGATGACATAGCTGCTAAAAATAAGAAAAAGATCATATAATATTCAATTCCAATTAAGATCCAGTAATGATCATTTATTATCTGCACTGTACTTTCTCTAGTGGATAAGACAATAGTATAATCCAGCTCAAAATATTTATTTGTAAGTTCATTCTACTGAAATTAACTGGATAATTCTCCTTGTAAACAAAAATTCTCCCATCTTTACCTGACTTAGTGTTCTTATGTTGCAAGTGGGCAATATTGTTCTTTGCAGTGTGTTTGATACCATTAGTATCGAAAATATTGTCATGAATAACAGTATGATAGCAATAATTTACAAAATCTGAAATTCTTTGTAGAAGATGTCATTCTATCTTACCAGTATTTTCACCAGTATTTAGAGGTTCCAGTAATAATCATTGATGCAACTTCAATGAAAGAAGGAAGAGAGTGATCCAATGAATTGGTTACAAGAATAACAGTCTATGTTTAGTTTTGACAACATTTTACAAGTATTACCAATTGAACAGTCCCAGTACTGGATAGTTGTTCTCCCTATGAATCTCAATTATATCTTATACTTTTTAATAGACATTTGAACTTTTTTTGTTTCTGTCACTAGAATGGAAGCTTTCATAAACTAGGTGTTATTTTAAACTATTTGTCCTTAACATTTTATATAGTTTCTGGTTCATGGTAAATAAACACATAATATATTCAGTATTTCCAATTAGTATAACTGCATTTATTATTTAATAATGAATAGCTATGCAAAAATGACTGGAGACATTTATTACAAATTAAAAGTACTTTGTAATATGGAGATTTTTAGTATAAATTTGTGAAAGTAAACAAACCACACTATTGCCTCGCATTTGTAAGCTATGTGATTGTTCTATAGCTTAATCTTTTGCAATTTCCTTGTTTGTCTGAAAATAAGATGCATCTTTCTGGGACCAAGTAAACGTGTACTTCTTAAATTGCAATGGAAGAGAAGCATTACAGTGTTGCATTATTTTGATATTTTGGTCATATAATTATGAAATAATCATATTTACTGCAGTTCACTTTTCCCCAAAATCAATCATAAAATACACTTCAATCATATGTGCGTTAGTTTTCCTCTGCTTAGACACCACAGCTAACACCAAGCACATGAAGGCAGATTCGTTTAATTTGGATCCCGAACTGAACCCTTTATTTTCACAGTCTTGCTAAATCCTCATGTTGTCCAGGCTGGGTTTCCTGTCACCACTCTCCTAACCCAGCTTAAAAGACTGCAGGAATTACAAGCACCACACTCAGATCAGATTACATTTAGTAACAGCACCTAATTTGGCCCTTTATCTATGACAGTTTTCCAATTTTTTATTGTGTTTGATTTGCCCTTATTTTAAGAGCAATGATTCAGGTATATGTTAGAATAGTTACCGATTTTTTCTGATTCTTTCTTCATGTACGTAGTAGGGTAGAGGGGTTTATAGAAGAAAACCACAAAGTTGAAGTATGGCATAGGATGTTTATATATACTTGTTTGGCATTCTTTGTTCATAATGATTAAATTCAAAAGAAATATTTATGTATAATTTCATTAAGATTTAGACATATTCTTGTCACTTGCCAAATAATGTATACAAGTACATTGAGAGATTTATCATCACTTGTGCACATTATTTTTTTCCAAATAAGTGTGAGCCCAGTGTTTATCTTACAGATAGATACTATTCTGATTGTATTCCTAGCCAAACATTTGCCCCAAATAATAATTGTCTTTCAGGATTTCCTGAATCAGATAATTTTATTCCTTATCAACATTCTAACCCATGGTTATAGCTGGACATGGATTGATAAGAGATATCACTTTTATTTGGGAATCCATTGTAAAAGAAAAATCTTTATAAATTACTTCACAACTCAGCATATATTTCAGAACAGGAAGAAAGGAAACAGTGCTCTGAGAAAAAAATCCACATTGAACATTTTTCAAGAATAGAAAAACAGTTAATGTTAAGTAGCAATAGAATACCCTTTTATTTCTTTAATCAACTTCTACCTCCCATGAGGAGAACTTAATTATATAAATTTCCTTTAACAAGTACCTAACATTTTCTGACAATGTCATTATTCCTAAGTTAAGCTATTCAAAAAGTTCACTTGTTTTTGTAGGCTAACACTTTGGGAAACAGTTTATATGCTGTGTTAATATTTATGCATGCATTCAATTCAATCAATGTTCATGTCCTTAAAATCAGAGCTGGTGTTTAAAGGGTACATGCTACTATAATATATCTTTCCTTAGACATAATACGTCTAATCACTTGCTTTGGAAAGAATTTTCTTGACAATTCATTGGTGTTCCACCCACACATGCAAGAGCAAAGCCTTGTACATTTTTTTCCACATTTCCATTATAATAAAATGGAAAACCAGGGCTGAAAAAGGTTACCATTTAAATAAGGATTTTCCTTTTCAAGTGGCAGCAAAAACAGTTTTCAAATTTTGAAGTAAATATATATATAATGGTGGCAACTATTACAAATTATCCTGGGATGGACCCTGAAAAGGGTTAATGGAATCAGAGTTGTAGAAGGAATTTTAAAGCAGACTAAGAATTGTAGTTCATTTCAGAGAATCTAAACAGAGCTTTTGATTAAATCAAGTAACAAAAAAAGTATCACAATAATACCATTTTATCTAAGAAAAAAAAACAGACACACCTGTTTCAAAAAGAGAATATTTTGTATTGACCAATGAGTATATGATTGCCTTCATTTTTATATATTATGATTTCTATTTTTTTCAGATCAGTGGATCTACATATTATATAATTATTAGTTCAAATTAATTTTTAAACAAAGGCAGTATTCTTTTACATTTCCTTTTTTGGTGACAATTTAATAATCTTGGCACCTTCTGTTAAACATTTAAAATTTCTTGTAAATATCCACATAATCCTAATATCCCTTTTGATATTATAATTTATTTGGCAAATATTAATATTCAATTTACTATTCTACAATTTAGCCCCTAATGGTTCACACATTTTTGTACAGCAATACATTAAAAAGAAAGATATTGGTTTTTTTTTTTTTTCTTTTTGAAACAGAGTCTCTTTGTGCAATTCAGGCTGGCCTTGAGCTCACTTTGTAGCCAAGGTTTGTCCCACTTATAATGATCCTCCTCCTTCAGCCTCCCAAGTGCTGGGATTACAGGTGTGGCCACCACCCCTGCATAATAAAAGATTTTGATGTGCATTGCAATACATTGAAAGATAAAATACATGAAAAGATAAAGAAATATCTTTATTCTAATTATTCTATTTATAAATGTAAGTAATACATTTAACATCTTTTTTTGTTTGTACAAAATTTGTTAAATGCCTCCCAGTTTCCTGGCTTTTAAGATGTGTCAGTCTGCTCTCACGCTGTAGGGAATACTTTTTCCTACTTTTATTTGGCCCAAACTGGCCTTGCAGAGCACATTTTTGTTTTCTTACCTTTAATAAACGTAAAAACTCATTTCCTATTGTGCTTGTATTGATGAACTCTTTACTCAGGAAAGAAAGAACCAAGAAATCACCTCTAGAAGGCCAATTCATCACCCTAAAACCTGGCAACATATTTGCTAAAGTCAAACATGAGGTTTTGTTTGTTTGTTTTGTTTTTTTTCTTCAACTTAGATGGTGCGCCATGACACCCCAAGGTAGGCGGAGAACGCGTAATAGGTAGGGCCAACACCCACCTTCGGAAGTAAGGACAATATGAAGGTGAAGACCTCCACCCCCTCCACATTCTGCAGTGAATAATGGGGATATAAATCTCCCAGGAGAGAGAGAGATGGGATGGGAGATTAAGGCGTGGCAAACTGGCTGGGGAAGTGGCAAAATTCCAAGATGGATATGCAGGGCAGTTCCCAAAATCCTACGCCTGGAACCAATCAGTTTTAAGTAGAGCAGAGCAGCACTGCCGTCACTGAGGCAAAGGGTGACCACCGCTGAGCTCTCCACCACTGTGCCGCCTGCTTACCGCACTTTCCTGTTAGACTGTACTTCTTTCTCTGTTTGTCCCAAAACTGGTCTGCCAAACATACTTCTTTTCCAACCTTTAATAAATACAAAAACGTGCTAAAAACAAAGATTTTGTTCCACTTACTAACTTTTAGTGTGTTTTATATATTATTTTAATAAAATTAATGTCATGTTATATATCTTTATGTTTTATATATTGTGACTCTGTCCTGTTTAAAAAAAAATCTTACAATCTGCAATTTATTTGCTTCATATCCTAAAGATTTATTTAGCACTAAGGTTTATGGTGGTGGTAGTTGCTTCTTACCTTTTCCAGGAGTTTCTTTTACTTTATGTTTGAATTGATTTTTAAAAGCCCCGCCTCTTTTTCATCCTGTCAATCAAACTATCTTCTACTGAGTGAACATTTCATTGCTTTATCTATTTCTTTCTTTCCTTTATTTGCAAGCAGTCTCCCATATTTCAATAGAGATTTCTTTCTCAGTACTTTACAACACCGCTATTATCCTTGTTAGTCACTTAATTTTTCCCACTGGATTTGTGCTTTTATTTCTTTGTTAATTTTAAAATACTTTGGGGAGGATATCAAAATCTCCTCATTCTTACAATATCCTAATGTGCTTTTGAAATACATTCACAAAAAAATTTCTAAAATTGGATGTCCACGCATTGAGTGTGTAACATACCTAAATTATCTAACAATTATTTTCTATCCCCGTGTTGATATGTGTATAATAAACATTGACTCCTAGAATAACTTGACTAATACTTTGAAAATAATTTATACATTTTTACTACTATAAATTACGTGAAATATGCTGTTACATTGTTTCTTTTTGTTACATGTTTTTTATTATTTGTTTTGTCTTATCTGTCTTTGGCATTATCAATCTAATAATTGAAAACTGCATCTGAAAATCAGTGATTTTAGTTATGATCTCATACAAATCACCCAAAGTTTCCTAATATTTCATTAGATTATTTTTTCTTTCATTTATTTACATTTAGTCAATCATTGCTGCCCAGATTTCTTCTTGTCATCAGACCTATTAAATTTTCCCACATAATCTCTTGTGCCATTTTCATATTTCATTTATTTGTTTTCCTTCCTTTTGTTTTTGCTTTATCCTCTAAGTAGAGATTGACAGCAATTAATTCTTATTCAGTTTCATTTGGAATACAACAATTGCATCTTATTTTTAATATTCCTTTAAATTAATTAATTTATAAATGCAAAATACTGTAGTCCTATGCATGTATTCATTCATTCAGATTTTTTAACTGTTTCATATTTTTTAAATTCTTTGTTTTCAATTGACTTAACTCTATTCAACTTAAAGTTATTGATTTTATATTTATTTTCTCTTTTATGACTTTTTTCTTAACTGCTTGATCACAAACCCGCATGGAATTGTTAGTACAGTGATTTCTCATTTTACTATATATGTACAAATGCGTAGCTTTAGATTTCTTAAAATTTTCTGTTTATGAAAAGCACCTCCGTATCTTCACAGAAGTATTTCTTATCTGCTTAAAATGTTAAGAGAATCCCTGAATGGAGTTTCTGTACTCTTATGGGGCATGTATTGCTGTTGTTTTCCTCTTTGTCATGTATTTTTTTTTTTTCTAGCATTGCTTCACAGATTTCAAAGTCTCTTGATGAGAACACACTGAGGTTTAACTATCAGTCTTTATGGTTGCTGTATTTTTTCACTCTCATAAACCTAAAATATAATCCTATAAATACTCTATGCTACTGAAGTTTTTAAAAATTTAAGTGATTGAAAAGTTTTAAGGTAACATCCATGAGTAATATAGTAACTTTAAATGGGGCATGGTGGTGCACTCCTATAATCCCAGCATTCCAGAGGCTGAGACAGGAGGATCACATTGAGTTTGAGGCCAGCCTGGGTTACAACGTGAATTCAAAGCCGATCTGAACTACATAGGGCAACACTGTCTCAAAAAGCCAAAAAACAAAAACAAAATAAACAAGACAAAAGCAAAAAACCAGAAAAGTAAAACATTTTAGCTTTGCTTAAGGTCAAAATAAAATCTTTAAAAATTTATAAACTCTGAAGCAGAGCACACTTGTGTGTGTGTATGTGGTGCAAATATGTGTACCTATGTATGCATCCGATTTTCTACACATTTAAGTCTGTCAAGGAAACCATTTAATGCAATTCTATGTGTAGGCCCGTAATTCAGTATTTGTGTTTCTAAATATATCTTTGTATTTTAAGCAAATCATTTCTGAAATCTATGTAATTTGCTACATTTACATAAGTATCAAATGTTTAGAGAAAGTCAAGACAGAGTTTATCTCAATAGAGGGACAAAATAAACTTTTTACGTTTTCACAACTATACATCATACAAACCAATGACGATAGGGCAAAGAAATCACATTTTTTCATTGACCCAAACTTGATCTTTTGCCAGCAATCTCACTGCAGTTTTCAAGAGTGAATTGTTACCTTCTAATACGTTATCTTTCAACATATTACTTTTTTCTTTCATCTCAGAAAAATGTATGAACCAACTGATAGTATTAAAATAAAATCTGTAATGTGGTCCATGCCTATGGGAATTTAAGCTAAAATTATATCAGTTAGACAATGACTTCGTTCACTGGGAGATCTGATTTATCATTCATCCTGAAATGTGGAAAAGAGTCAACTGCTATAAATGTGAATAAGGAAAATATTTGGTGAAAAAATAATAACACAATTCAATTTTTCTGCCTCTGTATTTGGTCTCAAGAAAGAAAGAAAGATGCAGCACATTTAAATGTCAGAAGCAGCAAAAATATTGTTGAAAGAAAACTGAGATGCCTAATTTACTTTTCCCCCTTTTAGTTTCTTTTGATCCATCACAAGAAAAATTCAAAACAATGTATTTTTCTGAACAATAAAATATTTTTCTTTATAGATTTTAAATATTTTAAATTTTAAGGAGTTATCTCCTGGTAAGTGTTCACAAAAAAAAAAAAAAAGAAATTAAAAAGGAAAAAGAAAAAAGGCTTACCTTGTAAGGATGGAGAGAAATCTTGACTGTAATGTTTGTCACTTTTCATGATGAAAATTCCACATGGTTGATTTAGCTTGCCAACCCTGATCTTCCTGAATATAAATTGAAAATGGATGCTAGTTAGCTTCACTCTGAGCCAAATGCCCTTCTTGTCTTAACTGTTCAGAGGATGTTGCAGTGAATATGCAAGTGTTTATGTAATTTTTTAATCTCTTCTGCATGTGACCATGTATACTTGCTGCAGACTAAGATGTACTTTAAAAAATACAATTGATACTCATTAATGATTATTTAGTTTTGTAAGCATCTTGCATAATGATCATAAAATGATTATGTAGGAAATATATCTATTTTGCACTTTTGCTCAAATAAAATGTAAGATAAATTTTGTCAAGGAATGCGATTACTGTTGTACATTGCAGTCTGTTACAATTTCCCAAAAGGAATATATACATATTTTTTTCAATCAAACTTTAGGAAAACACCTTAAGGATTTATTTACTTAACTGAAATTTAATAGAGATATTTCATTATTTTTAGAGGAAATCTACTTATTATTAGCATAATAATACATAAACATATATCTGTGAATTAAAATCAAAATGATGTCAACTAGAACTTATAGATATTAATTATAAACAGTTTGATTTCAGTATGCTTCAAACTGAGAGCAGTTTTTATCAGGGACTATATCAGTCTAATGTATAAATTAGTCATAATTTGAAAACCAAAGATTGCCATGCTACATTTCAGAAGTACATAATGTTTTGTGTCATTTCTGTTGTAACTTGGCATAACTGACGCCATCTTGAGCCCTGCATTTAACTAGTGTCCTGTATTTGCCTCAGAAGAATGGAAAATTAATCAGGGTACAAATCCCATGAGAAAAGCAGAATGAGCTGTAAGCAAAGAGAAAAATTAACCTGCTCAACAAAAGAGCAGGATACAGGTGTCAACCAAAAGTGAATGTAAGATTCTAGCTAAATTGTTTTTAACAGGATGTCTTTTTGTAGTTCTCTATTTTAACAGCTCTGTAACTTTCCAGTTTGATACCACTTGTTTGTACTCTAAAACAGGGGGGTCTCCGTACGAGTGGTCCTGAGCTCAGGAATTGATAAATTTCAAATTTATCAATTTGGCTTCTTGGATTCCTGAATTGTTCACGAACCCACCTCAATTTCAGGAAGAGATAACATATGGAGAAGTTCTTGCAATTATATTAAAACAAAGTTTCCTTTTTACTGATGTTTCACAGCTGTGTCATTATCCTAGACTTGTAAGTGTAACAATAAAACCACTTAGTTTTTAGACCATCATCATCTCTAGTATCCTTTAAATCATATATTTAGTACATAATAAGACATGTTATGTCCTTAAATTAAGTACATAGGGACACTGTATGTAAGTGAAAGATATATATATATATATATATATATATATATATATATATAGACTATCTATATGGAAAGCCAACTCTGATAGAAACGCAAATATTCACAGAGAGATGGTAGTTTTGACCTCACATAAGGGGAAAAACAGAAGCACTCACATAGCTACTGCCCTCCTGCCTTAATGAAGCTTTGGCTCACAGAGTCTCCACAGTGATAAGTATTCCTTCAAAAGTGTTCCGTAACTTGGGGAGAAAAAAAATTTAATGTTGACAATAAAGTGTCATGGAAAATCATCTCAAATCCAATCTGTGTCATATTTTCTGTAGCATAATTTAGGCATTTGCTTTCTGACTCAGCAAAACCAGGGGGTTCTGACCCTGACGGTGGCTTCTGGTCTCCGAATTCACTTAAGCTCCAGATCCATGGATATTACATCCTCCTGCACCACCTGTAGAGTGCTAAGCCCTCTTCTCTTCCCCTCCTCTTTGTGCTCACCTCTGCATATTACAGCATCCCTCTTCTCAATTTCTCAGTTTCCTGACCCCAATTCCTTCCCATTTGTGGCTCAACACACAAAGGTGACAACAGGTGCCCGGTATTCCTCAATTTGGTTTATCTGAGTGTTAAAATTCTTATATTGAAACCTTCCTCACCTATGTAACTAAACACACACAATATTCCCAATCCTTGAAAAGTGTGATTTGACTTATATAATGAACGTTCTTAGTTAATGTTTAAATCCAATACTTTATGAAAGATGTTTGGTTGTCTTTTACTATTGCTGGCCCTGTAGTAATTCACTCAGATATTTCCTTTTAATTTTCTATTTCTAACTTTTATAACTATGAACAATTTGTAGCAGCAAAAACTTATCTTAAATGTGTGTAATTTCTTTATACATTTCTTGAAATAGTGAGCCTTTTTATGCCAACTAATCATTATTTCATTCTTACATAAAAATTAAAACTATTCTCTGAATGTAAACACATACTAATTATTTTCATACACTATAGTTTAAGTGATTTAAATTTGGAGTAATTTGCATTTGTATTCATGATTTTTTTATTTTTAAGGATAATATTTTAGCATTTCTTTGTAGTATTTGGAAAAATCATAACTGGTAGTTAAATGATAATTACAGTATGTAAATGAAGAAAAATTTATTTCTTTGTAACAGCATTTTTAAACAATGACATGAAATAGTATTAGAAATATTATAATTAAATATTTTTGATTTTGCTACTCTTGAGAGTTGTAAAACAAAGAGAATTTTATTTAATTGTTCATTGATTTAAGGAAGGTTTTTTTTCTATGTGATGCTCTGCAATCAATGATTCAAATACTGTCAGCATCGATTTTTAACTGAAATGCATGATTTAGAAAGGAGAAAGAGCATTTAAACTACTTTTGTAGGGAAAACCTAAACCAAAAATGTATCATTTTCATCAGACAAGACTATCCACTATCCTTCAAAACTTCTTAAAATCTTCTTTTGAAAGTTTATCTTCTAAAGCTTATAGCTTATATTTAAAGCTATATTACTGAAGTAATTTAAAAATCTTGTGGTTTTGATTTTGTAGTTTACACATTATCTAAAGCAAAAACAAACACATTAAATCCTGCTTTCCTTCATGTACAAAAATAACTGACATTTGATTGATTCCTACAATGATCCCTGTGCTCTGTTACCCCTAATTAACTCCCTTAAAAAATCTTCAAAACTTACCTTGTTTTCATTTTAGAATGAGAATTTCAATAACACAGTATTCATTATTATAATTGCACACCACCATCTCAAACGTGTAATGTAAAAATAGAAAGCATTTTCCCTCTTAGCAATTCATGTGTGAGTTAGGTATTTAGAGATGTAATTTTTATGCAATAATTTTAACTTGTAATTTATATGAAACAATCATTCACCAGTCACAGACTCAATCATGATTATATAAAACTGATAAAAATTGAATATTATTCAAATGACTAGAATGACTTAGAGTGAGTACTTTTGAGGGACAAAGTGGTCTTATTTATTCATCCAGTAATTCAAATTTATGTCTATTACTATGTGGAAGATTTTCTGTTAGTTACCAGGAGCACTTCCAAATAAGACAAATTATCTGAAGTTCTGATCTTCAGAGAGAGAAGAGGTGTATCATGTATGCAAACATAGTTACATATGTAAATACATACAAAACATAAAATATGAGTATCTGCAATACAAATCAGGATAAATCTGAAGCAAATATCAGAATTAATAAAAGAAGCAAAACTTACCTGAGATGTAATTTTATTCATTTATTTATGTATTTATTTATTTTTTTCTGAGGATCAAACTCAGGACTTTGCACTTGCCAGGCAGGCACTGTGTCAATCCAGATACAAAAAAAAACAAAACAAAAAAAAAAAAACCTCATAAATTGATTGAGTTCTATAACTACAGACATTTCAAAGTTAAAATACAATGAAATAACTCTGATATTCAAATGGTAATTTAAAATAAATCAAAACACCCTGAGTAGAAATAGCTACAATGCTATTACTGCAACTTCTTTGCTTAACAGAGAGGATGTTCTTTGATGATGAAAAAATATTGACTAAAACTTTATCTACTAGGAAGATTTTAAATCTCCTATGTTAACATGATAGTGTTGTATGGTATTTATAAAAATAAATATATATGCTTTGACATTATTTTTTCACTTATTTCTTAGTATTATAAATCTACCATCCACATATTTGTAATGTCTCACCCAACTTCCTGTAATTTTAAATTTTCTGTAGCAATATGCTTAACAGAAATGAAAATGAATATAATGAAAATAATATGAATATTTATAAATAATATAAATAAATATAAATGAAAATAATATAAATGCCCTTGTTAAATATTAATCGAGTTCTATATTTAACTTGTATTTGCAGTTCAAAAGAGTGTCGCACTGCTCTCACAAAGATCATCAGATTATTTTTGGTGACTTTATATATAAAATTAGAAATACACTCAAAGATGGAGTATAAGTTGCCATTTATTACACAAGCATGCAATTATAGCACAAGGGCAAAGGTAAATAAAATATTGTAAATTCAGGAGGATAGTTAATAATCAATTTAGTTTTCACATTTTCTTAAATTTGTTTCTATTCATGTTTTACATATCATTTTGTTACAGATATGAGTGACATGAAACTTTGATAATTGGGAATTTTATTCATCATGTTAAATACTACTAAACAATCTAAATGCAATGCAATGCTACTATTGTGTGTTTCAACAGAATACTACACAATGAACATTATAGTTTAATCAAAATTCAAAGCCAGCATCAGTGAGAGTAACATAATTACGGAATTTACTAATTTAAGGGACTTTTTAATGGACACTTCCAAAATAAAAAGAACACTGAAAGTTTATATTTCAGATTATATTTACCAGCAAAAAGATACTTGGGGCTAAAAGGCAATAAAATAAACAAAGTTGAGTTTTAAGTCAATGTTTAACATTTAATTTTTCTCAACTTCATGTTTAACTGTACAACAAATTCATTTTTAAAACATCATTTTCCTTTTCCACATTTCTGAAAATATCTCTTAGCTGTAGTTTTAAATGGCTACATTTTCGTCAAGATAATGATCTATTCATTAAATTTTTTAAAACTTTTTTTCTGTGGTACTTAAATTAAATCCATGGCCTTTGTACTGAAGTGGCCCTTTAGTTATTTTGAGACAAGCTCTTGCAAAATTCCTAACTTCCCCTTTTTGAGTTTGAACTTGTAATGGTCTAATGTCTCCTCACAGAATACTGAGATTTTCTCATGTGCTGTGATGCCCCTTTAACTGGTGGATTTTGTAGATGATTTATTTGGTGAAAGAAATAATAAATTCATACCCATTAATTATCTCAAAACATAACTTTCAATGGGTTGCATATCCCTGTATTTAATTATTTTTGACTGAGGGTTGTTGACAACATTTGAAATGCCTTTTGCATTGTCTATCAATCACCTTCATTAGAGAATTTGACTGAATAAAAAATGAAACACAAATTGCCAGAAGATTTAATCACAATTAATTGATTTCATCTTAAAAAGTAACATGACAAATACAGTTATCTCTTACAAACAATATTTTTATGAAAAAAATCACTGATTTTGTCCACTTGATTTCATCAGCGCATATCCCTATCAAAAACTCCTAGAACTGATAAGATCTGCCTTTTCCTACAAATAGTTCACTGTTGTATACAATATATTTGTGAGAAGCATATATGTAGAATTGTGAAAAGGAATTGTCTTTAGTTTACTTCTTTAAGTGGAAGAAATATAAAGTTAGACCCTCCTTTGAGAATTAGAATTAAAATTAAACTCCAAAATACCACCTGTCAAATTTGATTTTTAAAAAAAGAGCCACATGTATCCCTTGTCTTATATACTCAGTGTTTCTACCAAAATTTTTGTCTTGTGCAGGAAATTATTTCATTACAATTTCTAATGTCATAATTGGGTCCTATTGCACTTTACACTGAATCTTTGGATTAAGTGACAAGAATAGAGCTTAGCAAGGTTTCTGTGACTGAATTTGTAATGGTACATGTTTCTGTTTCATTTTGGTCAATAAGAGCAAACACACAATACTTCTAATACTCATATTGTATCACAATCTTTATACCCATAACTTAAAATATAAGAAATATTAACAAATAAGTAAAACCACATACTGATAAAGAATACAGTAAATCAAACTAAAGTTAATATAAATGAAAATATAAGTGCAAAAAGAGTTTAACAATGATGTCATCACATTGTGTAAAATCTTCACATTATAATTATTTATGTATGCATATCACAAATACTTAGGTATGCAGATTACCTATGCAGTGATCAATGACAAAAGTGGTCAAAGCATAATAAGGAAAATAAGACACAAATGCAATTGACAGCACAAAAGTTTAAACACTTCCAATAAATTGCATGAGTTTTTGAACAAAAGTGTTAGTTATTCACAGTGAGCATAGTTCTTAATGGAATGAGAATGATTGTATAATTAAATTCACTCACAAAATACAAAACAGAATTTTATAAGTGAATTTTGACAAATCCTCGGGATACCAAAATAATTGTGTACAAAACTATTACATATTTTCTTTTTAACAGTGAAACTTTAGAGAAATAAAAGGCTAAGATTATGCATGCAAGCATTCAAAATATAAAGCAAATTTACTGAAATCATTGAAAATCACTTTATCTTTCAGCTGAAGTGGTTCAAAATTTAGTACAAAGATCCGTGTCTTTCACTGGAGATGATCCTTTCTCTTTCCTAAGAGCATCTCTGCCTTGCAATGAATGCTTATTATACTCAGCATCGCTTTCTGTGAGAGGGATTTGGATTACTTTATTTTTAAATGTCTGTATTTGCTGACTGGGCCATTGTCCTTAGCAATGCTATGCTACAGTTGCTTCCCCGTTGCTTAAAATACAGGTTGAATGCATATTGGCTCCTTGAAGTCTCATTATTCAAGAACCATGATTGTTTTGTATTCGGCATTTCATATGAAATCTACACAAACATAGATTTATAAGAAATTTGTCTTTTCTCATTCAAATTCAGGAACAAAGAAGACAGCACTGGGTTTCTTCATTTTGTCAAACATTGCACCCACAGTACACATGAAATAAGTAAAACTCTCACCTTCATTTTTCTGAAATTGTTAGTAGTGAGTACCCAATAAAGTTTGGAACATCAGCTCTGGGACTCGTTATGTTGAATGACTAATTTCCTGACCTCAGGCAGAGGGTTGGAAGCCAAAGAATCAATAGTGGGTTACTTAGCATCTTCTGTTTAGCTATTAAAATCCAAAGTGTGTTTATATAGATTCTAGCCAAATTTTTTAAAACTAGTGATTATCAATCAGTATCAGTATATACTGATATCTCCAACTCTATCTGATTTACCTTGGAGCCTAGAAGGAAACAAATACACTTTTCTGAAGTGCTATTTAGAGATACGTGAGGGGGAAAAAAGTAATATACCAATGGATTTTGCAGCACTTAAAAAATATTGTGAGGGGCCAGGGATTTAGCTCAGCAGCATAAGCACATGCCTGGCAAGTGTGAGGTCATGAATTCAATCTCTGGTACCAAAAAAAAATTTTGTGAGAATTTATTAAATATCTAGAATAGGCAAATAAATTGCATTAGAGGAGCAAAACAAAAGACCACGATAAAAATATGCAGACAGTAAAAAACACTATTTTCGAAAGACTGGCGGCTCCAAGTATTATGAAGTTTTAGGGAAAATGGGATGCACATATTGTTGAAAATGTGCAATGATTGAGATATTGTGGAAGCAAATTTCAGGAATTCTCTATAATCATAAATGCACATACATGTTATGACACACAGATTCCACTCCTAGAAGTTTAGTCAACACAGAAAAAATTATCTACACCAAAATTTGTAAGTGAATGGTTTGACAACTTTACACATATGCAAGAAATTAGAAAAATCCATAGCTTTCATTAAATTATGGGTGAATAATTCAGGTCTATGCATGCACAGGAAAAGTATTCTGAAATAAAATAAATGGTTTCTTATGTACATGCATCAACATGAGTTCATCTCATTATTATCATATTACTCTCTACCTGTTACCAGAATAATATTAATAATATTTAATCTCTTCTACGGTTCCCCTTTTTTATTGTATTTCAGTAATTTTACTAGATATCAAATATAAAAACTAAATAATACTTCATGGGAATTGTAGTGTCTGTGGGGTTCAGAGAATTTGGGATAGTAAAATAGTATTAGCATTTATTACATTTGGATATTGACTTCTTTAAAATATAACTGCTATTGTTTGTCTTTGGGAAATATTGGTATCTTGTGGTCAACCAATTATTCACTTGATTTTAGCATTATAAATATGTAAGCTTAAAGACTTAGCTTGTGTGGCATGATCCTTCATTTTTTAAAGTAATTTTGTTTATCTGATAAGTATTAAAATCATTTTATTCCTGCAGTTATTTTAATTTTAGAAAAGTTAGAATATGAGCCAAATGAGTGCTAGAATATTTTTCAACATTGTAGCTCTGGGACCTTAGATTATGTGTAGCATCTAGTAGGGAAAAAAGAAAACTGAGTTGAACTGGTTTTTGGACCACAAGTTTGTGGACTGCATTTTGAATATCCTATGTCTATGCCCTAGATACTTGATTTTGTAAAATGTTTGAGAAGTACTGTAGCAGAAAATGGTATCAGGAAAGTCACTGGATGACTCATTTTCTTTATTGATGATATTTTACATGTTATTTAGTATAATAAAATTATGAAAAATCAGTGTAAATGAATTAACATTAAGATATTCCCTTATTCAAATCCATAAATCTTTCATTTTTTAATATTACTTTAATGTATTTTTCAAAGTTACCTTGCTGCTTAATAAAAAACCCCTGAAAAATAATAATGTGAAAAAATCATGGTTACTTAAGAATATAACAGTATAAATTGATGGGTGCAAACATTAATATATCCTACTAAAAATAACCTTGTGCTTTAACTGAGAAATTACTATAAGATATGCTTAAATAAACTCCAACTATTTTATGGGGATTTTTTCTTGCAGAATAAACTACCCTAAATACAGTCTCAGTTACCTAAAAATATTTTGCTTCATGGAAAGTAAATTTGTTTGCCTTTCGCTGGCAGAGATTTTTAATTAGGTTTCAGATTATTTAATATTTTGGAGTAAAAAGGGAATTGAAGTAAATATTATGTTCTTTTGACATTACATAGGCAAATGAGATTTCTCAGGAAAAAATCCCCAAAATAATATTCACATTTAAAGAAAATTGCAGTTTTTCAACTAGCAAACATCTACACCTAAAGTTATTCACATACGTGATAATAAACAAAAGGAAACCTTAACAACCTAAAAGAAATGTGATGTTAAAACTTACAACAGAGACCTGGCAAAAAAATTAAGATCTTCTTCTGTATATAAATAATAAAGGCTATACCAATTTACTCTTATGCAAAAAAATGGTTATACAACCTCAACTGTATTAGAATTATTGAAATATGAATGTTCAATCATACATATAATATCTGAAGAGAAATATCTAAAATATATAGTTATATATTAACATACATATTTATGTTGTCCATGAGTGCCAACATGCAAAAAAATCTTCCCCAAAAGGTGCTAAAGTGAATAAACTACCAATTCCTAATGACTCTAGAAGAAAGGAAGAAAATACAGATACTCACACCCCTACAAAGTCAATCTCTGTACTTTATCTCTCAATGATGTCATTTATTGAAAAAAAAAAGACAAAGACAGGAAAAATAATCTGATATATTTTAACCACATTTTGTTTCAATTTTCTGCTAAAAAGCAGAAAATTATAAGGTTCCAAAAAACATCACAAGATTGGGGTGGAAATCTTTAAATTTTTACTTTGAAATATGAGAATGTGCCTTAAAAGGTAATTAGTGTAGTATCTTACCTTATAACAGTGTATCTTTTCATATTGTATACTATAATGTAGTGTAGTCAAGTGTGGTGTGGCATAGATTATCAAAATATTGAGCCATAAATTCCAAAAATTGGGGGGAAAAGGGATGAAATGAAGAATATCTTTATTCTTTCACATTGGTTTTACACAATGAATCCCTGCATAGATAGATGATAGTAGACAGGTAAAAGTATAGGTATACTTATAGGTAAATGTGTAAGTATGGATACATTCCTAATTGTTCATTCTAAAAGTTCTGAATTCATCTGAGACACTTATGTATTTCACAACTGAGTGTCCTTCTATTGAAAACAGATGTATCACAAAGCAAATAAAGTTTAAATTCAGAATCCTTGAATTGCAAGTTCCTCCAATTTCGAAAAGAGTCAGTAATCTTGACTGTCATCAACTTCTATAGTAGCCAAAATTAGTTGAGACTCAGAAAAGGTTGTAAAAACCTAATTTCTTAAAGCATATATAGGGAAGTTCTGTCAAAGTTTCTCAAATTATAGACCTGTGAATATTTCTATAAAATTAGCAATGTTATCAATGAGAACAATCAACTTAAATGAAAAAATAGAGATCTAGTAAATAAAAAGGATGAATTAATTTTCTTCTCATTATAACAATTTGCTGAATTGTACTAATCCACATTATATATATATATATTATTAAACATATTGAAACAAATTAATGTGTACAATATTACCTGTGAATTTAAAAGTAAAATTTTCAGATTAGAAAGTTAAAGCAAATTAAAAATAAAGTTAAGAAGACAAAAATGAAGTTAAATGGTGTCACAGAGTCAGACTTCTTAACTGAAATATATATTCTTTTTTGCAATATTTTTGATAACCTTGTTTTTTGAAATTGTAGAGATGAATTTATTTCATAATTTTGATACATAGTTTTAATTGGATATGATATTCATAAGTTTGCATATTTAATAAAGTGGCTCCCCAAAGTGAATGTGAAGCTACGATAGAACTGGAATTATTTTGTAATTTTGCATTACGTTTGTCTCTTTTTCTACATTATCACTAACTCATTACTTTGTCTAATTTTGTCCTCCATAAATCTGGCCTTCATATTGCTTCAAAATGTGCTTTCCAAAGAACAAATCGGATTATAAAAACCATAATTCAAAATTCTTTCACTTCTTTCTGACTATTGCAAAAATTCCCAATATAACACGGGCCCATCTCTACTCATTCCGTTTAACCACCCTAATTAGACCTTCCGCAGAAAGAGAAAATTCCATGAACAAACATCTATACTCTGTCAAGTAACCACTGACTGCCCATGTTTATGGTTCCTGTGAATGCTTCAAATTGATATAAACTGTAAGTTTTTTTATTTACAGTAGACCTTCTTTGCCGTTGAATACAGTCTCTAGTGAAATGTGGAGTAACAATATCAGACAGAAAAATACCTGAATAACTTGAAGGTAACTGACAAGAATTTTTCTCCTGTGCTCCATAAAATGTAAACAGTACTATAGTTACCATCCTACTTAATGCTTATCAGACCAACACAAATTTCTATTTTGTTGTGTGTGTACTGAAGAGTAGGTCACATGCAGTTTTTCTGAATTTTTCATCATGTTTTTTACAATTCTCCTCCTAAATGTAAATGGAATACTTTTTACTGTATATTTTATTCATATTAGAGAAAAATACTGAGTTTTGTGGTTGCTGTTACATAGTGTCTTTATGATAAAACAGTGATCTCAACAGAATATTGTTATGTATGACAAAAAAACGTCATTGAGATGTCATATTTTTGAATTAATAAAAGAGTGAGTAATTGTAACTATAGTATTTAAAGTTACAGAACAAGAAAAGTATTAAATATTAATAAAGAAACAATTTTAGTACAAAATGCAAGTGATAGTACAGCATGAGATTATGTAAAATTGAAGAAATTTTAGATTTTCATTTTGAATATAAATTACTGTATTTTGCATATATTAGGTCTATTTTGCCAATAGTCTCTATGATGAGCATTAATGCATATTTACAAGGATAGAAAAAAATCTTTTTAAAAGTCTTTATTATAAAAAAAGTTAAATGTTTAAGGAGACAAACAGCCTGATTTGAAAATGAATAAACATTCATAATTGAAGCATCACATTGTAACCTCATTACTATGAGCAATTTTTATGTTTTTAATGTATCAGTTAGAATCAATTTAATTTATATTAAAAAGATTAAAGCACGTATTTTGAAATATCAAGTAACATTAGGACTTTTTTTTCAAAGTTTAAAAAAATGACATAGAATGTGAAATACACACATAATTCTCATGTTTCAAATAATAAATACAAAATGGATAAAGATATAAATCAGTGTGTGTAAATATGAAAATAGTGTAAAGTTTTAAATCCCTGAATAAAGATAAATAATACAACACTATTTGAGGTCTTATCCCACAATGTGTGTGTTAGTAGGAGTTTTAATGAAAAATGTCAAATGACTTGAATTTTTCTTCTTGTTAAAAGCTTTTTCAAGTGGAAAGTTGTCTTACACTGTGTCAAAAGAATAAGCTGTCAGATTGCTAATGTTTAATGCATTCTGAGAATAACTGCCATGTACTGTACTAATTTGACCTTTTCAGAGCTCAGAATTTGATTGGGTGGACATTTCTCTCCTATTTAAAACTCAAACCCCTGTTGAGAAGAGCTGGAATGACCATCTGTTGAAATTCAGAATACTAAAAAGGTTAAAGTACACAATCCAGTGCTTTCCAGTGTATTTTAAAATTGTATTTGCTGCCTTCCTTTTATCAAAATTATGGAAATTTGAGATGATGACATGAATTCAATTTTCAGTATTGAAACAACAAAAACTAAAGTGAATAAGCTTTACTCTCAGGTGTTACAACATACTGAAGGTCAGTATAAAAACCTTGCTGACCTGTGTAGGATGTCAGGTATAATCCTAAACATGGCCTATGGGAAACTTGGGCATGCTCAGGCCAGTTTCAGTATTGCTGTGATATGATAAAGACAAGCATTATTAAGATTTCTGAAAAACTTTTGTTCTTCATTTGATATTAACTGTGGGAATTATATGTGCTTCAAGTATAATCTTACATATTTATAGTTACAAATTCCTGAGGATTTAGTGTAGAATAAATTAGAACATAAGATGTAATATCACAGGAAATAAGTTTATTTGAAAGCAGTAAGTTGATTTTCATTGCATTCTGTGAAAATATATAACTTTGGTGTCTTGTGTAGTCCTTAAATATGGTTTTTCACTAACATAATCAAGTTTTGATTTGCATAAGTTATTGATGATATGTGTTTGAAGAAATATTGAATGTAATTTTTTTCTTCCTATAGATCTGAGTGAAAATACCATTCAATAATTTAATCATTATAGATACATATTATACTGTTAATGCTTAAAAATAAGGCAAATGATTTGTTTCATCAATCATTGAGATGCATGAATACGTTCCTGCTCATTCCAGCAGTGAGATTATTGCAACCATGCAAAATAGCTGAGCTGTACTAGAACAAATAGAAACAATTTAATTAGCTCTATTACAATCTCTTTTTATAATATATTTATTAGACAGTTAAAACTGTCATTTAGTGATTTGCCCCTGATTCTACAGTATACAATTTCCAAGAAATGCCCTCTAGATACAGTTTCATAGGGTTTGATCTATTTTCAGGAGTAATTATCTAAGATGTGTTTGTAAATGTAAGAAAAACAATTATCTTTGAAAGAAAAAACAAGTTTTGGTTCACTATATGGTACAGTAATGACAAGATGAATTAATTTTAGGATATATTTTAAGGCATTACATGGTTTAAATTATTTTATTCTTGTATAGAAAACATATTTTAAAATTTTAAAATGTAATAATTACTGATTTATATTAAAAAGTTTTGTTTCATTTATCATCTTACTATGTTTTCAAAATAATGACACTATGTTCAATAACTTACTAGTGCATTTCTTTTTTTTAATTATACTTTTTTTATTATTTTGAAGATAGTAAAATACAACAGAACAAGAAGGAACAAAACCAATTGAGACAGCATAGTGTAATTGGTACAGAACTGCACAGCAGGTTACAGGGATAACAGTAATGGGTACCATAGTATATTTCATTATCTTCACAATAGTTACTCTTTCAATCAGGTATAGCAAAATCAAAGGAAATACAGAACGTTATAGAACTTATCAAAACAGAATACTGAATAGAGCAACACCACTTATCAGGACAAAGCAAAACAGTGATAAAAACATTTGCCTTCAAAGAGATGGTAGAAGGAAATCCCCCTTTTCTGCTATATTATATATGGTCAACCTCCCAAGAGATGCTCAGACCTCTGGCTCTGTTATGGATTAAGAACTGGTGATCAAATTAACATCAACTGGATTACATCAGGGTGAGCGGAGATGTTTCACCTGAGGAAAGTTGCCGGCATAATTGGAGACATGGAGGAGAAGAAAATTCCATTGAGGTGTTAATGTGCTGAGATGTGGGTTCTCCTACATGTTGCTGTTTGAACCATTATGTTCTCCTGAAGAAGCTCTGGTCCACACATCGAGCATTGCTTCCTGGCTCCGGAGGGGAAGACGTGTGCCACTTGGTCTCCAGGATGGACTCATCACGCTGGCTCCCTGGCATGTACTCAACTGTGCTTATGCTCGGAGGAGCTCGGGGCCTCCGTGTCACTGAGGATGGCTGTGGTGCTTTTCAGGACAGTCCTGGTGTTTGTTGTGAGTGTGACTTCTTGGCTGCAGCATAGAACCCTCAACCTACCATCACAGTTCCTTCACCCTGCTGGCATGGACTTCCTAGCTTCCACCACTGACCTTTGGGCCTTCTCAGCATGGATCCCTAAAAGAGACTGGCGTGAGTCCTTCTTGTGGGCTCTAGACCTCCAGCTGGACTCGTGGGAGGCACTGTCATGGGCTCTGGGTCTTCATTGGACTCACGTGGGACATTGCTGTGGGATCCAGGCCCTTGGCTAAATATTCTATGTCTTCAGTGTTGTGGATAGATTTCCTGCATTTTCTTATGTTAACTCTGGGTGGCCATCATAAAAATAATGTTATAAACTCCATATCCTGATTCTAATTGTTCTCTGTACAACCCCTCACTACAACAGGCTCCTGCTTGCTAACGGGGTAGGGGAGTTGGGGATGTTTGGTTTTCAGCCTGTGCGCCAGTAAGCTCACAGCTGCTCACCAGGGCAGTGAGCTGCTTGCTTGCTTTCCCAGCACCCTAAGTTCCAACATGGCGTGGATCTCAGGAGATGCTGCTGGTTCTTGCCCTGGGGCTACTAAAGCATTTCTAATTACAATTTTTGAAGGATTGTCACAAAATCATCAAGATGAAATAAACTGAACTTAGAAAGTATATTTTCATTTGTTTTATTTTCCAAATTAAAAGAGGTCATTAACTCATATTGAAATCCTTAATGCATCAATGTCTATTTTAGATAGCCACAGTCTCTACACTGTATTTTGTGCAGTTTACAGAAATAAGAAATGGTCAATTTGTTTCAATATGTTGCATAATAAATCATCACGATGAGTGGTCCTCAAGTGCTAAACTGCATATTAATGTATAATATGCATTATGGAAAATAAGTATGGAAAATAAGTATGAAGAAACATCTTTACAACTATTTTATGTGTAAGAAATTTGGATTCTTTATGTTAAAATAATTGTTATTTTGTGTTAGTACGAGATATTCTTATTGTTTTAACCCTCACATGTATATATACTTTGCCCTTTAATGAGTTGCAGGAGTTATCAAAAGTACCTGCCAAGCTATGGAGATAACAGGAACAACTTCCTATGCTTGCAACACTTTTCTTCCCAAGTTACTACCTGGAGAAACAGGTTCTAGTCACTGTAACAAACAAGAGGCATGATAAATTTGAAATGAGAATAGGTCTTCAGTAGTTTTAGTCCCTGATTGGTTTCCCTGTATCAGGACTATGTCACTGCACAATGAGGGTAGCACGTAGCCAGGCAAAACCTTTGAAATTTATGGCCAAGAAAGAAGAGAAAGGAAGAGACAGGAGACCTAGAGTCCACCTTGGAGATCATCAAAGACCCACAAACTGAAGAGTATCCAAAAGCTACACCTCCCAAAGGATCTCGTCTTTATTTATTTATTTTTTAGCATTTGCCTTAAAAACAACTCTAACATAAGGGCTCTTGAGGGACATTTAAGTTCAAAATTACAGTTTTAGTGCTCTAAGTGTTAAAAGGATAGGGATTTCTATTTCTTTGTTCTTAGCCCTTAGAGCAGTGTGTAGCAAATGGTGCACAGGAACTAAATGTCTTCTTTGCAAGAAATTAATTTGAAAAAAGAAAGTGTATAAGTCAAATGATTTGCTTGATAACAATTATTTGGATGCTTGAAAATATGACTTCGGAAATATGAAGAATTTTTAATATTTTTATGATTATGAATATACATAGTTAAAACCAACGTCATTTCTTTTATTATAGGGGAAAATACCCAAGAATTACAAAGAAATATTTAGTTTTATGACAGTTTATTTTCTTATTATTTTTGAAACATTAAACTCATGTACATACATTAAGCTGATATGTATTACCTTGAGCAAAAGTCATTGTTGGATTTATAATTAAGTAGCAAAAGTACGTGTATTAACCTAATTTGATCACTTCCCCTTTATATTATTAAGATACACAAATCTCTATTTTCCTGGGCCAATTTGAGAGCAAAACTCATGAGGCAATGCTGAAGGAAATATTTTGTGAAAAGACATCTTTAAGACTAGATACAAAACTCATAGGCGGGGATTTACCTAGCACATACAAGGCCTTAGGCAAGAAATTGAATAAATAAATAAAGCAAATAATTAACTAAATATATAAACACATAAAATAAGTGAGAGGACAGAATAATTTGTTTATTTTTTAATTATTATCCTCAATACTATTGATTGGTCAAAAATTCATGTACAAAGACTCTATAGCAACTAAAAATGTTACTGGGTTAATATAAGCCTCATATATGCTTCTCCTTACTAATCAAATAAATACTATATCAATTGATACTTTACATTACTATATTTTTGTGCTATCACATAGAGACAAATTGATTGAAAAATAAATTTCAACAAAATAAAAGCTAATAGTTAATTTTTTACCAAAATGTATAAAATTATATAAATTTACATATGTGCATATATACATATACATAAAATTACATAATGACAAAATATTTAATTGTAAGGAAAACTTTGCCAAGTACATTTTTTCACTGAGATAAACCCAAACTGTAAATGCTGGTTTCAGATATCGAAGGAGAACTATTTTTTTCTTTTACTCAGCATTATAACTTAAGGCAAAACTGTATATTGTAAAGTACTTGTTATGAAGATCTTCTCTTTGATTTTTGCAGTGTTGGCCCTACTGTTAATAAATTACACTGGAAATAAATATTTTAGTGCCAAACTATTTTGGAAGGAAAACTAAAATCTGAGCATGCAAACTGAACTACTGTTTGACAGATTTTTCATGTTTATTTAACGTTTATAACCATTCTACAAACACCATAATTTTCTCATAGTATAATTAAGGAAAGTAAGATACCCAATATATTAAATAATCATATAAAGTCTCATCTTTTGTAAATACTACTGTGTGACTTCAAATGCAACAAACATGATGCTAAATTTGCTAAATTGCCCTTCTTTTTCTTTTCCCACTAGAGTTCTGAGGGAGTAAACATGGACTTTCTCTACTCCAATGAATATCTCATACTAGCTGTCTTTTGAATTTGCTACACTGCACTTTTATTCCAAGACAAGATAACTATATATTGCAAAGGTCTTTACTTTAAGCAGAAAAATCTTACTTATATGGGATGAGATGCGAACTTAGAAAACTAGAGTTTTTTAGTATTCATGGATGAAACATCGAAGTCCCATAATTTTATTTCCATTACTTTCATCTAATTCTGCTGCATGATTTCATACTCTAGCATGAATTTTCCCAGTACATTTTTCAAAATTATCTCATGTGATAGCCTGTTCAATTATTGCTATCATAATAATTATTATAATTTTAACATAGTTGCTATTATAATTTAAACATCTCAAGTAACATTTATCTAGTATTTTATTTAATATGGGTAAATAACTTTACATTTCTTTATTTTGATAGTAAGTTTCTAAAATTATTTCTAACTATAATACTGATAAAATTTCAGATATAGGGCCAGGGATTTAGCTCAGTGGCTTAAGTGCCTGCCTGGCAAGCTTAAGGTCATGAGTTCGATCCCTGGTACCAAAAAAAAAAAAAAAAAAAAAAAAAAAAAAAAAAAAAAAAAAAAAAAAAAAAAAAAAAAAAAAAATTCATAGATAGATAAACAGTAAATCTAATAACATACTAAAGTTAACATCAAAAATTATTGTGTTACAGGGGAACGGATTATATATACATGTTGTTTTTAGCAAGCTCCCATTGTACAAGTTTCGGGGTTGTTTTGGACTGTTTCTAAAAGTGCTGTGACAGTTAAAGTAGATTATCAACATGATTATCTTAGGAGCTGCTCAGGAGATTAATAAATCATACTTCTGAGGTTTTTGGGAGGGATCATGAAAATATGACCTTGAGATCTGTATCTGGTCCCTCACACATTTTTCTGACACCATCTCCTTCTTGTTCTTTATGGCAGCGATACCACAAGAAGCTTTCATTCCACTATGATGTTTCTGCCTTGCAGTCAGACAATCAGACCTGATTTTCCGATTAAACCATTCCTTCCCTAAATTGTGAGTATTCAGTATTGTTCCTAGTAAAGTGAAAGCTGACTAGTGCAGAAAATTGGCAATTACATGGGCCCACGTGTTTCAGCATCCTTTAGAACTCTGTGAGAAGAATTTGAAAATTTTGGAAATGGGGCTCCAAGAAGTTTTAGAGTTCTATAATCACAGCTTGCTGCATGATATGGCTCATGGCATAGCAGAGCAGAGGCTGATAGGAATGCAAACAGTAATGAAGAATATCATGGTTGCCAGGTTCATGCAGTTGGAAATGAGGAATCTTCTAGAAACTGGAATACAAGTCATGCATGTTTTATTCTGACAAATAAATTGATTATATTTATTTTGTGCCCTAAGCTTTGTAAACCTGCCAGCATAATTATGAAGAAGGAATTTCAAGGCAGCCTGACATTAATGCTGTGGTATCCATGCTGCTAGCTGCTTTGGGCCAGATTCATAGCAAGAATGGAGCAAAAACAGGGATGACAAATAATAAAAGTTTGCAGTTTCACCAGAAAGGAAGCACATGTAAAGTTGATGTCAAAGAAAGGGTGGTGGCTTAACACATTAAAAGACACCATGGACTTTGAACTAAAACAAGAGGTAAAATGCCTTCAGGGGATCTCAGTAATTAGCAAGCAATGTATGTGACACTGTGAAGTAGAAGGTGCAGTGGGCCACCCCAGGAAATCGGAGGCCAGTCAGTATAACGGCCAGCTGCTGAAGAAAGCCACGGGCTCGGAACCCAGCTAGTCCATGACAAAGACGGGTATGCTTTGAAGATTCGATATTTTCTTTGACGTGCTTTTAAGGTCGTAGCCATTTGTGATCTCAAGCTGTTGATCCTCTTCTAGCACCAACAAAGTCAGTTCACCTGTCTTGCTCACAAATGCTCATGGATCTACTCCTTAGCTATAGTTTAGGAGCCTGTTGCAGCTCGGAAGAAAAGCTCAACTCTGTTAAAAGCTGAGGTAAGTTATTGTCTCAATCAAAAGAAAGAATATATTGGCACACTGTCATTCAAACTATCTATGTCTATGCTTGAAATATGTATTAAAAAATCCCACTGTTCCATTGTTACCCACATAACTCCAGTTTGATTTTGAATGCATCCACTTTATCTCCAGTCTTGAACACAGTTGTATTTTCCCCTGAAATGACAAACTGAATTCATTGAGCAGAGTATATGCTGCATAAATAAGGATATTTTGAATCACATTCTGAGTCACTGACATATGCTGCCAATCACAACTTCTAAAAGAAATCTTGGGAGTGACTTCCAGAATTCAAGAACTCACCCAGACATGTATCTTGAGAAAACAACCTCATTTCTCTGCATGTGTGTGCTCTATGTTATTCTTTCCACAGAGGTGAGGAAACAGATGTGTGTTTAAGGGCTGATATTTTACTGTGGCTTATGATTTTAATCACAACCTGCAAAATATTGTGAAGTTCTTGGTACATTTTTGGCAATGTATTTAATCACATATAAATTGTTTTGGTCATTATTTTTAATTCATTTAAATTTATATGTAATTTTGTCTTTAAATTTTCCTGTTTCTCTTTTTATGTAGTAATCTCTATAAAGCACATGTTCCTGGCTTGACAGTGTCTCAGGGGTTAAAAATGATTTCAATAACTTTCTTCATTCTTTATCTTGCTGAGACAACATAAGTTCTATTATTATATTTACAGATTCACAGACTCTTTTTTGCCTCATTAGACGCATTTTTTTGTCTTAGCAAACATAAAATCCACTGTATTTGCAACAACAGAATTTCTATTTAGTTCTTAATTGTTATTTCTATCTTGTTGAAATTTTTAATTTGTGACACTGTTCCCACACTTGTTTCATTATTTATCCCTATTTTGTCTAATGTTTTGAATGTTATTTTAAAACTTTTATTTATTAAAGCTAAAATTAATGTCACCTCACAATCATTTAGTCTCAATTTTTTCACTTTTATGAATAACATACTTCCTTATTTATCTATTTTCATGGTGTGTTTTGTTGTCAAACTGTATTTATGTAGCAAACACATTAAATTGGTTTAGATATGTAATAAACTATAGGCATTCTTGTTGTTTTCAATTTTTACTATAGTGTTATCTTGTTTTTTTAAAAAATTTGCTAGCAATTTTCCTGGAACAATTGTGGAGATTTATTATTTTCTGTGGTGTTAAGACCCTTAGTTCTCTGATAATTTTTGTGTAAGTGTGTGAATGTTTTTAAGTCCTGTCTTTCCCAGTGTCAATCCTGACTCAGTATAATTCAATCATCTGGAAATGGTGATCAAAAGATTGACTTATTCTCTACCTGAATTATATGCCCTCACCAAAAGCATCTCTGTGAGAAGACTCAACTTTCTACACCCTCATATATTTTATACTGGACATAAGTCTGGAGAAGTTTTAGGTCTATATTAAGAAGAAAGAAAAAAAGGAGACTATCCCTGAATCACAATTTCACAGATTTCTCCGTGTTACTGAGATTTCATGGCTTCCTGAGATGATTTTCATTCCATCTTGTAAAACTAGACAATTCTCAAGAATCTGGAATGTTTAAAATTAGTTGTTTTGGCCATTTTTAAATGATTTTTTTCAGAAAATAAATTCACTACATTGGTCTTTCTGCCATCTTGGCAGTTAATTTCAACCTTCACTTTTCCTTCGCTATTAACAAAGATTTTATATATATATATATATATATATATATATATATATATATATACATACATACATACATTTGTCTTCTGAATGCTATAAAGCATTCACTGTTTTATGACTGAGACTGAAACATAATAAATTGATGAAGCTATAAAAGATGCCAAGAAAGAATCTTTTACTGTGTGCATATGGGTGCCACACTGTTTCCTTTAGTTCGTCCCTACACATATGTGGTGGAAATAATCCCACATCACGTATAAGTTGGCAGAATAAAAAGAAAAACTGAAGCTTGAATACAAAATTTATGGTGATCATACTTCCTCCCACTAAAAGACAGGAGACCTCGTAGAGGCATAAATGTAAACTGACTATAGGTTGTCAAAAATTCCGAATTTCTCAGTGTGTGTGTGGGCAGGCACGTTTCAGAGGCCAGGAGTATTATAGTATCTTTAGCTGTCCCAATTATTGAATCATCTCCTGTATCCAATTGCCAGCACAAACAGATGGCTTCAATTACATAAATCAGGTGTTAATTTCATATAACTGAGGATATTATCCTGAGGAATCTTCCTTTTTATAAAATATCTCTATATTATGAGTTCCTGGATTTCAAATACATACTTTCTAAATATGCACGTTTGAATATACACTTTTGATTCCTTTGTTAACTGTACAGAATCATATTTTGCTCTGGACTCCTTATAATATTGAGTGGAATAAATTTGCTTATGCCAATAATGACTGTTTTTCTATTGCATGACATACAAAATTGAAACATTCAAACTGCACAAATCATTTGCATTGAGTTGCAACAATCTAATATAAATCTTAAATTTGGTTACTTAAAAAACTAAACATGCCAAATTAAATCAATGTCAATTCATCAATCACCATTTTAAGAAAATTTTGTTTGTAAAAAAAATTTCTGAAAAGATACATTAGCTAAACAATGCAATTTAATTTCTAGTATTGCATTATCTTAAGCCATATATTCTTATTTTGTTTAGAAATTATCTGACATAGTGATTTTAAGGATTTCAGTATGTTAACAATATATCAAAGATGTTACTGTGTTTCAAGATTACTTTTCAGTGATCAATGAGATCTATTTTCAGCTGCAAATTCAAATTTAGCTTAAAATATTTGGTCTTCTGTGAGTGAAGTGGGTTTTGAAATATTTTTTCCATTTAATAATATTGACCTTCTTGTTACAGAGTACTTTACAGACATTTAGACATAGAAGACTCTAATACGTTCTTTTTTCTTAAGTATTTTCGTCTAGTAATGCCCTTGTGCAATATGTGGGTTTTGTAAAAACAAATACCCTACAAAATCTCTTCACTCTCCCCAGAACATACGCACACCTTTGACTTAGGCTATCATGGAAACTGGCATCTCTGTGTATCAGCTTAAGATTGTAAATTCTGTTAGATTCCTGCACTTTCTGTCTTAGTTACCTTTCTCACTGGCGAGACAAAATGCATGACACTCAAATGTACAGGAGGAAAGGTTCATTTAGCTCACAATCTGTGTAAGTTTCTACCATACTTGGCTGCAAGGCAAGGTGGCTTAAGGCAGAGAGACCACAGTTCATGGCAGTGGAAGGCAGCAAAAACAACCAGGGTGAAGGGGAAAGGTATTATATTGTATGCAGACTACCAGAAGTGAGTGGTGCAAATCCAATCAGTAAACTGATTCAGCAATCACTCACTCTTCCTAGTGCCTTTAATCCTAGCACTGAACCATTAATGAATATTACAAATTATAGATTAAACCACCTTCCAAAAAGCCTGATCTAAAACTTCGTGAGGCTTTGCGGGAACATCGAGTACAAATCATAACCCTATTCTGCAGTTTCATGGGCACCCTAGCTCTCTCTACATAGTCATTGCCTACTAATTGATTTCACATGAACCTTCATCCTCTAAAATCCTTTCAGGCAAAATTCTGGCAAGACAACCAGTTAAACCAGTAATGAAAAATTAGGTGAGCAGCAATCCTGATAAGGCTTTTTTTTTATCAGTCTGCAAGTATCCCATAATATTATTCTCCTCACCATAGCATCTTGTAGAATGTAAACCAGCTCTTTCTGAAGACTACTCATTTAGATTTTTCTCAATCTTGTGGGCTTTCACCACACTTTATGCAATGAAATATGATTCTTAGCCATGAAAATTTTCCTTTTTAGTAATCTCCCATTATCTCCTATTCTCTCCCATTCTTCAGAAGGTATATTCATGCATTCTAGTGATATAAGATTTATTTCTTTTGAGAATTTCCTACTATATTAATCCATTTCTAATGATCATTTATATGAAATTTCTTCACCAAAAGACTGCATTGCAGTTAAATTCTCAACGACTATACAACTGATTACCGAAAATTTTCCCAAAGATAAATCTACATGATGAGATTTGGGGATCTGTTTATTAAATTTGGCTTGAGTGCAGTGCTTACTTCCTCACCAAAAGGAAATAGAATGATAATGATTAATTTCATCACTATTAATTATTTTGTATGGTTTTTGCAAAATTCCAATGGTAGTATGAATGTTTTTGAAGTTCAAGAGCCAATTTACTTAGAATGTTCTGACAAATATGATTACTATAAGGTCATTTTTATAAGAAACTTATTTTAATAAATTAAATTCTTACAGAAAAAAACCAGTAGTCTCAGCTTAATTAATGTGCAGATTAAACCATAGTATAATAAGTATAAATCTTCTAAGGCATTCCTAAAAGAATCAAATAATTTTTGTAACCACACAGGTAATACAGCTTAAAATCAAATTTTAGTTTTCAATAAAATTAAAAATAATAATAGAATTAAGAATACAGTTCTCATCAAATTTCTTATAGGCAATTTAGATTGTTGCTTGGGAACTAACTGGATCTTTAAAAGTACAATGGAGATATCCATTTTGAACTAGATAAAACTGACACTGTGAAGTTACTCTAAGACTCACATCATTTGAAGTAATTTGTCTTGAAATGAGTGATGAGATTTCATTTCCTCTGCTTGGAAACCTGTGATTACCTCAAGGGTGGCAGATATCTTGAAATGGGACTCCAATTCCAAGAAAGAGCCATAATAAGCAAACTCAGTTGCCACTAGACCCCTGACTGGAATTAAATTAGAGGTTTAAGGGTTATTTAATCAAAGTAACAATAAATCTCATCCATATTAAAATCCCTTGGGAAATATATAAGGGACAATTTCTCCTATATATATATGACAGTTTCTGTGTTACTATCTTGTATATGATACACAAAAATATGAGACGCCACCATTGATACAGGCTGTTCAAATTCAGCAGAGATGAGGAAAATGCTGACAGGTGAGTGGCAACAGTTAGCTATTAACATAAGTGAGCACCTATTACTAGAGTGCAGGAGGGCACACTGGTGCTAGCATGTTTGGTCAACATATCTTTAATTTTTTTTCAATTTTTGGTCAATATATCTTTGTTGGTCATAAGAATTTCTAGGAATGAAATAGATGCACAGTTCACTAGAATAATCAGTAATATATGGTGAAATAAACAAATATTCAAGTTCTGGTACCTAAAACACATGATGCGAATCCTAGAGTTATAGATTCTTAATTGGATTCTAGAATTGGTTCATTTCTTACAATCTAGTATTCTTAGTTGAAGGAATGCTTAAATTCTGTATCTTTGCCACTACATAAATATGACTGCAAACTTTCACCAAAGGAACCTACACAATTTACAAGAGTGCTAGTACACTGGAGAGAGAATGTTCTGGGTTAGTAGGTATAAACACTGGATTAATAGTGTCACCTGATAATCAAGCATATCATATAGTTCACAGGTAGTTGCTAATGAGAACTTAATACAAGAAACCTGTGAGATACTTTCTTGATAAGTTATTTTCAAGAGATTTGTTAATTGTACTATTTCTCCATAGACAAGATATACAGAATGGAGATCAAAGGGAAGTTTTGGAAGGTGACTTTGTCAGCATTACACTTAATAACCAAATGGTAACTGTTTTGTTCTTGGGCTCCATTTGGTTAACTGTTAGTTTCCAAAGAGCAAATATTTCCCCAAGAAGGCACAATAAAGTTTAATTAATTAGAAGATGAGCACTACTGTAGCCACTTCCAGTTACTTACGACAGTAACTAAAAGATAGAAGAAAGGGTTATACTATAAGTTGGAGTAAAGAGAAATAATGCATCTTAATTTGTTTAATCTGTTCAAAAATAATAAAGATAAAAAGAGAATTACAGTAATTCTTTGCCTTTTTCCAAGAAAGATAGTTGAGGACTTAAATCACTTGTACTAACAATTGAATTACACTATTGAATAAGGAACCTCAACCAATTAATGTTTTTGAAAATTCTGGGAGAGCTGAAGATTTAGCTCAACAGTGTAAGTCCCTGCCTGGAAAGAGCAAGGTGTGAGTTCAAAGTTCTGGGTGAAATAATATATGTGAAAGAAGCCAGAGATAGGTTTTTTCAAGTGTGTGTGTGTGTGTATTTCATTGTGGGTTAACTGTCAATTTGTTCCTCTTTTTAGCTGTGTCTTCACTAGATGTGTTCATTATTTCTTTCACTACTTTTATCATGTCTTCTTTTACCTGAGCAATTATTTCTGATTTGAGTTTCTCCATAGCTTCCCCTAGTTGCTTCTTTATTTCAATTGATAGCATTTCAGTCATTTCAGGTACATGGCTTCTATTTTATTCTATGTACATAGCTCCTAGGCTTTCTTGGGATGGGCTGGAGATTTGAGCCTGCCTTTTGGTCTTTCCTTTTGTCATTTTTCTATATTTCCTTGCTTTGAGCAGTGATCCAAAACTTCCTCTGGGTGTGTGGTGAATCACCTCCTGCACCCTCAGTTCCTGGAGCAGTCCTGGCTCCCCCACAGGTTCTTGGCTCCCTAAATTGAAAGGTGGAAGCTGGGCATGGTGAACTGGGGCTGGCGGAACCTCCGTGGTGCAATCCCCAGTCCTCGCGCAGTCCTAACTTCTGGCTCGGTTTAGAACTTGAGTGCAAGGTGGCTGTCTGCAGCCAGACCTCGACGAAGACAAGAAAGGAATTGTGTGACACTCAGAAATTAGCATTGTAGAAGTGTAAATAATTAGCTGAACCATTTTCATTTTAAATATCTCTAGTAAAATCAGCCTATGTAACTGTGGAATGAATTGAAAAGATGATAAATATAGTATTTTATTAGATACAATTTTAAATATTTGGAAGAGTGAGAAAATATTTGATCATGAATACATGACAGAAGTTTGAAATATACTTGAAATTAATACAGTAACAAAGTCTTGATGATATTAGCTGTTGAAACCAAAAGAAGAAATCTACAAATACGTGTTTTTCTGTGCATAGCACAGACAACTTAGAAAATAAATGTTAATATGTTTTTATAAAATAATATTATGGTTGATATCTCATGGCAAATAATATTTATAAATTAATTTGTAAAGAATTTTCCTTTCTAAGTATATCTGCTCTCTACCTGAATGGAGAATTTAGAGGAAAGTAAATTTGATTTTCAATATCTATTGGTTGCAAGATTAATTTTTCACACTTGTTATAGCTCAAGAATTTTAGATTAATGATATATCTTATTCTTTAGCATATCAATCACAATTTTAAGCTCTTTTTATAATGACAGCTAAAATGACCTACGACAACCAGAGCATGCTTTGCATTTTATCTAGATAATGAACAATATGAAGTGTTTAAATTCTATGTGAGCTTAAGTAAAAGAAAGGCGATACAGCATTTAAAACAACTTCAGTGCAGAAGCAACAGTCCGTCTCAGCATGGCTCAGTTAGGCGTGGTCTTACTGGGAATGGACATACAGTTGGTGGGGGCAGCTATACTCACCCGAGGAAGTACCCACAGGAGAGTCGCAGGGGAAGGTTTTGTTTGGGTAGCTCATTCAGAATCTGCAGTAAAAAGCTGTTCGTTCCTGAAGGCATAGCTGGGAGAAGCATCAGATCATCCACATAATGAGTGAAGGCTGTGGAGTGGATAAAAGCATGGATTAGGTACTTAGTTTGCTTTGCTTCATGGGATGAGTACTTTCAGCTGTACTGCGATGACCTCACACAAAACTCTCGAATTCCAGTACCGACACTGCACTCACACATTTGCAGCCTCTGAATGTCCTATGTGTGCTATATAAATGTGCCTGTTTATTTGTTTTGTGAACATAGGATTTCAAAGTCCTCTTTTACAAACAGAGCTATTGTGATCATTTTGTCACTGGTCACTGATTTAACATCTTTAGGCATAGAGTAATCCAGCTTTCTGCTTTCACAAAAATATTATTTTAAGAATGTTTCCTGATTTGATTTAGGATTTAATGCAATGCTATCTACATCTCTTTTCATGAAGTCACTTATTTCCCTAAATATATTCAGATGTATTATCTAATATCTTTATTTTTATTTACATTCTGACTTATTTATATTTTATTCTATATTACTTTCAGGACTTGCAACAAATAGGAAAAGTCACAGCATGGGCTCTGCCATTGTGAACTGAAGGGCGTGGCTGATTATATAACATGGTTAGGATTAGGTATCATTGGTTAGCTTAAAATAAAAAACATTATGAATAATTTTATGGTAGCTTACAAAAGTTTCAGCACTTATATTAAACAGTAATTTTACAGCATTGTTAATTTGCAAGTTTCATAATTTACTGATTTTAATTTATAGATGACTTTTTAAAAATTCAGTAAAAACTTGCCATCAAACATATTAGTTCTTTAGATATAAGTAATATATTTCTTCACTACACCTTTTTCTCAAATATCTTGGTATATCTGTTTAATGCTATTCTACTTAGGCAAGTTATTCTTTGAGTAATGAATAATTAAATTTAACTTTTACATAAAATTTTAATAAATTGATGAAGGAAATTTGTATTGCTCCTTAAATAAATTGTGTGTGCTTTTATGAATTCATGAAGGTGTTTATTACCTTCTTTTGAAGGCAAAGTTTTGACATTTTTTAAAATTTCCTGTAATACAATTTTAAATAAATTTTTCATACATTATATAGGCTACTATTTTATTATTACATTTCATTTCTATTAATTTTAATATGCAAAATTTCAGATACCTATAACATTAAATGGAAAAATTTCTGAGAAACTGAAAATTTTATAATTTATAATAATCAAAATGCTTATTAGATATCAATTGAATGTTCATTGTTAAATAGTAGGATTAAAGACAGATTAGTAATATAGTAAGTAAAAAATACACACATATTATTGTAAATTAATAAGCAAAAAATATTTTCTTGCTAAATTTTTAATGATGTAATAATATAATTATTTTATAGTTATACCTATAAGTACTTTAACAGAAATATTTATTTTAATAATATATATTTATTCATTTTTAAACTGACTTACACTCCCAGTATAAAAATTATTAGACTAAATACTATGTAACAAAATAATGGCTCAAGTTACAGCTAGTGAATTTTAGTATGATTAATAAGTACAAAGCTGACATGGAAAAGGCAGCAAAAATAAATGACAAAAAATGGTAGATAAAGCTACAGGCCCAAAGATTTATTTTTTTTTGGATATTAAGAATTATTTGGGAATGGAGCATTGCTGAGTGTTAGAGTGCTTGCCTAGCTTGGAGCAAATACTGGGAGAAAAGATACAGAAAGGGAGAGAGGGATGGAAACAAGGAAAGAGGAAGGGAGGATGAAGGAAGGAAAGAAGAAAGAAGGAAAGGAGAAAAGAAAGGAAAGAAAGAAAGAAAGAAAGAAAGAAAGAAAGAAAGAAAGAAAGAAAGAAAGAAAGAAAGAAAGAAAAGAAGGAAAGAAAAACAAAGAAAGCCCATATTATTTCTAAATATATTGAAGATCAAAATATGGCTCACACACAACAAATTAGAGGAGGAATCAGTAACAATACTCTGTTCAGTGACAGATCATGGGATATTAGAACATGCAGTCTAAGGGGGCGATAATGAGGAGCTGGACTGGACCTATGAACTGTCACCTGTGCTGTCAGTCACTACAATGTGGCTCAGTATGGCCACTTTCCTGATCAAGACCATGAAGTCAAATCCCACTTGGAAGTAGGAATTAACTTGAGCAGGGATTTTCCTGCTTGTGAAACCTTTTGGGTTCATCAAATTGTATTGGAATTATATACACACAATGAGTCTCCAAAGCTGTGAATGTGATGGAAGTCACTGAATTATATATATTACATTTTGGAAATTTTATCTCAATTTAGAAAACTGAAGTCAGTGAGTTATAAATATCTTTCTCTAATATTTTGGCCTATAACTCAAACATCTATGGATAGGATGCTCCCTCGCAAGCACTGCTTTATTTGAGGCTACACTTCCAAAGCATTTTAGTACATTATTTTTACATAGGTCTTGTCAGAGGGTCGTATCCCTAATGGAAAATTTATAAGGAAATTCTCAGTACCCCAAATATCCATGGAGTATACTGCTTTATATTTAAATTAAGAATAATCTGTTGTTTAATATAAAAAATCTTTTTTTCTTTTCCAGGTATTTATTCTGACAGAAGAAGCCACAAGAGAAATTAGATTTGTTGCAGAGGAAATAAAAGATAAATGAGGAGTTAATGTTCAGATTTAGCACACAGATGTCTCATTTCAATCCTTAGAAAAAAGCATTCCAATAGAAATAAAATGTCAGCCACATGGATAATTTTAATTCTTCACAAGGTGCAATTTTAAAAGTACAAAAGAACTTTGAATGAGTAATGTTCAAGTAAATATATACCAAACTCATGTCAGCTTAGCATCAATGTAAAATGATATTGATCTATTTTACTTATGTGATAAGTCTGCAAGACATGGTCTTTGTTACACTTTCACAACATCTAAATTGAGTCATTAACATTTCCATTTGCATAACTGGCATTGTGGTTAATGATTATTGTTTATATAACACAGCCTTAGAAAACATGTGAAGTGCGAGTGTCCAGACACTGTTGAAAAAGTGATTTTAAAAAATCTCCTGAATGTTTAAAATACTTTTATAAGACCCAGAACTGATATCTTGAATATGAAGCATCATGATACGTCACAGATAGCAAAATGTTAACATATGATGCAAAGAGTTTTATATTTCCATTACGTGAGAGAGCATTGTCCCTAATCCTTTGAGTATCAGGAGACTGTTGGCTAATATCGAACAGAGAGGGAACCCTGTGGTCTGCCTGGTTGTGTCTTGGCCAGAGAGCTAACGATTTTAATTCTGAAGGGAATGGCTGCTAGGCAAAAACCACCACCAACAAACAAACAATGAAACACTAAGACCTTTTGTGTCAATCAGGGAGGTCTTTTGCCAAAATATAACTATAACAAAGTAGTAATAGCTGTACTGCATGAATGACCAGAAAACAAAAATTCATCAAATGGATACATAAACCAGCAAGCTAGTAAGCGGTTATCTGGTGAGTGTAGGAAGCCTGCATTTCTGTAGGTGAGGGAGGTGGACAGCCAGTGGAGGCCCAGTGTGGACTGGTGCCTTCTTGGGCGGGCACTCAGAGGGACTCAACCAAGCAAATTCATACAATGGGACCAGAATCTTTGCCTCAATCAAAAGACAACTGTAAGTTAACCTCCCCCTTCACAAGGGCCAGAGATTAAAAACTCATTCATTGACCTGACCAGACTGTCCAGTACGGATCTGCACTTCATAACACACAAACCATGGCCAGCTTTCAATGCAAAACTACTCTGCAGTCACAGGAAATTTTAAAAAACCTCAATGAAGGTTGTTATTATGCCCAAGTAGGCTAAAAATGAAAGAAAAGTGAAGCAAAACCAAAAGGGAAAATCCTCCAAAATATACAGGCTTAAAAAGACTGTTTTAAACCCAAAGAGGTTAAGTAAGTGAGTTAGCAAACTACATGCTCAAGTTAGTGATTTGTTTTGAATTTTTAGGTATTATGTTATAAAATAATAAATTATTATTATTATTATTATTATTATTATTTTGGTCTTTGTGAGACAGGGTCTCGCTCTGTAGTTTAGGCTGACCTTAAATTCACTTTGTAGCCCAAACTGGCCTCAGACTCACAGAGATCCTCCTGCCTCATCCTTTCAAGTGCTTGGATTACAGTTGTATGCCACCATGCCTGGCAGAAATGATTTTAATATCTGGGAATTGTTAGTAATTTATTTATGGCCCAGTATATGATCAATTTTAGTTAAATGAGCACATAGAAGAACGTACACATTGTATGTAGTTCTGTGTAAAATGGATTATAAATGCCTATTAGATCAAATCTCATATTGGTTTTATTCAAATATTTTATGTGTTTACTGACTTTGTTGTCTGGTGTTTCAGCTATTGAGAGAAAGGTGCTAATGCTTTCCATTTCAGGTATGGAATGTCTATTTTCTTATCACCATGATTTTTTGTTTTGTTTTGTTTTCTTGAGACAGGGTCTGGCTATGCAGTTCAGAATGACCTTGAGCTCACTTTGTAGCCCACGCTGGTCTCAAATTCACAAAGGATTCAGTTCTCCTGCCTCAGCCTACCAAGTGCTGGGATTACAGGAGTGTGCCACCACATGTGGCCATGAATTTTTATTTTATTATATTATTACTTATATTCAGAACAATGATACACATAATTATAAGTGTAGAAACAAAAAAAAAGATTTTGTAGGGGCATAAGAAGAGAATTTCAAGGTAATTTGTTGGATACATTTTTCAAATATGCTTCAGTAATCACTAACCTTAATAGGCAAACATGCTCTGTAATGAAATTCAGATAATTTATTCCTCAAAAATGACAGTTAAGAGAGTCTAAAGGAAAGCTACAGATTAGGAAAACACACTCACTTTGCTTATATTTCTTGCTCATTAGGTTTCTTTAATTTTGTGGGCAGTACTAATGATTGAACCTAGATATATAGTCCTAGCAATTATTTTTATTTTGTATATTTATTAGATTTTTGTTTGTTTTGAGGCAGAATCTCCCCAAATGACTCATGATGGGCTCAAAATTATAATCCTTCTGCCTCAACACACCACAGTGAAGAGATATAAGTACATAACACCCTAGTTCAAGTTTCACATTGTATACAATTTCTGATTAATGTTCAGTAAGTTCTTACATTCCATTCATTTTATTTAATTCATTTTACAGAGCAGATTTAAAAAATGGGTGGCCAGAAGGACCTGGCTAGTGATCAGATCTAACATTTAAATAGGAGCATATTCAAATGGCAAGAAACGTTCCACTAGAAAATGTTCAAATTCATCAAGTATCAGTGAAATTATATATATTTACACACATCAAAATGAAAGTGAAAGATGATTATGAATATTTCAAGGAATATCAGAATAAAATATGTCACATAATCCTGGTGAGAATATACAATTTAAGATTGTCTTGGGAAAATGTTTTGTTGGTATCTCGTGAAAAATGAATATATGCATATTCTATATCTCCATACAATTTATGATGGATAATTTTTATTGTTTTTTTATCTACATTTTATTTCTCTGTAATATTTTTTATTGTTATATAATTCCTATACATAGTAATTACATTCCTTTCCTTCTGGAAAAAAAATATATATATACACATACATATATATATATATATAAAATTTATTGGTCATGCTTTTTCTTCTCTTCTCATCCTACCCTTTTTCACTTATCCAAATCCTTTCCAATCTTCAAAAAACCTACCTCTCTGTTTCCTACCATCTCTCCTTTACTTTGATATTTAAATTGTTACACGTTGGATTTATGGTATGAATAACCATGTGATATTTAGCTTTTTATGTAGTATGTATTTCACTTAGGATTATAGAACTCCATTTTTCAAAGATATATATATATATATATATACACACACACACACACTAACAAGTGATGCAAAAATACCTTTCTTTATGACTGTATAGTAATCTATTGTGTTTGTGTGTGTGTATATATATACACACACACACAAACACAATAGATTACTATAAATAAATATAAAGGTGAGATATATATATATTATATATATATATCATATATATCATATATATCATATATATCATATATATCATATATCATATATCATATATCATATATCATATATCATATATCATATATCATATATCATATATCATATATTACATATTACATATTATATATTATATATTACATATTATATATTACATATTACATATTACATATTACACATTACACATTACACATTACACATTACACATTATACATTATATATTATATATTATATATTATATGTTAAATATTATATATTATATATTATCACCTTTTCTTTATCCATTACTGTATTGATGGTCATATAGTCCTTTTTCATAATTTAGCTATGGTTACTTGTGCTTCTGTTGATATGCGCATCCATGCATTACTCTAATATGATGACTTTAGAACTTTCAGATAGATACTTAGGAAAGTTATAGCTTCCTCAAATGAAATTTCTATGTTAAGCTTTTTGGGGAATTTCCATGCTGATTTCCATGTGTTTCCAGTCATTTTCATTCCAACTGCCAATGTAAAGAGGTCTTTCCCCACACAACCTTATTATCATTTGTTGTCTTTTAGCTTGTCATAAATAGCTGTTTTCTAGAGTAAGATAAAATTCCAGTATTGTTTTGTTTTCTCCTTGATTACTTGGAGAGATAATTGATAGAGTAGCAAAGTATACTTCTGGATGTGTCATGGTGGCAGGACCTTGAGAATCATATCTGGTCTCTTAATGTTTCATTTTTGCCTCTTACTTTGCTTCTACTTCCAGAGGTCACAAGTTCAGCAGTTTTTCTCAGCTGTGACCTTCCACTAAGGTATCTGTGCCTTGAGGTCAGCCATCCTGCACTGAAACCCTGGAAATGTAAGTCAAACTAATCAGTTTCTTAACTTTTGCATGTCAGGTGTTTTGTCCCAGCAGAAAACACCTGACTAAAGAGAAAATTGCCACTGTGGAAGCAGAATCATGGCTGCATACTCAAACTGATCACACAGTCTGTCTTTGAAACTTGTTTGCTAGAGGAGTCTAATAAAGTTTCAAGATTCAAACTAGCTAGTCTCTAGAATTTTTAAAGCAGAGTGTGGTGGTTATGAGGACTATGTTGGGAGGTGACTAGAAGCCATTTGATTTACACAAATTAGGCTACATTTTGTTTATGTTCTAAAAATTTTTAGGTGACAGATGAATTGATTCAGTGGAGAAAAGTGAAGCATTAATGTTGTGGAATGGGTGGTTTTGGTTTCTTGTAACCAGATTTGTAGTGGGAATAATTTATAAAATCTAGAAAGAAACATTTGACGCACTTAGAATTTGACCAGAAAAGAAGCACCTGTAAAGTTGGGGCAAGCAATGTGTAACTGAAAAAGGATCCATATTTTGGCATTCGAAAGAAAAGATTTTAAAGATGCCTTAAGAATGTCAGAAACTGGCCCTACTCATTCATCTCAGGCTTAGGCAGGTAAAACTGCAAAAACGGTTTGAAAGGCTGTTCTTTGGAACGATAATCCCAGTGAACCCTGCTCACTCAGGGCCCCCTTCAGAAGTGTTTTCCTACATTCAAATACTGGTGAAGAGCACACTACTGCCATGGTCCTAGAGGTCTGATCACTCTTCTAGATATTAACAAACCTTGGGGCCATTTATGTGATACTGAGTCTGCAAACACAGAAATGCAAGTGTTTTGGGCTTTGGTGTGCTTCACCCAGATTTGAAATGGAGACCTGAACATCTTAACAATATTTGACTGTATTAAAATCACTTCCAAGAGCCTCCAAGGGAGCAAAGCATGACGCTCTGAGAATGAAGCTAAAGCTGTAGGTGAAACTTTAGAAAGTGGGAATTGCCAAGAGCTCGGAATCTCTGTGTAAGAAAGCCACAGCGAAGAGCAAAGTTGAGAAGACAAAGAAGTCATGTGTGCTGTGACCCAGCAGACACTGACGTCACAGAGGTGGGCTCTCTCATCCGTTTAGGGCTGTGTTTCGGTATTGCTTCAGTCTGACTCTTGTCTGTATCCCGATTTCTCCCTGTGCATTGAAAATTCTTAGCTGTTCCATTCTAATATGTGTTGACTTCCATTTATGGTAATAACGGTGTTTGTAGTTACTTTGTAGCCCAGATAATAATATCAGATTTTCAAAATTTCTTGTTCTGCCAATGAATTTTATGAGTAGGGAAAGTGCTACTCACTCTAGTAAATATAGATATATATAAATGGAGCACTTGATGATTATAATCCATACCATTCTTGCCATTTCCTACTATAATTAGCACCATTTAGTTTAGTGGACTTTCAGTAAAACAGATTGCCTTGTGCAATTCATGTGGGTCACATCAATGAGTTGCAAACATGTATAAGACTAAAGTGTAATATTACTACAGAAAACACCTTCAGATTCGAACTGTAATTTATTTCGTGGGTCTATAGTGTATATCATAAAATGAAGTATTGATTACCTCTTTCTCACTCTCATTTTTTCTTATATATTTATATATTTGTATTTTATACATATGTACGTATCTACATACATATAATAGGTTCTGTATCTCTAGAACACTTAGTCTTACATCTACTTTAAAAGTAATCTGAAGTTGTTTTAATGCATTGCTAGGTAATGTTGAAAATGTGAATCATTTATTTACATGAAGAAGTTCATAGAAAGCCTTGAGTCTTTGTAAAATTGCAAATAAAAGTATTGCTTTGTATACCTTTGCTGTCAGTCATATTCAGTGCTGTCTTTTTTCTCTTCTCCTGAATTCCTATGGTAGGTTCCAGAATGTTAGTGGTAAGGCAACCTTCCTCACATCTGATTCAATAGCACAAGTGGAGAGGCCAGGCCCAGAGCATACTGGTCCCTTACACAGGTTGATGCCAGACGATAGCATCAATGTTCATGGGGCTCCCTTCCTGAAAATCCTTGCACTAGACTGACAAGCACACTAGGCACAGCAAAGTCTCACAAAATGGAACCAAGACCCTTCCCACCCAGGCTTTTCTGACAAAGAGCAACATGTAATCATAGCAGAGTGTTGAAATGGGACATATGGGGTGCCTTCATGATAAGATGACTTTTCAAAACACGTCAGTATGAAGAAACTAAGACCTGGACACAGAAACAGAGAAGTATTAAGAGGAAGAGAAGCAAGCTGTGGTATGTACATGTAACTATTCTCCATGAAGAGTATAAATTGCATGAACAACAAACATGTACCAATATAAAAAAAACTTGAAACTTAAAAACATAAAAGTAAAAGTGCTTCTAAGAATGCAGTGATTGAAGTAAGCAGCTTGCCGCCCTGGTGAGTGGCTGTGGCTTTCCAAGCCACAGCCGCCCCAGGGAGAGAACCACCAGCGCCTCTTGAGATCTGCACCACGTTGGAACTTAGGGCACTGAGAAACCAAGCAACCAGCTCACTGCCCTGGTATGCAGCTGTGAGACTACAAGCACGCAGGCTGAGAATCAAACATCTCATCCCCCGCTCCATTAGCAAGTGGGAGCCAGAGATCTGAGCATCTCTTGGGAAGTTGACCGTGTATAATATAGCAAATAGGGGGGATTTTCTTCTACCATCTCTTTGAAGGTAAATATTTTTATCACTGTTTTGCTTTGTCCTGATTAATGGTATTGCTCTATTCAATATTCTGTTTTGATAAGTTCTATAATATTCTGTATTTCCTTTGATTTTGCTATACCTGATTGAAAGAACAACTACTGTGAAGATAACGAGATATTCTATGGTACCTATTACTCTTATCCCAGTAACCTGCTGTGAAGTTCTGTACCAATTTCACTATACTGTCTCAATTGGCTTTGTTCCATCTTGTTCTGCTGTATTTTATGACCTTCAAAATAATAAAAAAATTTCAAAAAAAGAATGTAGTGATTTAAGGATCCAAAGTGTGGACAAAATGAATGTACAGTTTGCTTTTCCCCAAGAGCAGCTGTATCTGAGCATCTCCCTTTGTTTAATGTGCACTTTGATCATTTAATAGTAGAGCTTTAAATACCACATTCTTCTGTTTTTCTATATTCTCCCCCTGATTACACTCTACTTTCTTATATTTTTAGAAAATTTCTTATCAACCTGGGTGTGGTGGTGCACGCCTGTAATTCCAGCACTCGAAAGGCAGAGGCAGGAGGATCATTGCAAGTTCAAAGCCAGAAACTTACATCGCTTTTGTTTCAAAAAACAAAAACAAAATAATTTATTACCAAACCTAGTATCTTTCTTGTTCTATCTTCTTTTCCAAGTCTTTGTGTTTTAGAGATTCATTGATAATTCTGTATGTCCTCAGAATCAATTAGCATTAGAAGTTGACAAAGCACCAAGGACCGCCTATTTGCCTGCAACAGTTTCTCATGGATATTGACTTTAAACTCAAGGGTGAGCAACATTATGTTAACTCAAATGTCTAAATGCTGTGAGCTGGTTGTGTACTCTCACTCCCTTGCAAGTCTGCAAAAGGCAAACAGGTATTGCAAAAATGACTTTGCTTTCTCAAACTTCTGGAGGCTGGTGTCAAGGGAAAGGCAGATGATTCAGCGTTGCTGTGGAGTCACTCAGGGACAATTCAGAGAGCTGCTGAGCTCTGTGAAACTCCTTCAGTGAGCCTTCCACTGGGGCCAAGCCAGGCTCAGTGTTTGCAAATCTCTGCTGCACTTTGGAGGAAACTATAGGTGCCATTCATGCATTGTATTCCTCTGTTCATTTAGACAATTCTTCAATTAAAAACTTAACATTATTTCACATCAGTATTATACTTGGATTTCTCATAATATTAAATAACATGTTCTGCACATACTAAGGATTTAGCAGACACTTCCAAACCAATGGAGGAATCAATCTAGTCATTATTAGAGTTTTGTAATTAGATTTAGCTTATTACTTTGAAAATAGCAGTTTTATTAATTCTTGCTCTTAGCTAAGCTGAGATACTTATTAAAGCATTTAGTTAAATTTGAATTATATACAGAAGAATTAAAATATTAAGACTTTTAACTCAAGTTTACTGGAAAGCCTTCCTAATTTGAGACCAGAGAGTTAGCTAAAATGTTCTACTCTAAGAATTCTTTCTAAATTGTGTAACAAATTTGGAGAGAAATTTTAACGAAATGACATATACAAAATATGTCTTTCTTAAATACATTATTAACATAGAATATAAATCAGTACTTTTGAATCACTAATTCATTCTATTGATCAATTAATTAATATTTTGATTAATATGAGTATTAGGATTCAATTGTACTTACATGATTTAATTAAATGTATTTTAATCTGGTAAAAATGGTTTCACATACTTGTGCTTTTAATGATCACTTTATTTTATTAGTGTTATGATTTGTCTCTAGATACTCCCCCCTAAAATCTCATGAAGTCATAGGTGGGATTTTTCCTAAGAGTGTAATGCTAAGATTAAGGATGTGTGGTTATTAAATCAGTGCACTGATTGGTTAGATATTGTCCTAATTCCAGTGGCCTAGATAGCATATAAAAGGGAAAGAAAGAAGTCGCTGAGGTTTCTGGCTTACTTGCTCTGCTACCTTCTGCGAACCATGAACACTTTCTCCTCTATGCCTGTCAGCATCTCCAAGGCCACCTTGCCTTGGAGCCATCAATTATAGAATAAAACCCTACAAACTGGGAGCTAAACAAAGCTTTCCTCCCTTGCCTTCTGAGTGTTGGGTATTTTGTCTCAGTAAAACAAAAGTAACCAAGATAATTAATATATTTGTTTTTATATTGTCTGTCAATAAATCCCAGTATATTGCACCTTGACTACAATATCATTCTACAGCAATCTCTTCAAGTTGTTTTACTCTGTACTGTGTTTTATTCTATCTTGTTTTGTTACATTTTACTGTATCTGATGGTATGGGCATCTACTTTGAAGATAATGGGATGTATTATGGAAACCATCGGTGATTTCCTATTACCTTGCTTTGAAGTCCTATAATGCTTGCATTCTTTTGTTTTGATTGGTTTTATTCTGTTTTGTTTTATTTAATTTTATTATGTGTGACAGTATGGACAACTATTTTGAAGAAAATTAGATATTATGATAGCCATTGTTGATTTCTTAATCATGTTTTTTTGATTCTTATAATTATTTCTTTCTTTTGTTTTGCTTAGTTTTACTCTGTTTTGTTTTATTTGATTTTATTATATGTGACAGTATTGACAGCTATTTTGAAGAAAACAAGAGACTTTATAGTAACCATTGTTCAATTTCCTGTTGTTTTGTTTCGAAGTGGTATAATGCTTCCATTCTTTTGTTTTTTTGAGGGGGTTTTGCTCTATCTCAATTTGTTTGATTTTTATTATGTGTGAAGGTATGGGTAACTATTTTGAAGAAAACAAGAGACACTGTTGATTTCCTGTTATCTGGTGTTGAAGTCCTTTATTGCTTGCATTGTTGTGTTCTAATTTGTTTTATTCTGTGTTGTTTCATTTTATTCTCTTTAAAATAAAAAATAAATAAAAATATATATTAGTATATATTTGTAGTACATAAGGGTTGCATTCACCATGAGGAATTGGTATACGTACATAACACAGCTAATTATTTTTCCTTTTTGCCCTTCTATCATTCCCCTCCCTCCGCCTCTTCTCCTCTTCCTAATTGAGAAGGTTAGTGTCTATAGTTAAACTTCCTCCACAGCAGCACAGTAGAACTTACTTCTACATGACTTCAATGAATGTTTATCCATTGATCATTCATTCTCCATTCCTCTCCTCTCCATGCTCTCCCCTGAATTTGATAACCACCTTTCCATTCTCAATGTTTATGAGATCGCCACACTTTAGATTCCACCTATGAGTGAAATTGCATAGTGATTGCATATTGTTGGCTTATTTCACTTAGAATAATGGTCTCCAGTTCTATCCACACTGTTTCAGAAGACATGACTTCTTTCTGTTCAAGTAGGATAGTATTCCATTAAGTAAATATTTTGCATTTTCTTTATTGACTTACCAGTAGACAGATATTCAGGTAGTTTTCATTTGTGGCTACTGTAAGTAGTGCTATATGAAAATGCCACAGTCATTTTGTTAACTAGAAAGTAGTTATTTTGTCTCTTTGAGTTCACTATTTTACAAATACTCTATTTGTATTTGTAAGGATATTTCTGTAAATAGATTTAAGAGTTTTCTGTGGTTTTGATCTTGAATCTCCTCCGCCTGAACTGTCACATGTTCAGAGGTGAGGATATGGTGATGAGTAGAGTACAAGGGCAATATTCTCATCTGTGGATTAGTCTACTGATTATGTCACAACTAAGTGTGCCACTAGGAGTGGAAAACCTGGAATAAGGAAGTCTATGGACGTGTGATCTGTAAGGGTGTGTTCTTATCCCAACTCTGTTCTTTCTTGCTTCTGGGCTGCCAGAAGGCTGAGTAGCTTTCTTCGGCTATGTTCTTCAAGCATGCCATTGGTGCCTCAGCCCAACCTTCTGTGGATTAAATTTGTGAACAACAATATACCAAGCTAAACTTCTCCTTTTTAAATGTGTGTCTCAGCAAGGGTAAAGCTGACTAATACAGAAAATTGGTACCAGAGAAGTGTGGTTATTGCTGTATCTGGCCACGTGGTTCAAAGCCTTGGGAACGTGTTTGCGGGAGGAATTTGGAAACATTTGGACTTGGGGCTAGACAAGCCCTAGATCGCTGTAGACAGAGCTTTATGTATGAGAAATGAATCAAAATTAATTATGCAGTATAAAATTAACTATAAATAAAAGTTAAAAATACTAAGTCAATTTTAACTATTTTAAAAGGATTAACAATTGGAGTCATGTCGGAGAAAAGGTATTAACACAATTTTCATTTATTCCAGCTCTGAATGGATTTTCTAGCTATCAGAAAGAATAAAGACAATGTAAGTACATTAAGAGTTTTGGATTTTATTTTCTGAAAATAATTGAAAGTCTCTGACAAAGTTTTAAGAAGGAGAATGGGGTTCTATGATATTTCATTGTACAAATTTTTTTTATGATTACAGTGGGTTGATACTTTGGGCAAAGACAAAAGATGGATACTGAATGACAAAGTAGAAAAGTGCAGGAGCATAGTGGCGGAAGGGTGGTCGTAACCTGCAAGGAGTATTTTACTTTCGGTTAATTCATATTTTTGAGGCTTCAATGTTTAAAAAGTTAGTATTTAAGATTTTAAGAAGGAATCATTCTTTATAAAATGTGTTTGTAATGGACACAAAGTCAAAAATAGCATTTTATATTGATATACTTGTGATTTTAATTAAGTGTTCACATAAAATAATTTCTCTGTTGTTTTCTGTGATACAGATTTAACTCTAATCCATAAGGAAATATGGAGGAGGCAAAATTATGCTACATTTAAAGAGTAGGTACTAGAGCAATAAATTGGAGCTCTAAATGAAATATGACAGTTAGTATTTCAAATGAAATGTGCATTAGTAGATCAGTCCAAAAGCCATGTACCAGAGTAGTGCCAGGAATTTATTAAAAAGTGTATTTTTGCTGTATCTGAACCTTCCATTATATATAACTGAGACAAGTGACTTGATCTCATAAATGAATTTCTTTGTCTCTAAAAATTGTCTTTGTCATTATAAATGTCCCTACTCGCATGTGGTTTGTGAAGATTAAATGACAGATTGCATGTCATGTACTTAGCTTAGTAAGGTAATATAAATGAATGAGTTGTCAGTGTTATGATGTCATGCTGACTTTGTGTTCCTTTGAACATTTTCCAAGAGAGAATTTCTAGAATTTTCCATCTATATCTTTTTTTTTTAGTGAAAGATTTTCTAGTTCATGGTTTCTGCATCCTTTCCTTTGCTTTTAAATGTACTTGTACTTTTTAAATTCAGAAAATATAATGTAAGGAAACAATAATTATATTGCCCCTATGACAACCTAAAGTTTCACTTTATATGCAGTAATGCCTTGCGAATCTTGATTGATTCTTCAGAGTTTATAAATTAGACTAACATGCAGGATGGATCATGTAAGTATTAATTCTACCTTTATCTGCAACCAGGACAAGTAATACAGTCTAGAATTGTGTAGCTTTTTTTTCTAATGCCTCCCCAATACCTAATGCACTACAAATGGTGCTATGATGCATCTACGATTCTATTTGATAGCTAGACAGATAGATAGATAGATAGATAGATAGATACCTCTCCATATATGGATGTACATCTCAATATGTATATAATATATGTGTTATATATATAATACATACATAGAGACAGAGCAAGACAGAGACAGACAGATACAAAGAGAGAGATGAGATATGATGGCAACTTCTCTTAGCCTATATACATAAATTTTTGTATTAACTACAGGAAAGAATTACCTATCCTTTCTATTCTCTATAATAATTTTAAATTTAAATGTAAAAATAATAGCTAAGAATCATCAAAACAGAAGTTATAAATTGGGTCAATATACTATGTACCTTGTACTTTATACCATGTACAATTGTACTTTGTACAATATACCATGTACCATGTACCAGTGCCTTTACTACTGTACCTTTTTAAAAGATACATCTAACATTTGCTCTTACTTTTCAGCTAAATACACACAATCACACAGTTTTATAAATATCCACAATTAAGCATAAAAATGCATATCTAATATTAATATTGTATTGATCTTATGCGCATATTGTCTATTTAACATATGCATTCCATTTATTATGTTTTTATTTCTGAGTGTAAATAAATTGTACAACTTAGAATGCAAAATTCTGTATTTGTTTTTTAATGAACTTTCTTATCACATAAATAAAAGACAAAAGATTTTTATAGTGTTGTGCATAATATAATGTTCAAGAACATATGACAGCATGTTTTATGCAATGGTGAAAAAAACCTATATAATAATGAATATATTTGTATACTTTTCTATATTCATACATAAATACTTCACTTGAACTGTATGTATATAGTAGTGCTATATAATTGATGGGTTTATGTCCCCATGGGCCTATTGAAAAGCAAAGAAAAAATGTATTTATATCATTGTTTAATAAGAGAAATGATGTTTTATCATGATTATAGTATAAAGGGAGATAAATAATTAATGATAGCAACCACCATTTTGAGTAGGTATTATTAGATATAGTTTAGAGAACAAATTTATTGCAGATATTTTTTTTCTTGTTTAACAGGTCAAGATTTCACATATTTTGTGCAAAATTGAAGCAACTAATTATATATGATTTTGTCAAAAGCTGTAAGTAGATTCTTACGATATGCTACCACTGACATAATTTATCTGACTTCTCATCTAATTTTAATCTATTACATTTATAATATTAAAACACATGAGTGGAAATAATCATACATTAAACTCTTGTGTTTATCAAGGTAATATGGGTTCAAAATTAATGACTAATTTTGTTCTCTATAAGCTTATGTAAAAGTTTCATGTTTGTATTTTTTGGTCTGCTTTTTACAGCACTAATTTCAACATCAATTTGTAAAGAAAGTTGTGAAGTCAAAGTCTTCTAACATGTACCTTTTTATTTCATTTCACTGATTTACTAGAAAACTGCAGAATATGATTTTAGAATTGCTTTACAATATAAAGTAGTGGATTATAGTTTTTTAGCTGTTTCCTGATACAAAAGTTGTTTATTAATAATGCTTCTTCATTACATAAAGTTTCTTTAGAAAGTAGCAGCAATTGTTAATGTAATAGAACTATAAACCCATGTGCTAGTAAATTATCAAGCTTACTTCCAGAGACAGTTACATAAAATTCACCTCACAAAATTCCTGAAAATACTACCAGTTGTTATTATATACCAAACAGCATAAGGGAGAGATATGGAAATATGCATAATTAGCTGGGGATTCAGATCAGCAGCATAAGCACCTGCCTAGCAAATGCAAGGTCCCAAGTTCAATTCCTGGTTAAAAAACCACAAATTTATAATTTTTAATTTTTAATAATATAATTATATTTTTATATTATATTGTAATAATATTTTTAATATTATAATTATAATATTTATAATTTTAAAAATGGATTTTTGATATCATGATACCTCTAGGTTTCATGAATCTATAATTACACTGATTTTCTACTTAACTTAAATATTTACATTTTTATTTTAAAGAGACTCAAACCAAACAAAATGAATAAAGCCAATCAAAATTGAAAAATGAGACTGGTACAGGAGTTTAAAACAAGATAATAGGAAGTCAACAGTTACTACCATAATGCATCATGTCATCATCAAAATAACTGTCCATACTATAAGACCTAATAAAATCAAACAAAGCAGAACAGAATAAAACCAGTCAAAACAAAACAATGAAAGCGATAAAGGATTTCAAAACAAGATAACTGGAAATCAAGTTACTGTAGTATATTTTGTGGCCCTCAAAATAGCTGCCCATACTAGCAGACATAATAGAAGCTAACAAAATAAAGCAGGATAAAACCAAACCAAAGAAAACCACAAAAACAATACAAGACTTCAAAACAAGGTAATAGGAAATTAACAATGGCAACCACTTTCTACTTTTACACATTTCCTCACCTTTCACCCTCACAATATCTATTGTACATTTTGGATCCCACTAACTCCTTTGGTCCTTTGTACTAACAAGAAAGCACAAAGGTCACCCAAGTGAGTGCAAACCATTTCAGTCATGAGCATGATCTCAGGTTGTATTCATTTACCTACAAGAGTTTTGAGGTTATACTTCTAAATATCTGAGTAGCTGCCCATTGCATAAAGATACCATATCTTTCAATCCATTCTGTGAGTGATGGAAAAGCCATTCTTGTTGTTTAAAAAAAAATGCCTTTTTAACAATTCATTATATATGTGTATATATACATATATATATAATTTTCATTCATTCCAATATTTTACAATTTATTCTGATTTTTGCAACACCATTTCATGCTTGCATAGCAACCTTTGCAGTAATTATCTATCTATACACGGGCTAAACCCTGAGTTAACTTAGCAACTGAAGCTTTAATTTATTTTATACTTTGATTCATTTAACACCAGAATTCGGTGAGATATTTCCCAATTAGTTTTGAATAGATCGCTAAGGGATATATCTGCATCTATCTCAATTTCCAGAATCAATGGATCACAGGAATGGTAGCTTTGAGGAATATGGATTCCTTCAAAATAGAGAAAACATTAGATTCCTTATGAACTGATAACATAAATAAAGGAACCTGATGCTGGAAAAATAAAAGGGCTTGAAGAAAGAGAACATAAATAACTGAAATGTGTTATTCACATAGGTTAATTCCCTAGGGGGATACAATCATTATATCTGCAAATGTACTAATAAAAGTCAAAAACAACAAAAAAAGTAAAATGTTGTAAAGTAATAGTTTGATATTTGTTTCATTGTTGCATAGATGTGTTGTTACAGAGAACTTTTTAACTTGAAAAATGTTATTGAGTGCAATGAAATAAGATGAAACAATATATATTTGATTCAAAATGCTTTACTGGAGCAGGCTGATTAGATTAGTTTCCAATGCCAACTGAAATAATTTCAAGAGGGAAGCTAAATAATTGCCATTCCATGTTAAAATACAATTTTCTCTTCAAAATCATATTGTACTTCCTATAATAATTTCTGAAATCAGCTTTTAAATAATCTTTTCTTAAACACATTTCTCCATCTGAAGCAAAGAACACAATGATCACAAAATTGAATATTTTTTTAATTATCTTGATCATGATACAGTAGCTAGCCTCTGTGAGAGTTCTACATAATAAAAAAGAAAAAGCAGTTTCTTGAATTGCTCATGAAATCCAGTTGCTTCATGAACATACAATTCTTAGATCTACAAACTTTTTAAAGAAATTTTGAAAAAAATTATGTATTCCTCAACTCTTAAAGTATCCTAACAGTCAGTAAATTCTTCTTTTAAGAAGATATGATTTCAAAGGTCATCATAAGAATGGTAGAAAATTCTGTAATGTTTCTGCTGCCCTTTTAATTTATATAATTTTATTGTAAAACTAGTGAACGCAGCCTGCTGTCTTCTGTTACAAAGTTCAAAAGAGCAAATCAAATATATCCTTCTGGTTGAATAGAGACTAACGCTAAAATTCAGTGTTAGCTAATTGCAGAGTTTTAGTTGTCTACAGTTCATGAATATAAAGGCAATGAATTGCATAAACTCATTATTAAAATTATGTTACAGAATATTGCTTTAAACATCACTTTTGATTTTGATGGTTCATATTTAGCACAGTATGTTATATGCTATCAATCAAAACCAATTTTTATTGCTGCTGTATTTTGTAAGACAATACATATGCAAGGACATACATAAACTCTCTGAAATAAGGTTAGAATCCTAAAATATTCTAGCCAATGTTCCACAGGGTTACAAAAATTGATACATGTAATCTAGGCCTTTCAGTGAGAGAAATCTGCTCTTTGTTCAAATTTGTACTTTGTAAAATTTTTGTGTGGATACATGCTTGTAGTACATAATTACTGCAGTGTTTGTGGGTAGTGACCCATGTATATGACACATTAAATCTTTTCTATGCATCCCCTTCTGTACCCCCACTCCATCTTCTCTCCATCTCTGGGTCCCTTTAGTTTTGGCAAAGTTCCATATTTCTGTTTCTTATAGTCTATCTTTATTTTTCTCTTTCATTTACTTATACTTTAAGATTTGGATATAATAGAAGTCACTCAATGTTTGAGCTTCTGTGTCTAGTTTATTTCACTTAAACTGCTGTTCTCAAGTGCAGCTATTTTTCTACAACCACACCAAAATTTCCATCTTTGTAGCTGAGTAGTACTCCATTGATTATCAATATCATTTTTCCTTCCTTTATTTTTTCCATAATTTATTTCATTCCTTTTGCTCTTAACTTATACTTTAGTTTTGTACTAGGAGGAAAAAATAATACTGGATTTAAACCAGTGAGTCTGATATATTTCAATTACCAATATTTTTAAGGTACGTACATTGTCTTAACATAAAAATGATTTAAATTCACCCCTCTTTGTAGCATAGTAGTACTCCACTGTGTATAAATACCACATTTATTTTAACCCATTCATCTGTCCGTGGCATACATACTGCTGCCAAGATTAAATTAGTAAAATTATCTTGCTGTAAATATTGGGTATAATATGATACATTTAACTCTCACAAAACTTGGAAGGAAAATAACTGGCCTTTGTGGAATTTCTAGCTTTGGATTTTTCAAGAGTCTCTGTGTTGATTTCCATAGTGGTTATGCTAGCTTGTATTCCCACCAAATATTTAGAGGGATTACATCTCTAACCATTTCCTTGAAAACATTGTATTTATTTATTTATTTATTTATTTATTGTCCTTTTGAGACAGGGTATTGGTAATCAGTTAAGTCTTCCTTGAACTCAATTTGTAGCACAAGCTGGTCTCAAACTCTCTGCGATCCTCCTCCCTCTACCTCCTGAAGGCAGGGACTAGAGTTACGTGCTACCATACTCTGCCGATCATTATTTGATTTATTGATATTTGCCATTCTTTCTGGAGTGAAATGGAATTGTTTTAATTTGCATTTATTTGGCGACCAGTGGTGTTAAACATGCTCATTTATTTGCCAGTTTTGTCTTTTGAAAAATGTCTATTTATTTCAGTGATCCATTTTTCCTTGGGTCTTTTCAGAAGGTTCTGATATTTTGAGTTTTTATATATTCTTAGTAGTTAGTCCTTCCTCAGAGGTGTACTTGGCAAAAATATTTTTCCATAAGAAAATCGTGTTTTAATTATGTTAATATTTTTGCCTTTACTTTGCAAAAGCTTTTCAATTTTATATAATCCCACTTGGTAATTTTTCTTGTGTGGTTAAGAGTTCTGTTGACATCTATGACGTCAAGAGTCTTACATACTTGATAGAGTTTTTGTTTTTCAGTTCAGTTCTTTGCTATATTTCCCTTTTAGTTTAGTAGACCGTACGATATGTGAATCTAGACTCAGTCTTCTGATTGTGGGTACCCATTTTTGTCACCACCATTTGGTGCAGAAGTTATTTTTCTGCCAGTCCTGATGCTTTGAGCAGCTTGGGAATCAGTCAAGTCACTGAATGACCCTGAGATTATTTCTATGCCCTGTATCCTGTTCCACCGATCGGGGTTTGTTTTTATACTAGTGCCTTGCTGTTTACATTACCGTAGCACCATAATATAAATTGATATCTGGGATATGAGGATGCCAGATTTACTTTTATTATCAAGGATTGCTTTTGAGTATTACTGTCTTCTTGTTCCTTATTAATTTTAAGACTGTTGAATCTATGAGCAAACTGCTCTGTGAAGAATGCTATTGGTACTTCACTCAGGATTTTATTAGGTCTTAATATCAGTTTGAGAGTACTGTGTGACCTTTTGGGCACTGTTGGTTCTGCCTGTCCCATATAGGGAATATCTATTTTTTGATACAGTCTTCAATTTCCTTGTCTAGAATTTTGTGGCTTTGGTTGAAGAAGACTTTCACATCTTTCTTTAGGTTAATTCTTAAGTATTTAAATTTCTTGTTTCTATTGAGAATGCTATTATTTTCCTAATTTGTTTATTTGCAAGTTCATTAAGAAACACTATTGATTTGTGTATTTTTATTCTGCTATGTTGCACAATCTCATTATTTATTCTAGAAAGTTTTGTTGGTATTTTTTATATCTTTAATATCATGGACTGTGTCATCTGCAAATAGTAATAATTTGAATTTTTCTTTCCTATGCATATCCATTTTAATATTTTCTTTTTTCTGAATTTTTTATTTTAAGCACTGTGCTGAACAGGAGTGTTGATAACGCTCATCCTTGTGTTGCTTCTGATTTTAGCAAGAAAGCTGCCAGTTTCTCACTTCATATAGTGTTGAACATTGGTTTGCAATACATGGCTTTTATCAGACTGAGGTAAAGTCCTTGCATACATACCTTTTAAAGAGTTTTATACCATGAATGGATGTTGAGTACAGTTAAAAACATTTTTCTACATCTATAAATATGATCATGTGGGTTTGTTCTTGATTCTGTTCATGTAGTGTATTCTATTTTTTATTTGATGTTTTAAATTGTCTTTGTATCTGTTATGAAACCTACTTGCTCACGTTGTATGATCTTTGGGAGATTTGTTGTATTCTACTTGCCTATATTTATTGAGAAATCTCGCATCTATGTTTCTTAAGAAGATTGACATGAAGTTTTATATTTATTGGCTTCCAGGACTGAGGTTGGAACTATTCCTTACTTTTCAATTTCTTTAAACATTTTGAGGAATGTTGATATTAATATTATTATTATTATTTTACTATTGGTATTATAACATCATGAAGGTTTTATAAACTTTAGAACCCATTCTGATTTAGATCCTGACTTTTCTTCTTACTATTTTTTTGTCTCCGTTTAATTGTTTCTTGTTGTATTGTTCACTGTTTTTATCTCTTCTTGGTTCAAGTTTTAAAATTTGTATGTATCTAAAAACCTATCCATTACTTCAAGATTCTCCAATTTATTAAAGGACATTTTTAAAATAACACTTACAGTCTTCAGGATTTTGATGTTGTCCATTTTGGTTTTTCTTTTGTCATTTCTAACTGCATTGATATGACACTCTTCTCACCTTTTGGTAAATTAACCTATTAACATCTATTAAAATCATTCAGTGAACCAGCTTTTGGATTAACTAATTCTTTGCATTGAATTTTAAAATTCATTTTTTGTTAATTTTCACAGTGATCATTATGATTTCCTTCCCTAAACTAGGTCTCTTGTTTTTGGATTTTTGTTACTTTTTTAGTATCTTGAGTTTCATAATTATGTCATTTGAGGTCATCTGTTTCTAAATGTCAGTTCCATCATCCTGTGTTGCTTTTCCTCTTTGAACTTGCCACATTTCTGTAGCTCTTCTTTAACCACTTCTGCTACTTGTTTTCTTTCCTCTCCATCAGTGCGCCTTGAATCTACTTAGGGAGAGTTGGGATCTCTTGTTTTCATGTTCATGTTCATGTTCATGTTCCTTTGGGTGCAAGAATTTAGGTCCAACAGGGTGAGTAGAGTGTGTGTTTGTTACAAATATCTTTTTAGGTAGAATTTATTTTTCAGTGATGTATTTGAAGCTTTGTTTTTCTAGATCTATGGTTCACCTTTTCCCTCTCTTCAGTTTAATCATGTTGGACCCTGTCACTGTGTTGAATGGAGAGAATTTCTATTGGATATAACAATGTCACCAGAACAGCGCATACATCAATCACAAATAGTAAAATTTGCTTTGATAATTTCACCCTTTTGTCAGTGCCCCTTACTGACTGTGTGGCCCTTACTGGGAGGTGTCACAAGTGGGTTCTCGGAGAGGGGGGCAAAGGGCAGGAGCATGTCAATAAGGAGGATAAAAGATATGCCAATAAATACGAGAAAAGAGACAGGAAGTTAGACTCTGTGCTATTTTATAACTAGGATAAAGAGCTATTGGGCAGGTAATTGGGAACACATTTGTGTAATCCAGAGAATGTATCCAGATGGGTGGAAATATGTTTTGACCCCGAGGGAGAGCATAAGATTGTCAGTGCTTGTTAATGTGTTTATTGGTGGTTTTGTGTGGTTCCTCTAAACCCAATTTTGTTACGGATTACCTTAATACTCTCCTAAATAGCACTGATTAATTTATAGCCCTGGTAAATTTTTATTCCCTGACATAGTTATACAATGTTCTGTTATGGTTTTGCTGTGGGATGGATGGAGAGGAGAGAAGGGATGGCAAGAAGGTGAGCCGGTGATGGGCAGATAAAGACTAAAAATAAGGCCGTGAGAGTTGGATAGGAAAAAAAGACAAATGGGAAAACCTTCACATTTAATGTATTATAAACATTCAGTACCAATAAATAAAAAACAAAGAAGGAGGACCAATAAAAATAAAAACATAATAGAAAGAAAAAATAAATAAATACAGAAACACCAACAAAAAGCAACCATATTGCTCAAACCCTACAAATTAGCAAGGTTACAACAACTTCAGATGCCAAATGACCACAGAATTAATGCAACCCTGCTCATAGTTGTTACAGCAATCACCCAGTTCTTCCACCCAGGTCCTCTGCTCGGTGTCCTTGTCTGGTCTTCCCGACCAGGCCTTTCCACCCGTGTGTGGGATATAATTTGCCTGTCCAAAGCTTTGGGCACTGTTGCTCCTTGCTAAGTCCCGACACCTCCCTCCGTGCGTGCCGCCTGCCCCGCTCACCTCAGTGGATCTGATTATCTTGATCAATTTCCATCAGGAATACCACAGATTTCTCTGAGGATTCCCTTGGCAGATTTTTTTGGAATTATTAAGCCGTTTGTCCAAAAGGCTCCTCCATCCCTGGTTCTGACTGTAGTTGTGTACTTCAGCTCTACCCACAAATACCAAAAGAGGGCGCTCTTTCTCCTGGTTCCTGGAACTGAGTCACTACATCATTTTCTGATTTGATTGTTTGTTTTCGTTTCGTTTTGTTTTCAGAACTGGCTTCCCTGGGTGTCCCCTCTACCCTGTAGGAGGCCTCTGACAATTATAGGTAGGGGTCCTTAATGTTCTATATACTACACTTTCATTTTATGTAGGAAAAACAGTTTGCTGTGGCTGATGTTTATGATTATGATTATTATATTATTTGGTTAATATTGTGAGGGTTGGGAAAACATCCTTTCTCATCACCCGGCCCCCGCAGCCTCTGGGGAGGGCAGTAGTGCTGCACTGCAAAGAAATTTCACCCCATTCCAGTTTTGGTTTCTTTGGGTCCCTGGGGTGGAGCTGTCTAACTTTCTGCGCCTTGGGAAGATGGCTTGACTGGGCGTTTATTTCAAAACACAGACTGTGTCTGGGGCGGATTTGCTCCCTTCCTGTCAGCCTGGCCCTTTCGTAAACCGCCTTGGGCAGCAGGTCTCGGGTGGAGAACGGGCTATCATGATGCAGGCACGTCGTCTTCCTTCTCCCACCCTCTGAACTCTGAATTTCAGTCCATCTGGACTGTCTTTTCACTTATTGTCACATATCACACTTTATCTTTTGCTTTTGACGAAGAGTTGCTGCTTATTTCATCACAGAACTGAAGGAACTCATCGTCACTGCTGCCTTTTACCCATCAGTAATGCATCTCCCACATCTCCTGTTTTTATGGAATCTCCTTTCATACAGAATTCTTTTTCTAACTCTCGGTTCTTATCTGATCTTCCAGATGTAAAAGCACCACTTTGACAACTGTTTCTGAAGGTGGATATTAACTGTGCTAGTCAGCAGAGCTCTCATTACTTAGGAACTTCTCTGTTAAATATTCAATCTTCATTAGTATCCAAATTCTTCAACACTCACACATGTGCTTAGGGAAATTTTCACATTTATGTCTCATATAGATTCTGTTTCCCTCATAAATTGTAATTTTTTGTCAGAGTGACCTGTCAGGAATCTTTGGGACTCTTTCCAGCAGTGAGGAGATTACTGTACACTTTCAAATTTTTCTTACCAAGTGGTCAGAGTATTACTGAATTAATAGGACTATTGTGCCAATCATATATTTCAGAAGTCTTCATAGAAATCAATGTATATTTTATTAAATTATCCAAATTTTATCACATTCACTTAGTCTCAAATCATGTACACTGAGGTTTGGAATTCAGGAAAACTTTTTTTTGTTTTATTCCTAAATTAATCTTACCTCTAAGTCATTTTGCTTCCTACTTCTGTTATATATCAGATATATTTGGTATTATATGTAAATTATAATTCACATTGCTTTCATATATTTCTTTCAAATTTAAATGTAATTTTAAATAATGCTAGAGCACATATTACTAGCATTATATCAATATGATTTTTCTCTTATCTTGCGCTGAATATGTTGCATTATTGATGACATCATATATAATCCACTCTTACATTTATCTTTATTTTTCTCTTATACAAAGAACAGATTGCCAGAAAATTTATGATTTCATTGTTCACGTTCAAGGCTTTTGTTCACAATTGATTGCTCACACACATCAAGGAATATTGAAATTCATTTTCCTCATGACCCTCGTCTTTTGCAATAAGCCATATCACCTTTAGCTTACACAGCAAAGATAAAAATGATTGGCATAAAAGTCAACCATTTACCATGCATGTGAAGGACAAAGTCATATTTTTAAAACAATGTTAACTACCACCAGAGAACAGAGAACAGTGTTTGCTTTTAGAATTCATGCATTGCAACACTTGAAGGGTGACATTTCGAAGTCTGGCTCTTTGTCCTCCTTTATAGACAGGACTCAATGCTAGATATGTTTGTAAGGATTTAACAAGCTTACAGAACCGGACTTTTGGATATCATTTTTCAGTACACCCGTTGCTATGGACAATACAAACTCCCTGCATTGAATCTCTCTCTTTTTTTTTTTTTAAGTGACTTCATATTGTGAAATAAGAAGCGTTTAATTTACGTTCTGTTATTTTTCCAACTAGAGGAAGTTGTTTGAATGTGTTTACAAGGAAGCGTCCATAAAATATGAGCAACAAGAGTAGCAGTTTTATATAGATGATGTGTATATCCAATAAGCTTATTCTTATCGATTCTTTATGCATTATTACATAAGTGCTTAGTAAATATCCACAGTCATAAAAATACACTTTTTTTGTCTATTTGAGAAAGAGTTTCATTATGCACTTCAGAATAGCCTTGAACTCAATTTGTAGTCCAGGCTGACCTAGAACTCACAGCCATTCTCCAGCCTGAGCTGCCCGAGAGTGGCCACGTTACAGGCGTGAGTCACCACTGCCAGCATCAATAGTCTTGAAAGAAAAAGGTTTAAAATAAGGCTCTCATGATCTTTTTTTATTAGAAAGATATAGTATGACCACAGACAGCCAAAACACTCAGCTAAGGTATTCTGCTTAATGTGCCCTTAACATCTCCTAAGGATATTATTTCTAAAATTATTTTTAAAAAGTAAAACATGACTCAGTGAAAGGTGGAACTTGATGAAACGGTTAAGGAACGTGTCAAAGAAATACTATCACATATGCGTACACATATACAAAACACATAGATGATAAAGAACAATGATTTTAACTTGTAATTCCATTTATTTGGTCTGTTCTAACCAGTTACCCTATTAAAATGTTCTCAAATAAGTAACCATCATAATTTTCATCATCTGTTGAATAAATTACTTATAGTCTTAAGCATTAAAATCAATAAAATCGAATTTCAGAAAATTCATACAATATAAGGTGAAAAGTTTCCCCTCCCTCACTGAATCACACTCTTGCCCATTCTAACATAAAAATTGTGGATTTAGTTTTTGTTGTATTAACAAAAATAGACTAACTTGTTTCTGAAGATTTACTCCTTTAACAGAATATTGGCTATAAATGTTGACATTTAAGTTTTTTATAGATTTGTTATTATTATAGAAAAATCTTGCATAGAACCATTTATAAATTTAGTAATTTTAAATATTTTTCTTACCTTATAATGATATTTAACTATATCATTACAAGGTCAGTAATCAGTGCAACTCATATCCAAAAAATATTTCAAAATTCAACAAATAGCAATAACCTCGTGTTATATATAGCAATGAGGCTTTATCAATATTCTTGGATATGCTTTGTTAAGAAACTCAATATTGTTCACAGATTTCTCAGATTTATTTCTTCACAATCCCTTTGCTCACTCTATACTTTTACCTTTTCCTACTTTTTGTGAAGCCATATGTATTACAAGGGATATACTGTACATCTGATAATAATTTAACAATTTATTTATTATGAAGCCAATAATTAGCTTTGCATACTATTTCTCATAGTTTTCCTTTCAGTCGACAACAGAAAATAAAAGCCTATTTATTTATTTCAGGTGTACAAATACCAAAGATGTATTTTCTCAAGACCACAAAGGGAAACAAAGCAAGGTCCTGTTTTAAAAGCTAATGACTTTACAAAATTCTGACATGAATGATTGAAAATTCACCCATTTTAACAACAAAATTAAATGAACTCAAAACATGTAAATCACACTGTGTAAATCTTGTGCATATCTAACTCTGTCTTTCAAATAAGTGCCTTTTAAACTTCTATTTTAAAATCATGAGTGGCTAGTGAAAAAACTCCTTTCATTTCATCTCACTGGTGAACTAATCAGTTTTAATTGGACTTTAAGTGAAAATTAAGAATCAGAAATCTATTTTAAAAAGTATCTTCCCTGTATATTTTTAAGTATACAGAATGCTTGAACATTTTCAACTCAGAAGCAGCAGAAACATGCATACGTTATTTTAAACATATGTATTGAATTGATGTTTGTACATGTGCAACCTATTGTATATTAAAAACACTATATACCATTGAAATTACAAAACATACTGAAACACAATAATGTAGTTGATCTTTAAGTGAATTTGCTACAATTTCAATAATATAACATCACTGTATCATTACCACAATACTAAAGTATTTTAAAGATGGATTTGACTGTTTGCATATTCTAAATATACATTCTCAAAAGAGTTCATTTTGAAAATACCCTTTGTCTTTAATTTGTGTTTCTTCTCTTTTAGGTTTTTTGGTGAAAGAGAAGCTTACTTCTATTAAATGAGTTGAAGCTGGTTCTTTTCATTCTAACATCCAAGAGAAAAAAACCGAAAAAGGACAAAATAAATTACATAATATCACCATAATTTTTCAGTTTACAGTGATGTAAAGTGAGATATGGTAAGAAATAATGGCATAAATTCACCTACATCAAATTGAAATTGAGAATACTTTAAATTCACTTTAATCTTATACTTTGTAATGAATGTGAATTTTAAATTATGTAATTGGAAATATTTTGGTAAATTTATAAGCACATATAACATTATTAGAAAAAATTTAAACATAATAATTACTAGGGAATAATATTTCAACAATAGACAAGAGTATGAACCTTATTAAATTAGAAAAGTGAACATTTAACCAAAACCAAAAGCCACCTTCAATAATAGGCAGGCTGCCAGGCACATAAAATGATATGTTGGAGATTAATGGGCAAAGAGAGATTTTAGTACAAAGACCTCAGAAGAAATCTACTTCTCAGAAGTACGCTGAGGCCCGTGGGAGAAATAACACGGGAGTCACCTTTGTGAAAACATAAATTGTAAACTTCATTTGCTCATCCACTTGTAGTAATGAAGTGTCCTCAGGAAAAATGTTTTATAGGCAAAATTGAATTGATATATATGAAATAATATCCACTCTGTCTGATGCATTTCCATAAAGTTTAATTGCGGGAATACACAATGAAAGTTATTTTGAGTTGTTATCATTATTTTTTTAAAAAACTATCTCTTTATCTCTGTAATGATGATTTGTGTATCAAAAACTTTCCTTTGCATCATGACACTGCTTCATTCACGGCCACGGTAAGCTTATGATGTGGTGCACCACACTGAATTTCCAGAGTCTATGAATGACATCCTGGTAAGACAGAAGTTATTTTATGGGTTTGTCGACATTCAGGTGTTCCTTTTTTTTTTCAATCTTGTGTTTTGCTTTTGTTTTGTGTATATGTTTTTTCAACAATGATGGAGATCGGATCCAGGAATTTTGCGCTGCACTACCCGCCTTGTTTGTTTATTATTTACTTATTTGTTTCTGAGACAGCATTTCACCTGGTCCCCAAGTCACTCTGGCTGGACTTGCCCTTGCCATCCCTTTGTCACAGCGTTCCACAGCACTCCTCTCACAGCTATGAGGACCACACCTGGTAAAATGAAGGATCCTTCTTGACGAGGCTCTTATTTTTTTCCTTTAGTATTGGGTTTGTTCAACTCCAATCACAGCGAACGTCTTAAGAGGATGGGGAAGATCAAAGAGTGCAGGGAAATGTGGCAGAAGCAGATGATGAAAATCACTTGAAAGACGGTACTCTACGGAGGTAATCAAAGGAGCACCTACAGACAAAGGCCGCCAAAGGGAAGGAAATCGACGCTTCTTTCAGAGTTCCAAAGGAAAATTTGATATGTTTATATTATTGATATCACAGGATATTGAATTTATGTTTAAAGAACTAACAGGATTAATTTAAAAAAAATAATATTCTAGTGCTCTACAGCCACTCCCAAAATAATTTTAAGATACTGAGCTTTAGAATTCTAATTATGAGAATAAATTTATGTTTGGAGACCAAATTCATAGGAATGTTTTATTTCATTAATAGGAATCTAATAGTTACTAAACAGATCTAAAAACATTGTCACGTTCTGGTTGCCTCCCATTGTCCTTGTGTTTGTTCTTCCATGTTGTGGTTTATATATCTATACACGGCCAAAGCCTCACTTGTTTACAGGTGAGACTTTTGCAAGGTGATTGGCCCACAGGGGAACTATAGCCAGATGCGATGCTGGGACACAGCCTGCTTGGAGGAAGTAGCTCAGAGGAGATAGGCTTAGCAGTTTCTATCTCCGACTCCATTCCTCTCTTTACTCTCTGTGTCCTGGATACCAAGATGTGAGCGGCCGTCGCAACCAAAACCTTCGAACAAGCCTTTCTTCCTTGGAGCTGGCTGCATATGCACTAAGAACTCCAGCAGATATAAACCTCTCTGCCTTTAAATTGCTAGCATCCTGAATTCTGCCCCAGAGAGGGGGAAAGCAGTCAAAACACATGGTATCAATACCATGATTCACATTTACATTTAAAACCTCAGGTTTGTTTTGTGTTAGTTTTTAAATTTGATGTGAATATTTCCCACTAGAGCTTTCCTCGTAATGGGTTATATTTCCATTTTGTATTGTTGGTACTGTAAAACTTCTATACTCTCTACACTTATGCAAATAATAGACCCTAAAACTTTGGTGAGCAATTAAAGAAATAAAAAAGTACTAAAGAATTTAAAAAAATAATCGATAAGGACTTTTATTTTTTTTTTTAACTTGGCACCCATCACATCATGTTTCCCTCCCCACATGTAGAAATATTCACCTTAGTAAAACTCTGATGGCGATCCCCTGAGTGTGTGTCGAGTTGGAGGTCATTAGTCCACAGATTTTAGAAGATATTAAAATTCGGTTTGTTTAAGCCGCTTTAAAGTATGTTATTAAAGTATATGTTCTTGGAAGAATTGAGGTTTTAGATAAACTTTTCAAGTGTTAATGACAACGTGGTTTTCAAAATACCAAAAATAAGTTCCTGAGTTTTGCTGTTCCTCAGTGGAGACCATGTGGCAAGTGTAGGCAACGTAAAAAGAGAAGACAAAGAGAAGAACTCAAGTTGCAGTGTATGTTTAAGAGTTTCAAAGAAATCAGTAGTGACTTGCTGAAGGTGCCACACACTTTAAAGAAGTAGAATGATGATTGCAAGTCTGGGAGCTTCAAAACCTTGGCCTCCGTCGCCCATGAGAAGCATGGCGAGAGTACGCATGTGGAACTAGCTCTAGAGATGATTTGCTAAGCATACTATTTGTTCTTTAAAATATATGTAAAATCCAGATTTTCATGATTTTAAGTAGATTATTTATAATAAATAAGCCTTTTGAATGTTGAAAGTTTGTTTTGATTAGAGAAAAGTGAATAGTAAGAGACAAATTAATGATGATTAATCATCTGTACAAACGAATAAAGAAAACCTTTCAGTAGCACACACAGTATAGTGGTTAATAGTATCACAGCTAACAAAATGTACAAACTAGTATGTTTATATTTTTTATATCAGGAGATGAATATCAAATCAATATTTATATAAATTGCTTAATCTAGCACTAAGATACTAGGAATTTTATTTTGGGCAAAGTGACATTACTGGCAATGAATTTGCTTCCAACTTAAAACCGCTGAAAGCCAGGACAAAATATGTTAACAATATTTTACAGCACTTGATTTAGACAATGAGTAGGATGCTCTTGGATAGATAGGGCTGGCAATGGTACCAGTTTATAAAATTTGTCAATTTGTTTCTCCAGTAAAAGTGTTTTCCAGAGACACTGTTTTCCCTTTGAAGAGTCATACGTTAGAGACTAAAATATTGAAACACAAGCAGGGGAACAATTAGAAAGTGACTCAAAACATACATTAAGCTTTGCGGGCTCAGAAGAGACAAGAGTGCATCCTACATTTGCGTCTCAGACTGATGTTTGTCATAGCAGCAGTCTCTCACCATGAGAAAAAGAGAAACAATAAGCAAAAATTACAATACAAAGATCCCAGAAAACTGGAAAAGATGAGAATCTGCTTTCTAGTGTAGCCACATTAAGAGAATCAGATGCTATACCTTCAATTAAAATTTTTATAACACATGAAAGAAACGTATGACACATTGAAAAGAAAAATTAATATAAAGCTATATTTCTAAACTAATTTTTTGATGTCAATGTTCCCTTGATAACAAAATTAGAGCAATAGAAGAAAAAAAAGGAGAAGGAAGAAAAGATAAAAAGAGCAAATAAAATTTACAGTCCTTCTCATTATTTTGGATGCAAAAATCCTCAAAAAAGATCACAGCAAAAATACTAACCAGTTAAGTACAGTAATATATATAGAAGAAATATGAATAATGCATCAGTTTTTTATTAATGTAAGAATAATCAAATATTTAAGAATCAACCAAAGCAATTTGCCATATTTATAGACTAAGGCAAAGAGATCAAATAGTTATATTAGTAGATGCAGAAAAAAATTTGAGGAAATGCCATATTCATTCTTATAATAACACTCAATTATTAAAGGATAAACACTATCTCAGCTTGACCAAAAATATTCAAAATACACCACAACTAAAGTATTGCTTTATGATAATAGATGAGGTTTTACATATAACATCAGAACAAAACAAAAAGCAAGAAAGCCTACTCACAGTATTATTTAAAACAATTACTGGAATTTCTAGCCATTGTAAAGAGTCAAGAAAAGAAAAAGTTTAAATAGCATACAGATAGAACAGAAGAAATAAAAATGTCTTCATTTTCAAATGACATGGTGCTCTATATGAAAAATCTAACAGTATTTTGCAAACATTTTTAAATTTAATGATTGCAACAGTTTGGACTGTACAAGACCAACACCCCCAAAATATTCATAAAAATACAAACAACAAACTTATAGAAATTGAATTAAAACCTCAATATTACTTACAAGTATACCGAAGAAGATTCTTATTGACACAAGGTGTGTTATAGTTATGTTCTGAAAAATTACAAAATGTTGAAGAATGAAATTAAAAAAGACCTAAATAAATGTGAGATTTAGCATTTTCATGGATTAGAAGCCTCAGAATACTAAATATGCCTATTCTTTACACTTTAATTAATAACTTCAAGGAATTTTGTATCAAAATGTCAGTAAAATTTTTATTAAAGTCCTGCAAGATTACTTTTAATGAATAAAAACCAAAGTTGTAGAATGTCCCAAAATACTATAACGATTTAAGTAAAAGTAGAAATATTTTTCTAATATTTATTGAAGAATTGTATTAATTGTGATAGTGCTGTATTACTAAAAGTATCCAATAAGTGAAATAGAATAGGTAAGTAGAAAGTAGACACACATATATGTACACAATTATTTTTAATGCATCTATCAAAGCCATTTCATGGAGCATCCACAGGTTTCTGGATCAACTGAACTTTTGTAAAGAAAAAAGTTGTAAAGTAGAATAAGGCAGAGTCTCTTGACTTGACACTAATGCATGAAAAATAAAATGAAAACTTTATAAATGAAATGTCATTAAAATTTGAAATATTGTTCTATGGAGGTCATGTGGAACAGACGAAAATACAAGCGGCACCCTGAGTACATAATTTTTCCAATTACATATTTAACAAAGAACTATAATCATAATATGTAAAGATCTGTCAGAATCAGCAATGAAAGGCCACATGAAATTCTTATAAGTCTACAGAGACAATGGAAATGAAACAACCTGAAAGAAATTCAAGTAACAGTGCTGAGTAATAGAACTCAATCCCAATAATTATTATAATACATCATTTCATTTATATAATATTCTTGAAATAAAATATTAAAAAATAAGAAGAAAAGAATATTGCTTACTGGGTGGACAGTAGGAAGCAAAAGTGGATGTGGTTTATTTGTATAATAAAGGTTCTTTTAATGATGGAGAAGTTTAGTGTTGTGTCTGTTGTAGTGGACAAAAGATTCTTTATGTTTGCAATGCTAACCATGTAGATAAAAATAAATCATAAAGATCAGTACATTGTATCAAAAGGCTGTTATCACTGAAGAAAAGGATGAATAGAATTTATCTGTGTTATTTGTCACACTGTGTATCATTCCACAATTACTCAACCTAAGGTGTTATTTTTAAAAATCACATCATTCACATAGGAAAATTAATGCTTCCTTACATCATTTATATTGCTATAACAAAATAAATTAGATTGTGTAAATGAAAAATATAAAAACATACTTTTCATAGTTCTGGAATCCAGAATGTCCAAGATCAAGGTGCCTGCAAATTTAGTGTCTGTTGAAGGCTGTCTCTGATTCATTTATAGTACATATTGTAGCATTTTCATATAGATGCATTCTGGGAAAATACTGTGCCTTCAGACAAAAAGAAGGGACATGGGAGAACCATTCAATTTATTTTAGAAGACATTAATTTCATTCATGAGTTTATAACCCTCAACTCTCAAGCATTCTGCAGAGGCTTCACTAGCCATAGGGGCTAGGTTTTCTGCAAGAATGTTGCAGGGAAAACAAACAGAGACTACACTAATCACAAAATCTCTCTCTACCCACCAATAACTACCACACTCAGTTCTTATAGAGACCATTGGATGCATAATATCTTAGACAGTGGCTAGCTGGTGGATAACTTTTGCACTCCACATCAGAAGTTTAAGTCTCAACTGCGTTTCAATTTAAGAACCATACCCTAGAGTTTAGTATACAGATATTTATGTCAATCATTAAAGGAAGTATAACCTGCTTAACTAACTATAATAAAAGTAATCTTAAAAATAATAGTCTAACAAAATATATGCTTATGTCTGTGACTTTTCAAATACTCTATCTAAATGGATTATACTAACAAAACCATGAATTTTTCCACAACTTTAGAATTAATTTCAAATAGAGAATAAATATGTAATTACATCTACACTTTTTATGCCACATGAAAGGAGATCATGGTGACTTTCATAATTTTGAAAATCCTTGACAACTGTTTAATTTTTCATGCAATTTCCAACATAATTTTTTTAACTTTGATTTCTACAACCCTAATTATCCCCAGGACTTATTTCAAAAGTGTGTATAAATGAATTAATAAAACACATTCTACTGATAAATACACAGGGAAGTTATGTTATACTCTTTATACATGCTTCTAATAAATGTAATATGAAAGTCTATCATGACAAAAATTATACAAATAAGAATTAATAGAAAAACATTTACACTGATCACAAACACATGATCACACAATTAAATTCTCCACTCTAGAGTTTTATATCATAGCAAAGAATAAAGCATAAGCAATCAAATCAGGATAAAATCAAAGATTTAAATAATTTCAATAGTTCTATAACATTATCCATGAATGTAATTAGGAAAGAGCATATAATTAGACCCATGCAATTTAATAATCATAAATTTAGAAAGATCCTGACAGCGAATACCTTATTTATAATTTTTGTGATAAATTGGTATCTATGTTAATATATATAAATATATTGTAGATGATTATAAATTTTGTGTGTTTCTTTTTCTATAAGGGTTGAGTAAACTCATAGATATGTAACATTGATTTTTGAAATTTTAAACTTTCAGTTACAACTCAATAAGCACAATTGTTTTGCTCATAATTCCTAATATTTTTAAAGAGCTCTAGGGTTCTTGAACACCAAGACATAAACCACATCTAAATGTAAACTAGCAATCAAATCCTGGGACAGTGTGACAATACAGAATTATTCCTGTACACATTTCTGTTTGTCACTATATAAAAAGTAGCAGAATGAATCAATAACAGCAATATTTATTTGTGCTTGTATATACTGTTTTGTATTTAATTCTGAAGCATAATGCATATAGAAAATTTTAAAATATTTGAAAATAACTTCATTTTCTTAGATTTATTTTTATAATATGAACAATTGTTTTTCATTAAAATATTAACAGGAATTTTATGTTTTTCAATTAAAATAACTTTCAGATCAATTTTTGATTTGTTTTTATATCTATTACTAAAGCTAGTATCTAAGCATCTAAAATGTTAAAGCTTTTCAAGAATTAAGTGACCATCCTTCTTGACTATAAAAAACAAAATAGTACCAATTTCCCAAAATTATATAAAGTGTGACATTTCAGAAAGCATAAATATAAATGATTTATTTACAAATTTTTATGTTTTGCATTGTTTTCACACTATATATACAAAATATTGACACTAAATGTAGAGAACTTTTTTTCTCATTCCGTTCACCATATGTAACATGATAAGTAAGAAACAAGAAGGAAAAAAAGATCTCAGTGTGGTTTATTTAAAAAATATTTTGAGGGGGAAGCTGGGAAGATGGTGGATCAATAGGCAGCAAAGTAAAGAGCCACTCTGAGAGAAACAGCTCAGATATTGGAATAAAGCATCCTGGAGAAGACCAAATGAAAGGAGATAGATCCGTTTGACCCAGTAAGAAACTAAAGGGGAAAAAAAAGAAAGGAAAGAAAAAAAGAAAAAAAAAACATGGATGGAAGGCTATAGCCAGATTCACTCTCACCAGAGCTGGTCCCACTGTGTATGAAGCACCACTGGAATCCAAAGACACATGGTCATGGTGAAGTTGGGGATTGGCAGGCCCGAAGGCCTCGGCAGGAGTATGCAGTCATGGAGGGGAGTGGAAGAGCAGAGAACAGCACCAGCTCGGACATCTGCACCAGTTCATGTTGAGTGTGGGGATCTCAGTCCTCCTGCAGGAGAGGGCAGTTGTCTGGGAAACATTTTGGGGTCAGGCAAGATAACACCAGAACCAGAACTGCAGCAGCTTCAGTCAGCCACTCCTAGCACAGAGCAGATTGGTGAGAATTGCTTGGACTGAGACTCTCCCCTGTGCATGATTCAATAGCCGAATATATGGTTTCCTTGAAGCTATCCCTAACTGGCCTGTCCACAGCACACACTAATGTGGTGAAGACTCTCAGTGATTGAGCAGCTCAGAGGGAGAGGCCAGCCCACCCCACCACTGCTTGTACTTCAGTGGTCATCAACAGACTGGGGAGGGCAGCAGTCCCTAGCCAGCACACTTCAGAGTAATCGTAGCCAACACATGAAGTTCCAGGGACTCCCACTATCCACTTGTCTGAAAGAAACCAGAAACATGACACGAGGAAGCAGTAAAAGGCAGCCTCCAGCCTCCAACTCAAACAGTGCTGGCCCAGGAGAGGTAAACACAGAAGAGATCGGGGGTTGCACACCTGCACTTTCTGAAGAAGTAGCATCTGACATAAAGAAATACTTTATGACACTAAAAAAGAACTCAAAACAGAAATAATAATACAAGTGAAGGAAGAATAAGAAAAATAGTAAAAGAAATGTTAAGCACCTCTCAAGAAGACGCAGATGGAAAATGGAGGAGCATAGAAACAGGAGACAAATCTTCAATGAAGAATATTTTTAAAAAGTCTAGAATATATCAAACAGATTCAAAAAGAGTATCACAAAATTAAAAACTCCATTGAAAGCTGGCAAATGTGCTTGGAAGAAACTAAAGATAGATGATCAAACATTGAAGACAGGTTTGTAACATGTGATCACAAAAGGAAAGAACTCGGAGTGGCCGAGCGTGTTACAGGCAGCGTAACCAACAGTTGCTGCTGTGTCTTATTAAACTGCGCCTTGCCACGGCTGTCATCCACAGGGTAGGGGAGTGGGAGCCGCAGTCGGTAATCAGGTTTCCTCAAGTCCAGCCACAAAAGCTTTCCCGACACCTCCAGTGCTGCCTGCTCCACTGAGCGCAGCAGCGGCAGCTCGATGGTGACCACCAGCTCGTGCGGTAACCTCCTAGACTTTATAGATGTATACAGAGTGTTCCACCCAACAACATAACAATACAACTTATTCTCAGGAGTACATGGGACATTCTCTAAAATAAACCATATACTAGGACACAGAACATATTTAAGTAAATGCAAAAGAATTGAAATTATCCCATGCATGTTATTGGATCATAGTGCTGTGAAACTAGAAATTAATGATAAAAGAAATTGCAAAAAACCTACAGACAAGTGGAAACTGAATAATACACCCTTGAGCAATCAGTGGGTCACAGAGGAAATTAAAGAAGAAATTAAACAATATCTACAAGTAAATGAAAATACAGACACAACTTACTGGATTTTGTGGGATGCAATGAAAGCAGTCCTCAGAGGAAAATTTATTGCATTGAGTTCCCACATCAGGAAGACAGAACGAACACAAATAAACAACCCGATGCTACAACTCAAACACCTAGAAAAAGAAGAGCAAGCCAAGCCAAAAGCCAAAAGAAGGGAGGAAATGATAAATATCAGAGAAGAAATTAATGCAATAGAGATCAATGCAAAGGATCAATGAATCAAAGAGTTGGTTCTTTGAAAGAGTAAATAAAATTGATAAGCCCCTGGCCAACTATATTAAAAAAAGGAAAGAAAAAACTCAAATTCATGCAATAAGAAATGAAAAAGGTGAAATTACTGCAGACTCAGTGGAAATAAAGAAGATCATCAACACCTATTTTGAAAACCTCTACTCTCATAGGATCAATAACACTCAAGAAATAGACAGATTCCTAGATACATATGAACTACCAAAGCTGGATGAGGAAGATGTAAAACTGATGAATAACCCAATTTCTATTACTGAAATTGAAAATGTAATTAAGTCCTTGCCAACAAAGAAGAGTCCAGGCCCAGATGGATTCACTGCAGAATTCTACAAAAAATACAAAGAAGACTTAATTCCAACATTCCTGAAACTCTTCAATGAGATTGAAAGGGAAGCAATTCTTCCTAAGTCATTCCTGGAAGCAAATATCCCTCTAATACCAAAACCAGAGAAAGACTCAACTACAAAAGTGAACTATAGGCCAATCTCCCTAATGAACATAGATGCAAAAATTCTCAATAAAATATTGGCAAACAGGATGCAGCAAATCATCAAGAAGATTATACACCATGACCAAGTGGGATTCATCCCAGGAATGCAGGGATGGTTGAACATATGCAAAACAATAAATGTAATCCACCATATCAATAGAGCCAAAAGGAAGAATGACATGATCATCTCTATAGATGCAGAAAAAGCTTTTGATAAAGTCCAACACTCATTCATGATAAGAACCTTACAGAGAATTAGAATAGAAGGTCTTTAATTCAATTTGGTAAAGGCCACCTATGACAAACCAACAGCCATCATCATATTAAATTGTCAAAAACTGACAGCCTTTACCTTAAAATCAGGCACAAGACAAGGATGTCCATTATCATCACTGCTATTCAACATAGTACTGGAAATACTAGCCAGAGCAATAAGACAGGAAAGACAAATAAAAGGAGTAAAGATAGGAAAAGAGGAAGTTAAATTATAACTATTTGCAGATGACATGATACTTTACATAGAAGACCCCCAAAACTCTATTGAAAGACTCCTAGATATAATAAATAAATTCAGCATGGAAGCTGGATACAAAGTCAATACTCAAAAATCAATAGCATTTCTATACACTAACAACAAGAGCACTGAGAGAGAAATAAGCTACACCCGTTACACTAGCATCCAAGAAAATGAAATACTTAGGAGTTAATCTCATGACAGAAGTAAAAGATCTATAGAGCAAAAATTATAATACCCTGAAAAAGGAAATCGAAGAGGACCTCAGAAAATGGAAAGACATCCCCTGTTCATGGATAGGAAGAACAAACATTGTGATAATGGCCATTCTCACAAAATTACTATACAGATTCAACACAATCCCAATCAAAATGCCACTAACATGCCTCATAGATCTAGAGAAATCACTCCTAAAATTCATCTGGAACCAGAGGAGACCTAGAATAGCAAAGGCAATTCTAAGCAACAAAGGCAAGGCAGCAGGCATCACAATCCCTGACTTGAAATTATACTACAAAGCTACAGTAATAAAGTCAGTATGGTACTGGAATAAAAACAGACTGGAGGATCAGTGGAACAGATTGGAAGATACAACAACAACTACAAACTCACTCAACCACATCATCTTTGATAAAGGGGCCAAACATGCTCACTGGAAGAATGACAGTCACTTTAACAAAGGGTACTGGAAAAATTGGCTGTCCATATGCAGAAGACTAAATGTAGACCCATGTCTATCACCATACACTAAACTAAAATCTAAATGGATCAAAGATCTAAATATTAAAACAGAAAAACTAAAACTGTTGGAGAAAAAGTAGGTAAAAAATCTCAAAGATATAGGGGTAGGAAGAGAATTCATGAACAAGAACCAAACTACATAGGAAATACTTCCTAGAATTAATAACTGGGACCACATCTTACTAAAGAGTTTCTGCATGTCAAAAGAGGTTTCCAGCAGAGTGAAAAGAAAACCCACAAATTGGGAAAAAATCTTCATGGACAGTTGCTCAGACAAAGGACTTCTGTCTAGAACTTGTGAAGAATTAAAAAAGAAATCAGACCCTCAAAATTCAAAGACCCAATCCAGAAATGCGCATCTGAAATGAATACACAGTTCTCAGATGAAGAAATATGAATGGCAAATAAATATATAAAAAAATGTTCATCATCATTAGTCATGAGAGAATGCAAATTAAAACCACACTGAGATTCCATCTCACTCCAGAAAGAATGGTCAGGTTAGAAAACACTACCAACAACAAGTGTTGGAGAGGCTGTGGGGAAAAACGAACTCTTCTACACTGTTGGTGGGAGTGTAGACTGGTGCAACCACTGTGGAGGTCAGTCTGGAGATTCCTCAAAAAGCTGTGTGTGGAAGTTCCATTTGATCCAGCTATTCTGCTTCTAGGCATATTCCCAGAAGAACTGAAAACATCATACCATAGTGATATATGTACACCCATTTTTATAGCAGCACAATTTGTAATAGCCAGATCTTGGAAACAACCTAAGTGCCCATCAACTGAGGAATGGATAAAAAAGTTGTGGCATTTTTATACAATGGATTACTACTCAGCTATAAAGAATGATCACATGGAGATATTTATAAATAAATGGACATGACTTGAGACCATTCTCTTAAGTGAAATAAACCAAACTCACAAGGGTAAATACCATACAGTCTCCCTAGTATGAGATTTGATAAGAGTATATAAGACTTGATGGTAAACATGAGTCCCCATCTCATAGCTTTGAAGTCTTTCAAAGTTTTCAGTCAGCAGTTGGAGTGGTTTTATTCTGTTTTGTTTGACTATATCATGCGTGATGATATGAACAGCTGTTTTGAAGAAAACAAAACATTATGACAGCTATTGCTGATTTAATATCATCCTTCTTAGAAGTCCTACCGTGCTTCTATTATTCTACTACCATTGGTTCTATCTATCACATTGTGTCTTATTTGAATTTGAATATGTTTGATAGTTTAAACAAAATTTTTCTATTGAAAATGAGATATTATAGTACCCATTGATCATTTTCTGTTATTCGGTTCAGAAAGCCCTGTAATTCTTTCACTTTTTGAATGGCTTTATACTATTTTGTTATGTTTGATATTATTGTATTTGAAACTATGCTCAACTCTAGCAGAGAAAGAAATATTGTGATAGCTACTGTTGATGTCAGGTTTTCTTAATGTAAAGTATTGTGTTGCCTGTGTTGTCCTGTTCTGATCTGCTCTGTACTGCCCTCTTGTTTTATTCTCTTTAAAATAAAATTTAAAAAAAAGGAAAGAACTCTTAGAAATAATAAGGAACCAAGAAGCTACAATGCAAAGGCTAGAAGATGACAAGAGAGTCTATAACTTAAGAGTGAAAAATGAGAGTAAAGAAGCAGGGGTAAACACAAATGAAATAATAAGGAATCAGGAAGCAACAATGTAAAGGTTATAAGATGACAAGAAAATATATAACTTAAGAGTAAAAATGTGAGAGAAGAGGCATGGGTAAACAAAAGTGAAATACAAAGGCTATTTACAGAAATAATTAGAGAAAACTTGCCAAGTATAGGAAAAGGAAATGATATTCAGATATATGATACATACAAAACCCCAGCCAGTTATAACCAAAACAGATCTACACCCACTCATATAATAATCATGATCCCAGAATTTCAATACAAGTACAGCATACTAAAAGCTGTCAGAGAAAAGAAACAGATCACCTATAAATGAAAACCCATTAGAATCAAGACAGACTTCTCCACACAAACCATATCAAGAAGTGCTTGGAGTGAAGTATCCCAAGCCCTGAAAGAAAATAACCTCCAACACAGGTTGATGTACCCTGCAAAACTGTCTCTCAAAATTAATGGAGAAACAAAATGCTTCCATGACAAAGAGGAACTGGGGGATTTCATGACCACCAATCCAACCCTACAAAATATACTGAAGGACATTCAAGAGAGAGAGAGAGAAAAAAAGACCATGGTTTCAAGAACAGAGACAGAGGAGGCTCACTGAATGGGGCAGACACTGTAATGAAGGGAAAAAGTAGACCACCAATGGCAGATAAATAGCATGGTTGAGATGAGGCAGAGAAAGTTGGACATATCGCTAACAGGGATGGCCTTGATACGCTAATAAAAAGAAATACAGGCAGAGTGGATCAGTAGATAGGGTCCATCAAGATGCTCTGTGTAAGAAATATAATTAACTTGAAAGAGGGTTTATGGACTGAAGGTCAAAGATGAGAAAATAATACTCTATGTGACAGGGAACTAGAAAAAAGGGAAGAGGGTAGCTCACCCATCAGCAGCAGATTTGTTGGAAAGACATAACACTTTTATACAATGGAGAAATACTCAGCTATAAGGAAGGAAAACCTTGAGGCTCTTTTAGGTAAATGGGTACAACTTGAGATCATGCTGAGGGTAAAAAGTTTCAGAACCACTTAGGTAAATAGCGAGTTGCCTCCCTAGTCTAATAACTAAAGGAGTTAGTGGAATACAGAATTGTACAATGTACCCTGGGAAAGTGAAAGGGGAGTAATTGTCTAAATAGGGAAGGCAGAGGACATTGTTAATCTTGTATCATGATTTGAAACCTATATTGCTTTCATCACTCTGTTTAGTTTGTCTACTTGTACTAGATTTGAGGGCATAGACAGCTGTCCCAAAGATAGCAGGACATACTACAGTAACCATTTTTAACTTCCTGTTAATTTAACCTGAAACCCTGTATTGTTTCCAATGTCTTTTCTTGACTGATTTTATTTGAATCTATTTTGTTTGTTCACTGTCTTGTCTTTACTGATTTTATTGGAATTTGTTGTGCTTGATAGTATCAAGTCTGAGAGTATAGGCACCTACTATGAAAGCAGCATAATTCACTAGGATGCCCATTCTTGTTTGACTATTACCCTCTTTTGAAGTCCTATAATGTCTCCAAGGTTTTGTTTTTACTGAATTTGTTCCATACAGCTATGTCCAGTTTTATTATACTCGATGATATAGGCAATTCTATTGAAGATAACAAGAGACATCAAGGTAACCACTGTAGATCACCTGGTGTTGTGGTTTTAAATCATGTATTATGTCCATCCTTTTGTTTTGAACGACCCCAAATTATTTTTTTTCTCATTTGGTTTTATTGTTTTCAAAATAAAAATAAACAATATTTTGTTCAGCTATAAAAAATAAAAATAAAAAATATTTTTGCATCTTTTTTAAAAAAGTATAGATTTACAATCAAAAAGTAAAACAAATCTGCATATATAAAATAAAGCATTTGAAACATTTAAATAATTTATTTGTAAACTTGATTGTATTACTGATATCAAAAGTGTTGAAAATATTTATTTTTACTTGTTATATCTTAGACAACCACAGTGGATATTTTAATTAATGCTTCATTTACAAAAACTGAAATATGTGAAATCAGGCATGTAATTTTACATATTCAATGTGCATGTACTTGCTTGGCTCCTTTTCTCAGTACTGAGCATTAAAATTGTTGACTATCCTCTAAACTACAACATCATTAATACATAGTCATCACTTTTATTTCCCTTCAATCCTTTAACATGTTTAAATTAAGATTAATGTATTGTGTAAAACTTGTGAAATAATTTATAACTCAAGCAACATAAATAGTCGCACTTTATCGAAATCAAGTTTTTATTATGCCAAAAAAATTTTATTACTAAGTGGGGAAAATGAATTCATCACATAAACAACTAATTACAATGCAGTGATAGTACTTGCAAGCTTTAAAAGCATTGTTTCTGCATAATTATAACTATAGGAAAAATAAGCTCTTTCACAAATAATTACATGGTATTTAAAGGACAATAGAATATAAATAAAATTATGAAACCTTATGAAACCCTTTAATTAACTAGCTTTGATATGGCTGATTATTTTCTAGGTTTTAAAGATTTATTTCTCAGGCTGAGGATTTAGCTCAGTGGCCTAAATTCCTAACTAGCAAGCATGAGGTTGTGAGCTTGATCCCCAGTACAAATAAAAAATAAATATATAAATAAATAGATTAAAATGTATTTCTCACTATTAGTCAAGAAAGTCTACCTGCTAAAATTGCCTACTAAAATAACCTAATTTTTCTGGCATTGTGTTTTACTCAGTTCACCAATGTACCACATTAAAGTAACCAAAGAGTCACAGAATAACATGTTTATAGTAATAGGCTTTTTATAAATCTCTATTAAAATTCATCATATTTACTCAAATTCCATTTTTTCTCAGTGAACTTTTGTAGACAGTTTGTGAATGTTGAATGGAAATTGAGCTAGTTAAAACTGAAAAAAATGCCTACACTAATTTATATCATCGTAATGAACAATTGGCTATACATTATCATATTGCAACCATATTATGGAGTTCAACCTATCAAGATACCAATGAATTGCTTTTAACTATTGAAATAATATTGCTGTAGCATATCTTGTGTTCTATTTTTTCTAGAATATTTGAACTGTGTTGTTTTACATCAAGTCTGTTCCTGGGGTACATATAATGCATGTATAGAGTGTTATTTGAAGCTATGCATACAGCATGAAGTTGTTATAGTTTATAAGACATTTTGCTTTTTCTGAGGGAAAAGTAATCAACTTTGGCAAACTGGAAGACAAAGTGTAATGTGTTCACAAATATGTGAAAACCACTATAACATAGAATTAATAATATTTCTCTCACTTAGAAAAGCAGAAAATAATTGAAATATTACTGAAACGGATCAGCTTGAACTAAAGGTATTAAGGAATCAAACATTAAAATGAAAAATGCCATTTTCATCTCAATTAATGGAACTTAGATATATTAATATGAGTGAAGGATAGAAAAAGTGACTTTTTAAAGTGTGGTTTTTAAATTAAGTTTATTGGTACATTTAGAAAGGCATAATGATTACATTCATCATAGGGAATTTGTATACTACTTACACCAGATAGAAGAGTAATATATCTTGATTCCCTTTTCCCTACTCCCCTTTCCTCCCTCCTTACTTACAAAGTTTTCTTTAAACTTTATCCTTTTCTCTGTTTGCTTTTCCCTTCCTTCCTTACAATCTCCTCCCTTCATAGTTCTTCATTTTGAGACAATTTCTTGCAATGCCACACTATTACATATTTTGTTCTTATTTATGTTTTCAGTTTCACACGAGAGAGACAATGCAATATTTACATGTTTATCCCATTTATTTCACTTAAGAATGTCATGTCAAGGCCTATCCACTTAGCTATGAATGTCCAAAGTTTATCCTTTTTTCTGCTGAGCAGTGCTCTACTGTATATTTTTTAAAAACACATTTTTTTAGCTATTCATCAGGAGATAGGCATTGGACATTAAAAAAAAAGTTCAATGTCACTGCTCATTCAAAAGCTGTAAATTAAAACAACACTAAAATTGTATCCCACTCCAGAAAGAATGGATATCACCAAGAAATTAATCAGTATAAAATGTTGGTTGGGATGTAGGATAATAGGAAACTTTTTCCGCTGTTGATGAGAATGTAGACTGGTACTACAGCTACTGTGGAAATCAGTGTGGAGATTCTGCAAAAGACTAGGACTAGAGGTCTCATTTGACCCAGCCATGCCTCTTTTTGGTGTCTTCCCAAAGGAATGAAAGCATCATACCACAGCAACACATGATCACCCATGTTTATAGCAGCACCATTTGAAATAGCTAAATCTTGGAAACAACCTAAATGTCTATCAACTGCTGAATGGGCAAAGTGATTGTTTTGACACATTATTGAGTTTTTCAACAGCCCCACATTACATGATAAAGTGCAGGCCAACATGATTGTGAAACTGTCACTGATCACATTTGTAAATGAATCTATCACTCATTCCAGTACCAAACTTGGAATTTTTTTCTGATCCTCTTTCTCACAAATTTAATCATAACTTACATTAGTGCTAAAAATCACTTCATAGAGTGACCAAACTTTTCCATCTTTATAAATTCCTCTGCATATATAAATATAACATATATATGATACATATATATATATCATATATATATCATATATATATAAAAGGATTTCTTTGATTGATAGTACAGTGTTATGTTAGTATTGCTTATATATTTCTACCTAAATTTTAATCAAGATGGAGGTAAGTTTATTTGTATAAGAGATATTATCATAGTCATTTATTACGTCTGTTGTCTAGGACTGCTGAAATGAATTAACATAGATAGGAAGATTTAAAACAAATAAAACAGTCTATCTAAGTTCAGGAGTCCATAAATCTAAAATTCATGCATCTGCAAGGTAAAGTTTCTCTTGAAGACCCCAAGAGAAAGTCATTCAATTAATTCTTTCCTACATTCTGGTGGTTTCCAGGAAATCTTGTCATTTTTTTGTCCCATTCCAACGCATTTTTATTCTTTCTGTGTCATCTCTTTTCTGTAAACATTAAGCAATTTATTTAAATTCTACAATATCTGATGTGCTCTCATCTTAATTCAGTGATTTTGGTTAAGTTTCTGTTCCTAAGTAAAATCAACTTCCAAGATAGTCTATGAATTTGATTTTGGGATGGAAAGTTCAATCTACTACAAACATTCGTGAATTCATCAAGTATTTCAGTTGTATCTACCATGAGACACCATTGGATCCATTCATACAGTTTAACAGAACTTTTATTCATTCAGAGATACAAAGAAAAACATGTAGCCTTTATTTGAAATTAAAAACAAAACTTTCCTTATATCATTGTACTGTTCAAATGGAAGTAGTTTATAATATGTTGCTGATTTATAATAATCACTATGTTTATTTGTTCTAAAATACAGGTTTTATGATATTGTTATGGCCACTGTTTATCATTTTAAGTTTATTACAATGCATTATCAAATGTTTAAATCATATTTTCAGTTGAAATGACAAATTGCTACGTAATTTTATCTTAACATTAGAATATCTTGTAAAGGCTATAAAGATATAAATCTAAATGTAAAATATTTTTATATGAAACTGAAAAAACAATTAACATGCATTTATATGATTATATAAAATATACATTTATATGCATGTCACTCTATAATATGTTTATAAATGTATATATCATACTATATATACATATCTATATATATTATATGTATAAATTCTTATATATGCATACAAATATCATATTTTGTTAAGCTATTCAAATGTGATAGCCCTCTACACTATTTTCCCTGCTTATGTATTATGAATTGTGCTGTAAAAACATGGTTAAACAGGTATCTCTCTAGTATCTGTATTATGCAGCCTCTAAATGCCTTGTAAATATACCTAAGAGTGAATCAACTTGCAGCTCTCATTTCAGTTATTCAAGAAACATCCATACTGATTTCCATTATGGGTGTACGAATTTACATTCACAACAACAGTGTGGAAGAATTAGTTTATCCAGCATCTTCACAAATATTTATAGTGTCTTATATTTCTTATGACAATTATTCTGATGGCAATGAGACAGAATTTCAATGGAAATTTGATTGTCATTTAGTTGGTGGACTAAGACATTGAACATTTCTTTATGTACATACTGGCTCTTTGTACTTTTATCAGCTCAATGTCCCATATATTGATTGAGTTAATTGGTTTTTGGGTGAGCTTTTTATTTCTTTATATACTCTGTGGCAATATTCTGCTGGAAAAGTAGCTGTCGACAGTTTGTTTCAAATCTGTTGTCTCTTCGCTTTCTTGTTTCCTTTGTTGCACTGAAATTTTTAATTTGGTATAATCTCTGTAATTTCCTGTAGATTTTAGCTCTAATCACAAGACTTTCTCCATACCTACATCTTTAATTGCTGCTACATATTTAGGTTTTTCATAATTTTGTTTTTATTTTTGTTTTTTATTGAGTTAGATGTAAAATTCTAGTTTCCTATAATAAGACTTTGTATTCTCAATACTGTTGAAAATCATTTCTTCAATGTATATCTTAGCAACTTTATCAGGAATCACAATATGATAGTTGCATAGATTTATATTCTTAGAGGTGATGTACAAAATCAACATTGAAAATCAACACCTTTTCCAAACAGAGAGAATAAAACTTCTGAGAACAAACTAAATAGAACACTTCCATTAACAAGAAATTCAAGTGTTTACATAGGCATAGTCTGATCAAACAGCAGAATGATATCTAGGATGCAAATTTAAAAATATTTAAGAAAGAAATTGAAGAATACTTGAAATAAGGCCAAGTTCTCCCATCTTCATATACTGGGGAAAATTACCATTTAAATACTTATATAATGAAAACTGATTTATTAATTCAAAGTAAATTCCAAAAATCACCAATAATACTCTTCACAGATCTAGAAAAAAATAAGCCTAACATTTGTATAGAAGCCTAAAAATCAAAAATACTCAAAACATTTCTAAGTGAATCAAAGATAAATACATTTATTTTACCAGAGAGATACACTCATGAAATAATTTGTACCAAGAGATTCATCTGTTAGAAGAAAAAGTGTGATGATAATATTGACCAGATAAAGTAACTTCTGGCATAGTGTTTGGAATAGAAGGGTGAAACACTCTTTTATGGATTTGCTCACTGATCTTCACAGTTCTTTGTGGTGTTAGGAGGTAGACCGAGCTGGAGTGGGTGAAGGGATGCATAGTTGAAGTGTATATGTCTTGACAGTGCCTTTTGCATGTGCTTGGCTTTCTACGCATCATGAAAAGATAAGCACGCTCCACCAGTCACTTTCGCCATGAAGTTTTAGACTTAGAACCAGAAAAACAATTACTCTACACTTTAAAACTGCAAAACAAATTAAAAATCTCCTTTTCCATATTGGCAGAGTGAGCTATTTTGTTCAGCAGTGAGAAAAGTGACAAATAGCTAAAATTGATACCTGGAGTCCAGTTGGTTTTTGATCCTATACCTGACCATGTAATCCAAAGTCCTTTGGAATGTATTTAGGTAGGATTTTTGAAAGGTGTGGAGATCCAAGCTGAAGAAGCACTAGAATAGTATAAGAATGTACTAAAGGGCAATTCTGGTCAGAGCTCAGATGACAAGAAGTAATGTGGTCATGTGGATTCAGTTGGAAACAGGGACTATATTGGTAACTGAGCTAAAGAATTTACATCTTACATGCTGGTAAAAGAAATTCCATTTTGGGCCCGGGATGTAGCTCAGTGGTGCAGCACTTGCCTGGCAAACGTGAGGCCCTGAGTTGGGTTCCCCGTACCAAAAAAGAAAATAGCAAAAAAAAAAAAAAAAGTCCATTTTTTCCATGCCATTTTTCCATGCCAATGCATTTTCCCAATGCATTCTTTGGGACTGGGGCCACACTGACAGTAAATAAGTGGAGATGGCCCTTTTCAAGATATATCACTCACTGTTATTCTTTCACTGAAGTGTGACTTCCAACTACCTTGTAGTGAAAAGATTTCTTCCACTATGCACTTAGGCCACTTTTTTCTTGCCTGGAACTGGCTGACCTAGGATTGAGTCCTTGAAATCATGTGCCAAGTTAGTTGTCTTCTTTAAGCTATTTTGTCAGGTATTAAATTTACCAATGGGAAAACTGACCAACAAGGGTGAGATAAAGAAAGAAATGGAACAATAGCAAGAAAGAGAGAAAATGAAAGGAGTGTGAGTGCCTCAGTGTTGCTCAATGCAGCAGTGGAGGCACACTGCCATGGGAGGCTGCTGCAGCCACTGCCACTCTGCCTCTGGTTTTACTCTGAAGAGAATCCTTGACAGTGAAGTAGAAAGCCAGACCAGGACCCATCATGTCAGAAAGAGTTTAAGTAGGCTTTATTTTTGAAAAGAGTTGTTTAAGACTGAGCCACTGAAAAACTACAGAACAACTCAATTCAGGGTTTCTAGGGTTACCTTCCCACAGTGATGAGGTTACAGGCAATCCTGGAGACAGTGGCACACAAGATGCAGATAACCTGGACCTACATCCCCTGAGAAATTTACATTCTTGTCAGGAAGGGCCTAGGCCTTGACCTCTATGGTGAGAAACACCAAGGAGTATGACTTTCTGAGGAGACTAATGTGAAAATGTTGGCATAAATACTGAAGTCGGCTCAGTCGCCCGCTCCAGGACCCGTATCTTACAGCCACCAGATAAACACGTGCTTTTCTCATCAGTAAATGTGAATAAGGACAAGATTTGGCTTTCATAGTTACCACTATCTGTAGGAAAAAAGCAGACAGAGACCTTGGGAGAATACGTTACCTCACAAACTCAACAACTGTAAAGGTAGGCAAAGAGAACTGATTCACTCTATTCCAGGGCTGCAGATTCTGGGGCAAAACACTCATTCATAAATACAAAGGAATAGTTTTTATTTCATGTTGTATCTTTTACTTTTCTTTCTTTTTCCTTCACTGTTTCATGGAGTGGGGTGAGGTGTTTTCTCTCGCTTTGTTTTCTTTCTTTTTTTCTCTCCTGTTAATATGTTTTCCTTTTGTCCTTTATTTTCCTTCATATTTTTTTACCCATTTTTGTTAGTCATTATTTTTCTGTTATGCAATACTATTATTTTCTTTTCAGTAAGATCCTCTCTTATATTCTTTCCTCTTCTTCATCTTCCAGAGATTGATTTTTCAAATTTTACTTTACTTATTCTCCAGTTCCCCAGTTGTTCTATTTTTACTAGTGCAACAATAAAGCTTGATTTTATACAGTTAACACTGTAGTATTCCTTGTTGGATATTGATTGACTGTTAGTAGAGGTAAAGTTGTTTTATTTAATAAATATAGACTTTAGGTCAACATTTTGTTTATTCAATGTTTAAACTATAATTCCATATCCTTTTCCTAGTCTTAAAAGTGGTACATGTCAGTTCTTATAGTACATAAATATCAAGTTTATGTTTGACATTATTGCATTTCTCAGTTTTATTGTTATAGCCAAGCTGAAGTACTGATTGTGGTATTGTTAATTTATTTTTTGTATATATCATGACATAAAGAGCACTCTCAAAGAACTGGGTACTGAGACAAATATGCTGCAACATTCACCCAAATAAATGGAGGTCAGGAATTCTGGGTCATAAATGGAGCCTACAGTTAGCCATACCCTAAATATCACTAAAAAGGTGACACTAACTAAATAGTTACTTCTGCTAAAAACAATGTGTTCTACTATGATTAACCCACAAGCCTCAGCTCAGAAAACAAATAAACCGAAACATGAGAAGAAAAGGGGAAAACATGTCTCCAGAAACATCAAATTAACCCATATAACCAAGGAAGTGAAAGACTGTTACAATAAAAAATACAGTACCAAGTAAAAGAAGATCAAACAAAAAATAAGAAAATGAAAAAAATCAGTTATTTTGTAGGCAGTACCAATGTAATTAAAATTCCATACTTTTAATACTAATACATAGATTTACTGGAATCTCACAATATCAGTAGTATTGCTCAAGGGACCAGTGATAAAAATTCATATGGAATCATGAGAGACTCAGAATAGGAAAAACAATCCTGGGTAAAAATATCTAAGCAGATAATAGCACAGTCTTAATTGAAGTTGTGTTACAAACCTACATGGTACTAACACAAAAACAGACTGAATCAATGGAACAGAACAGAAGATGCAGAAACAGCCCCTGATATATTCAGCTATTTTTATCAATGACAAAATAATCAAGAAGAACCACTGAGGAAAAATACCCTCTTTAATAAAAGATGCCAAGGAAATGGACTATCCATATGCAAAGGACTAAATATACAGTCAGACCTCTCACCACATACTAAAATGCATTTAAACTAGTTTAAAGGTATAAATGTTAAAATGAAAATTAAATCTACTGGAAAATAAAGCAGTTAAAAGGATGAAAGATATAAGTATAGGCAAAAACTTATTTTACAGAATCCCAGTAGTAAAAAAAAAAAAAGTGATATCAACTATCAGGAAATAGTATAATATCAAATTATAAAGTTCCTGTGCTGCAAAGGAAACTAGCAGAGTGAAGAGCCAACCTATGTAATGAGGAAAAATTGCCATCTAATCCTCAGACAGAGGATGAAAATCTAAAACACACAAAGAACACAAAAATATTAGACCTATTATGTAGAGAAACCAATAAAAAAATGAGCAACTAAAGCTAACAGACATTTTTAAAAGAAAGAAGTAAAGAATATCATAATTTCTTTTGACTCCAGAAAAAATGGCTATCATCATGAAATCAAATAACCACAAATCTCAATGAGTCTCTTTATAAAAAGGAACACTTCCAAGTTATTTGTAGAAATGTAAACTATTATAAACTATGTAAATCGGTATGAAAATTTCATAGAAATGCAAAACTAGAAATTCCATTTGATTCGATAATTCTCCTAGTATATTCTCAAAAGAGTTAAAAAGAAATCATAATACAATGTTGCATTTACACCCACATTTGTAGCAGCACAATGCGTAATAGTTAAATCTTAGAAGTACCTTAAATCCATCAATAAATGAAAGAATGAAGAGATGTTTGTATTGTATAGAGTACCATACATACATAAAAAAGGGTAAACTTGAGTTATTTGTTTGAAAATATATGCACTTTGGTGCAGAATGATAAATTAAATCAGACTCACATATGTTAAAATATTACATTCATTCTGTTATATGTTTAAAAAAATAAATAAGCAAAATGAAAAATAGATAATAGTAAGTAGGAACGTAGTTCATTTGCTAATAGGAAAGGACTCAAAAGTTAATGGGGAGGAAAAGAGATAAAAATAATAAAATGCATTATAATATGATCATTGTGCACTGCAAACACATACTATTAAGTAACAAAAATTGAAATAAAAATGTGAAATTATTCCTAATTTGAGTTTTACTTGAATATACTATCTTCTCATAGGTAATCAATGTCAGAATTCTGACTACAAATCATATTTTATTCTTTATTACCACATTTCAAATTTCACAGCAAATTTTCTAATTATGTTAAGAATTTGTTTTATTAACAAAATTCAATAAATATTTTAACTATGGGTCTTAATGGCTAAAATTATGATTTAGGTTTAGTTGAATTTAATCTACTTTAGCATAATTATGGTCTCACTAATGCAAATACTATCTGCAGTAAATAAACAACAGGAATTTTAAAAATCAAAATTTTTAAAAATTTAATCTTAAAAATCAAATCTAAAATTCAGGTGTTAAATAAGTATTTACCAATCTTTATGACTCAATTTCCTTAAAATGAAACTGATTTCATTTGCTACTCACAAAATATTAAAGTTAGATAAAATCTCATAATTAGAATATATAAAGTTGAAATTACCAAAGTATTTTTTAAAACTTCCTATAATAGGTCACTTCCATATACCATTGATTATACTTTAATAATTTTCTTGATTTTACCTATGAGCAACCACTTTTTAATTTTCAAATTATTAATGTCTTTCTTATGAAATTATGATACATTAGTAGTTATTCCTCTATTTGTCTAAACTACTTATATTCTATGTCAAATATTCACATACAATCAGTCTTATTATAACATATGTATGTTGATAATAGTTGTCAAAATCTGTTTCAATGAATGCTAATAGATTTTACTAATTTGTCAGCTGAGTGCCATGTGACCAGTACTGAATAAAATTTAAATCAAGTTGAGCATTTATTCAGTCATTTAAAACCTACACAACCCCTAGTTAGACAGATGATGGATAGATAGATAGATAGATAGATAATTACCATTAATGGCAAGAGAAACGTGTTAGATATTTTTCTCATCATTAAGACAAACTACTAGACACCCTGAACTTAAAGGAGAGGTGCTTCATTTTTTGTTCATTGGTTCACATATTTCAACCTGTGTTTAAGTGACTCAACTGCATTACATGGACAATTTCCAGATCTACTGCCACCTCAAATAGTAGCCAGACCCCCTTGGAGCATGGATCCTGGGGCTTGTGACTGCCCAGGGGATTGAACATGATAAAAGGAGTTCCAGGGAAACAAATGTGGTTTGTGTTATAGTTTGTGTCTGGATGTTGCTCCAAAGCTTTGCGTATCCATGGGACAGTGGGCATTTCAAAAATAGCTGAATCTAGAGGTTGTGCTTGATTCTTTGTCTAGTGCTGGGATTGTTGGCATGAGTGCCACACCAACCCATGGGGTTTGTAGCTTGCATACAATATAAGTGAGGGAAAATGGTTTGCTTATCCCTCTTGCCCTTCTTCTTTTGTCACTTTTTCTATCTGCTACAACTGGGATGAATGGTAACCCATCCGCCATGCCATCCTGCTTTGGAGCCAGCAAAGTATGGACTGAAACCTCCACAAACTGTGAGCTAAATAAATTCCTCCCTTATTTCTGGGCATCATGTACTGTCTCAGCAGTAAGCAAAAAGGTAACAAAGACACCTACCTAAGGCATCATTTTTGCTCAAGAAACACTGGAGTTCTCGTTCCAAATGAAAGTTATGTATTTTGCAACCTTAAGCCAACAATAAATAAAGCCACACTAATTATTAAAATGTCTCATTGCATCTCTTTTCTTAATTTCATTTGAAAAATTTGGCTTCTTTTTAATAATACAGTTCTCTTTAGCAACCACACACTTTTTGGTCTCAATTTTACTCATATTTCTCTTCAGGCAAATATATAATCTTTTCTAAAGTTTCTTCTTTGCTCTCACTTTTCACTATAATTCAAGCCAGAAGCATCCAGTTTACAACACTTTATGCCAGGTAATGCCACAGCCTGAACTTTGATCTGCCAGGAAATTTTCTCTGAAGGAAAACTTGTCCTACAAATCTTTTACTCGATCTTACTCAAAATCTCAGATCATGAACAAAATAAAGGCAAATTTTTTTGTTGGATCATTACATATAAGACCAATACAGAGTTCATTTCTCAATAGAGTCTGCCATCTGCTCTGAAATCTTATCACCCCAGTCTACACTCCACAATCTGTTAGCATTCTGGTCTTCTGTAAACTCCAATCCAAATCACCTGTTGTTCTCTACTTAGATCCTTTTTTACTTCCTCTGCACCACTGCGCTAAACTCCTCCCCAAAACTAATGTAATGAGATTTGGTGCATGTGGTCATTTATAGTCAGAGAAATGATCCCATTTCTCTGGTGCTTTTTTTTTTTCTTTTTAGTTTTGTCTGTCTGTCTGTCTGTCTGTCTGCTTCTTTTGGCAAACCTTTCTATCATTGGGACAGGCAATCTCACTCTCAAAGCCTCATCAAAGAAAAGTTTGCCTTTGGCTTGGGTTTTAGATGTTCTAGGCCACAGCTGACTGTTTCAAATGCAGAAACATCAAAATAAAAGGACATGGTGAAGCAAAACTGCTCACTTCATGAAGCCAAAAGGAAAAACACTAGAGATCAGTACTAGCAATATATATTCGGCAGTGAAATGTCTTCTGTAACCCCCTCCACAAATTTTTACTAAATTCCTAACATCACGGAAGAGCATCAGTGTGGTAATGCCCGGATGTCCATAGTACACCCGTGATCCAATCACTGTTCAGGAGTCTCTTATTACAGTCAAATTAACAACTATGATTGGCTGTTAAAATATGAAAATCACATAAACAATTATATAATCATAGGAATGTAAACTGTAGGAATATTTTTATGTACTATTGTGTAGAATAATGCATATGTACTTTATTCACACATTCTAAAATCAGTATTAGTAAGATAGTCTTCAAAGCTTGAGATTGTTTTGCATTTTATCATAATTTTTAAATGACTTTGTATTTAAATTTCAATGACATTGTATTGTGAAAATATTAATATATAATAATACACAATGCAATTCTATGTATTTCATAACATGCTTATCTATGAAACATATGTTAAACTTTACTTACCCAATTCCAGTAACTCAGACTTTTTGCTATCTTATAGTAATGCATTAGCAAATTTTGGTTTCTGACATTTACCTTTTATAATTCATTTACATTCAGATGTGTTGGGTGGCATAAATGGAATCATCTGAATATAATTGAATATCATCATTTCACTTTTTAGTATATTTTGATTTTTCAGTTTTTTTTTTTTTTTTTTTTTTTTTTTTTTTTTTTTTTTTTTTTTTTTTTTTTTTTTTTTTTTTTTTTTTTTTTTTTTTTTTTTTTTTTTTTTTTGTACCGGGGATAGAACTCATGACCTTGCGCTTACCAGGCAAGCACTTAAGACACTGAGCTAAATCCCCTGCTTATATTGTGACTTTTATAAAATATTTTGAAAGATTCTTTTCTTCCCTAATACAAAGTCTTTGTCAAACAGTAAAGCAGTACAACATTTTCAAATTTTAATAGTAAAATCATGATACATTTGAATGTAACATTTAATATTTCAATTGCTGTATATTTCAAATTAAGACATCTAAGGATGGAATACTCTAACAACTAAAACAATCTAACCAGCAGTCTTGGGAACTTTGCTCCTCATCAACATATTGGTAAAGATTTTGAATAGTAGTGATTGTAATGATGTAGGCAGGTGGCTGACGCTATCACTTTCCAGACAGCTGGTGGGGCTGAGATAAAAACTAATTATTCATCTTGGCTTCAAAATTTTTATTGTTTATTCTGGCACAGAGTGGAATTTTCTTTTCCATCTGGATTTAGTAAGTTCCTTGAATAAGTGGGAAAATTAAATCAAACCAACAAATTTTAATTTAAACACCATTACTTTTGCATAAAATTTTCACTTATTTAAAAATGAAACAGGTGTAAGATAACCCAGATAATTAAATAATTTTATTTTTGTAACATTATAATTTATATTTGACAATGACAAGCTTATTATACACACTCAATAACAGTTTTAATAGGATGTAAAACACAAGTTAATGATAAAATGTATTAACACTTAAAAGTTCATTAATATTCAGCCTATTTGTCTAAAGTAACATAAAAAATATATACCACAATAAAGTGAAAAGTATTGTAAAGTCATTAAGTGAAACTAAAAAAATCAAGATAAATAGTATTTCTTCATATATGATTTTGATTTATTTTAGAATTGATGCCAAAAGTGGGACTAGAAGCTGTAAATGACTTTTTAGTCAGTGATATTTGTAAAAAAAGTATAAAAAAGAAGAAAAGAAAACCTCATATAATAACTGTATGAATATAAAGTTAAAGAAAACTTCACAATACACTGCAAATGAATTAAATGTCTAACTGTTACTGCTAATCACAAATACTAATTAGAAATGTTTTGTGCTATCTTACTCTAAAACGAGATAAAGACAGCTTATGTATTACAGATTATTACAGCTTACAAAAGTTTAGTTTATTATGAAATAAGTAATTTTGCTATACCATATGGCTAATATAACCACTTTAATAATGCCATATGATCTGAGTGAATGAAATTTCATATCTACATCAGAGATGGTATTAATGTCTAAATTACAAAACTAAACCAAATAATCAGCCCCTGTAAAATGAAACACAAGAAGTTTTTCTGAAAGACATATTTGATATAAAAATATTAAAGTGAATTTTATCTCTATAAAGATTTATTTATAAAGATAGTAGATAAAAGTGATAATATAGAAAAAGATACAAATGAAAATAGGGAACATTATTTTCTATATTTTGAACTTTTCCATGTCTGCAAAACAATATAGAACAAACTTGACTTAAAGAATGTGATACTACTTTGACTTCAAATTCCCAGGTATTCATTCCATGGTTGGCTTGCTTCAAGTCAGAAGCATCATAGTAGAAATGCTTGGCAAGTCAAAGATACTTGGGTCACAGTACCCAGAATTCAGAGCAGGTGTACAGTGCCAAACAACAAAATGAAGAACCAAGTGTAGCCCCAATGTTCATGCCTTTATGACTCACTGAGATGTGTGATTTCCTAATCTCTTTCTAAAGTCTCTTACTCAAGTCCCAGTCTGATCAAGTAGACAGATGAGCTGTACTGTCAAAACTTTATTGATTTGATTCTAAAACACATCTTTCTAAATTGTATATAAACTCCATGAATAAGTTAATAAGTCAACCTGTAATATTACAACTATCTTGTGTAACACCAGGCCTATAGGAACTCTTTCTTGACCTGATTCCACTTGCAACCTCCAACTTACTTTGGTAGATATTCCAAGATTCTGACACCCAAACATTTATTGGAAATCTGGGTGGAAACCTCTTCCATACCACAGTTCCTTCAATCTGCATGTCAGTCAATCCAGCATCGCACAGATGATGTCCAAATCTGCTGTCAGTGAGAGTGGCAGGCTGGCCAACTAGGACCATGGGACAGCAGTCCTTGAGTGCCTCAATGGTTGAGCACAGTGAGATCAGTCTCAGTGAAGCAGTTTCCTAGGAGCAGATTTTGAGCAAGTGTCCTAAGGACTCTCTTCTCTATTGAATCTCAGCACTTTTGCACCCTTAAGTCTGTGATGGGTAGGCTTTCTGATTACTGAGACACATTATAGGATTCGCCTTGTCCCTCCAAGAAACTGTCTTACAGTTCTCATATTTTCTACAGTCAGCCCGCTTTTTCATCCCAAATTGACTTACGTATCATTTAGAGCCAAATTTAAGTTTCTCAAATTTTTATACTTCATTTTAGCCTCAATTCTCAGTATAAATCTGTGTAAAGCCATCCAGCAGTACCCATGCCACAGCCTAAATGTTGGGTTGTATTGAAATGTGGTCCCACAAGTCTGTTTATCTATTGCCCTTAAACTCAGTCTTCCAGAGTCTGGTGATTCATAAAGTTTAGATATGTTATTTGCCAGAATGTAACAGGCATGACTTTTAATACAGTTCCAAATAGAATCTTCATTTGAAACTTCATCAGCTTAACCTTTACTCTTGGTATTTTTATCAGTAAGCTATTGTTTTAAGCTCTGATGACAGTTTCCTTTTTCAAAAAATAATACTCTCACACAATTCATTTATAATAGATGTTTAAGAACTCTACAATAAGACAATATAAAATAATCTTAACAGTGGCAGTTAAATGAATAGTGAGATAATCTGGGTTTTTGAAATATTAAACCCATTTCCCAAAGCTTATGGACAGATTGAAATAATCAGTATGAAATCTCAACCTAAAATTTGGTTTGTTTAATTTAGAAATCAAAAGTAATTTCAAAATATATAAAAAAGGAAAAAAAAACTTAAAGTAGACATATCTAACAAGAAGCAAATAACCAAGGAGTTAAATTCTTTGGTTTCTATACTTACTATAAAGCAATTTGAATTTATTCTGGAAGACATTTTTTTTTTTTTTTTTGTACCAGGGATCGAACTCACAACCTCATGCTTCCCAGGTAGGTGCTTATGCTGTTGAGCTAAATCCCCAGCAATACTTTTATAAAAATGAACTAAATCCACTCAATAGGCACAAAATTCCATATTGAATTATGGTCAATTAATGCTTAGCAAAAATGTGGTGTAGTTCAATTTAAAGTGGCTTTTTAAACAAATAACACTAGAGCAACTGGCTACCATGAGGAAGAGAATAGAATAACAGTCCTATCCTGAAACCACACATATCAACCTATTTTAATGGATTATACATCAATAGGTAAATCTGAATCTATACTCTAGCTAGGAAAACAGAAATGATTTTACAGTTTCTGGAGTTTATGTATCTTGTGTATCTTGTGTAAAGTTATACCCATTGAACAACTCTGTTTTTCTCTTCCCATAATTTGTTTCTAAAATCCATGTCTATATTTTTTCACTACTTTATATGAATCATGATGTAGACTGGTCACAAGGACTTGCCATTTTGTGACTTATTTTTCCCTAAGAACAACATTTTAAAATATTATTTTCATTGTCACAAAATTTAGAACATTTTCCTCTTTCTTCTGCTCCTCCTCTTCCTCCTCCTCTTCTGCCTTCTTGTTTTATTCTTCTTGTTTTCTGACAGTGAAATTATAAACTGGACTCAAGACCTTTGCCCTGGATTACAAGCCCAATCTCAACCCCAACCTCAATTTAAATATTGAATCGGAGGGTTGGTTATTGACTAAGGCTGGGCTTGAGCTTCAAATTTCAATCTTCCTGCCTTTAGTTTCTAAAGTGCTAGAATTGCAGGTGTGTGCTACCACACCTGGGTTTTTTTCTAAAGCTTACTACTATTAGTACAGTGTATATATACATAGCACATTATTCTTAATTATTAATTTATTAGTGGTTATTAGTGTTATGTTGATATCTTGGATAGTGCAGATCAGAAAACATGTGAGTCCAGATGTTTCTTTGAATTTTAATTCCAGTTATTGTGTATAAATATTTTACACACATAGAAGTAGTTCCTGGAAACTGGAACTGGTAGTTCCAGTTTAATATCTTGAAGAACATTAACATTGTTTTCAATAAATTTATTTATTAAGGAAACTTTACAAGGTGAAATTTGTCATTTCAAATATAATTTCAATTAGTTTGACAAACTTAATACTTTGAAAATGTCTCCTAATTTAAACAATAGTTTAAAGAAGAAAACAAAGTAACAGGAATAATGATATATATATATATAAGACTTCAGATATATTTGAGAAATAATGTGCTATAAAATAAAATGCAGTCTAAGATTTCTGAACCAGGTTCTCACCATCTAGTCCAAATTGGTGCCAAAAGTCAGATCTTCCTGTCCCAGTTTCCAAAGTGCTGGAATCGTAGATGTATTACACTTTGAGATTTACTGAGCAAGAATCTCCACCACTCATTTATCTCTGGAGGACTCACAAAAGAGTAATGGTTAAATTTAAAAGAATTATTTGATCATCTCATCATTTTTGGAGCAGGGCACTAACAGATAATTTGTTGGTTTTCAGTTTAGTAGCATTTGAGAGAATAGAATTTGGGAAATGATGAAGAAAAATGCGCATATGCTGCATCTTATTTCCACAGCATACCTAATAATTTTAACCATCCACCACTCTTTCTCATCTGCTATGCATTCCCAGAGTACTCATTTAAGTACTCTAAATCTCAGGATAGGCTCACATTTTTTAGTTTGTTGAAGCTCATTTACACGTAGAAGGAACTGGGGAAGAGCTAGTATGTAAAAGGCCCAAAGTTTAGGTTTCAGTGTCACAAAATTACAAAAAGCAAGAGAACAACAATTAAAACAGAACAACGATGACAAAAACTTGACATGAAAATTATCAGTCCATTCCTGTGTGACAGTATAATGTGGAGCATATATTCTCACCAATGCCAGATGGGTTTTTTTGTTTCTAACAATCAAGTATTTCACAAAATTTCTGTGTTCATGGAGATAGTACTTTCCAATAGACCCAATTCTAATCTCTCTTAACTTAGTAATTTCTCAGTGGTATAAACAATTAGGATAATTTCAAATATTACATTACTTACAAATTTAGATAACTTTTTACACATCTTGGAAAAAAAAAAAAAACTAATGTTAGGTCCCAAATGGAATCACTCTTTGGAAATTTATTTTACTGTTTATATTGAAGGGGGAGGATTTTAAAGAATTTGCCACAATAAAGTTAATTATGTGGATACATAGAATTCTTTTGTTTGTCTTTTTGAGACAGGGTCTCACTGTGCAGAGAGGCTGCCCTCAAACTTGTGATGACCACCCCCCCGCCTGCCGAGTGCTGGGATTACAGGAGTGTGCCCCCATGCCTGGCCATAGAATTCTGTAAAAATACTTTTTGAACAAAGTTTATAGTAACCTCGACATTATATTTAGCTTCCAAATACTCAAGGATATTGAAATCTTAATTTTTATGAAACTTTCTATTTAACTGCTGATTTTCCAAACTTGTGCCTTTATGACATTTAATATAAATAATATATTAAATATAAAATTAATTTGTCTGTTAATATCATTCAAATGCCTATTCACAATAAAATATGTTTAGTAAGTATCTGGTATCAACTTTTCATTTTTTTATTAATTAAGTATAAGAAAAGAAGTGCTCTAACAATTATCATAATGAAAACATAAACAAATTAAGATTTCTACATAGCTTATTTTATTCATAGAACAGTTTTAGTTAATGCCTAATAAAATTTTTCCATGTGGCCTAGATGCAGATATACTGCACATTTAGGTTATGAATTATTTATTAAAATAGCATTTATCACACTTTATAATGCTAATAAAGGTATTAGGTTTTTCAAAGTATAAAGCAGTTATATTGTAGTATCTAGTTTTAGTAAAGACTCAGAATCTATTCCAGGTAAAAGATTGCTTCTCCAAATTATGTTTTTCATAAAGTATACCACTTAATTTCTTTAATGCTCTTCTTATTTAGACAGTATTTAAATTTTGGCTTAAATAAAAATATTTTAATTTTTCAGCTAATTATAAGATATTGGAATAAGCCAGTGGTATGTTTTTTTTTTTAAATTTCATGAACAGAATTTCAGAGAATAACTCAATTTAACAAAGATAATTTTAGCCTTTCATGATGTCATAAAGTAAGTAGAGAAAAATGTGCTGTTTTATTAATACAGGAATCCAGGGCCCAGGGATGTAGCTCAGTGGTGCAGAGCAGCTGTCTGGCAAGCGCAAGGCTCTGTGTTTGAGGCCTCATATCAGAAAAGAAAAAAGAAAAAAAGTAATCCAGTGTATTTGTGGCTAAATTTGATTTCAGGAAATTATAAACAATAAACAGGAGATAAAAATCAGATTAAAGTTCATATAGGTTACAACAGTAATGATAATTATAATAGTTCATATTATTGTTAGTTTCATTGTAATTTCAGTTTTTCATATGCTTATACTTTAAAAACACTTAAAATACATAAAGATTGTCCTAAGTGAACAAAGACATGACCTTTGAGATTCAAGTTTTCCTTCTGTGATTTTAGAAATTCTATTTTGTATATTTCGTTATAGACCACTTGTCTCTACCAAAATAAGTGCTTCATTGCTAAATTCCTTATCAAGTTTCAGCATAATTTAGGCCGGCTAAAAGACTCTGAAAAACTTGACTGTGAAAAATAATGGTGCCTATTTTAAATGAATTATTGTTGGATGATAAAAGCCTCTTTAAATTAGTGGACAACTGAAGACATTATCTCAACTGAAATGATGCAATATGAAGAAAAGAGAATTAAAATCGAACCATCGCACCTCTTGCCCTAAAATTGACAGATTATTTAATTTCTTACTTTTCCTCTCTTTCTTTTTTTTTCATTACAGATATTTCTATTAATTACTTCTCACCGAGACAAAATACCCAACTGAAGTTAAAGCAGGTTAAAGTAAGAAGAGTTTATTTCACCTCACAGCTTATAGAAGTTTCAGCCCATGGTCAGATGGTGCACGGGCAGGGAGGCGTGGCCGAGGGCATCGCAGAGGAGCAGCGGTCGGTGGTGTGGAGCAGAGGTAGAAAAGCAGCCAAGCAAAGCAGGAAGGGAGCTTCCCTCCGCTGGTATCCCATCTGGGCGTCCAGCCGCCGTGGGGAGCGCCAGCCACACCCAGCATGGGCCTTAATATTCCCCACTGCCAGGAGAAAGCTGACCAGGGAAGCATTGAGAACCACGCACTCTAGATCCAGGTAGATCCGAAAAAACCCACCTAGGAGTATATTAGGCTTTGGGGGATATCTAGATACAAGCCATTAAAATTTTGCAAAATTTTTCTTAATTTAATTTTTGTTAGTACGGTAAACCTCCAATTTATGGAAAATTATGTTTCAGGGTGATGTTCAGATTTGTTTCTAAGTATGACCAAGTGAATCTTATATATGTTTGACACAGCTATACATGTGAAGCATGGAAAGAGCAAACACATGTACATGAAAAATACTGTAAATAAACTTCTACAGTTAGATTAAAATGATATGGTACAGTACAACTGGTATAGAGGGGATTGCTACCTCTGGGACCTTTTCCCATCTGTGTTTATAATGTGAGGCCTGTTCCATCTGTGAAGGTTCACAATTCAAAGTTTCATAAGCCAAGGACTTGCTGTCCATTTGCAGGACACCATGGTTACCCTCGCTGTGGGGAACTGATACATGCACATACTATATCTCACTTCCTTTTATTCCCCTTCTCTGTATTTCCTTTTAATTTTTCCAGCACAAGTTTCTTTTAAATTATCATATATGCAAATTAACAATCACATTAGTAGGCAAGAAAACACACAGAGTACATAAGTTAATAATACTAATTGAAGGTTCACTTTTAAATATATTGTCCATGATGGATTACAATAACTGTTACTACTCTGTGTGTTTCCAATTATTTGTCTTTTATTTTTCATTTATTTATCTGTTTAGTTGTTTTTTTATAAAAGAGGAAGCATGTCATATATAAACGTGTGTGTCAGATTTAAGTCACTTAATATTATGCTCTTAATTTCCTACAAATTTTAACCTTTTTATGGTAGAGTAGGACTCCATTGTGTATAACACAATATTTTGCTTTCTCTTTTTTTTTCCATGGATGGCCATGGGCCGTTTTCAACACTTTGCAATTATGAATTGAGCTTCTATACACATGGATATGCATACATCACTGTGGTCTGATGTGATTAACTCTTTAGGGAGATACGAAAGGGGAATACCTGGGTTACACAAAGTTTCTATTTCCAATGTTTTGAGGACTCTCCATACTTATTTCCATAGTGGTTGCACCAACTTATACTTGCACTGATGATGATGAAGTGTTTCATTTTCCCCAGTGCCTTTTCGCCATTCATTATCATTTAATCAGTTGATGGTAGCAATTATTTCTTAAGTAGATGTAATCTTAGTGATTTTTTTAAAATTTGAATTTTTCTGGCCAATAATGCTGCATATTTTTGTACATATTTACTGGTCATTTTGTGTTTTTTTTTTAATCTGAGAAATGTTTATTCATTTCAGATTGCCAAATTTTGACTGAGTCTTTAATTTTGGGGGGTCTACTCTTTCCTGAGTTTTCATATCATCTAGATATTAATCAGTGAAGACAAGTTGCAATTTTGTTTTCCCATTATGTAGGTTAATTTTACTTTGTTGGGAATTTTCTTTCTGTGCAGAATCTTTTTAATTTGCTGTAGTGATCACATTTATTAAGTATTGGTATTTTTTCTTTTGCAGTTAGGATTCTGCTCAGAAATTCCTTGCTCACAACTACCCAGAACATCGCACAATAGCATCAAGCAAAATGAAATACTGAGGAGTTAAGTTAACCAAAAAAGTTAAAGACCTCTTTTTTGAAAACTATAGTAACTTGAAAAAAAAAAGAGATGAGAAATGGTATCATAAAATGGAAATATATCTGCTTTGCCTGAATAGGCAGAACCAATACAGTCAAAATGACAATACTTTCAGAACCATTACATAGATTTAATGCAATCTCAGTCAAAATATCAATAACATTTCTTACACAATTGGAGAAAGTAATCATAGAATTTATATGGAACTAGGAGAGACCTAGACTAGCAAAACTAATTCTGGTCAACATGAGCAATGTAGAAGCATCACAATCTCAAGATAGATCTTATGTTATGCTACAGTGATAAAAACAGCATGGAATTGGACAAAATAAAACAGACTCAGGGATCAGTGGAACAGAATAGAAGATTTATAAACAACCCCAGGCATATCAAGCTATGTTATCTTAGACTAAGGGGCCAAATCTTTTCACTGGAGGAAAGACACGTTTTTTACAAGTAATGCAGGGAAAACTGGCTCTCCACATGCTGAAGATAGATCCTAGACCCATATCTCTCACCATGCAATAAACTAAAATCAAAACGGATCAAGGACCTAAACATTAGAAGAAAAGCACTTAATTTGTTGAAAGACAATTTTTTTTCTATTTGCTTGTATTCATTATTAAGAGTTCTAGCTACAAATTCTCATTTGTGTGAGATTAGACTTAACTTGTTCCCTCTCATCATTTCAATAACCTAAAAATAATTTTACTGTGCAGATTTAGTTTTCAGAATATGTGAAAGCTAAATTATTTGCATTTACCAATGTTAAACTCTTTATTCTTATGTATTTATTCATCTAATGTCACTAATACCTATATACACATATTGAAAGTAAGGAATAATTTCAGTAAGGTACCAAGCAAAAACAACAAAAAATCATGCTTTTTAGTGTCTTTGAATTTAGAGAGTATTAATCAAAATCATATAAAAAGAATATCTAAAATTCCATTAACTGTACCAAAAGGTTTCAAGGAGAAAAGTTGACTATGAATGTGATATCATTTGGAAAAATATCTTTCCATACATATTACTTGAAGTTAAGAACTTCCAGAAAAAACCCTGGATTTTTCTGGGTTAACCCTAGGTCCAATGTCAAAGGTCCTTACAGGAATAGAGAAGGTTAAAACACAAAGAAAAGGACATAGGCTGACCAAAGAGAGAGAGAGATTAGTGGGATGTGTCTGTAATAGAAGGAAAATAAAGGATTACTGGGAGCCACCAGAGACTAGGAAAGGCACCCGACTTTTAGAGTTATTGTTTGCAAAAATGGTGTAAGAAAAAACAATTCTTTCGCTTAAGCCCCTTAGTTTGCATCAGTTTTTATGGGAACCCTTGTGAAGTAGCTAGGCACTTTATCTACAAAAATATTTTGAAACACTTACCATGGTGGCACATGCTTGAAATTCTAGCATTGTGAAAGACTGAGGCAGAAACATTTTTTTCAGTCTTAACAATTTAGCAGCTAAGCAAGGTCCCATATAAAAATAAAAAAAAGAGGGTGGGTTGGTGGACTGGGTAATTAGTTCAGAAAAAACCCTCTCCAAAAGCAAAAAAAAAAAAAAAAAAAAAAAAAAAAAAAATATATATATATATATATATATATATATATATATATATATAGTTTTTGATTAGTTGCAATACCATTAATCTTCATTTATTATTAAATTCTACAATGTAGTACCACAACTTCCTGAATTTCAAATTGATCAATATAATTAAATCTAGCATAAAATCATTACACTGTTTTTACTGTTAATAAAAGATATTTTGAAGACAAGATATTTAAATATGTTACTATATTTTATGTAAGATGAAAGATAGCTAATAGAATAAGATAATGTTAAGGTATGATCAGAATATACAAAAAATGATTAAATTTTTAAAATTATTAAATTAAAGACACTTTGCGATTAATTCCCCTCACAATTCTCCCTCTAGTTTTGAACACGCAATGCCACTGTTCTTGCTATTTTCTGAAGCACTTGTGGAAGTCATTTCTCCTGTGTTTACTTCTATTCATGAAGCTCCTGGCTATCCTAAGTTACTATAAAATCATATCCCATATGGTCTTCTAGACTTTGAGGAAGAGTTAGAAGTTTCACATAGGCAGAGTCAGTGCTAAAAGGTAGCAGAAGGTAAATGCTAGTATTTTTATCAGCTTGCCTTTCAGGAGCAGAATTTAGCATAATTTTTTTTCAACCTACTTTGTAAATGCACACAAGGAAGATGCAACAGAACTTCAGAAAGTGCCAGGAAAAGATGGGTAAGGGTTTTTGAAGTGAGGTGGAATACTTTTAGGGGAGTTAATGACAATCTATCTTTTACCATAACTTATTTTGTTTAACTATATACTATTTTTTCATCACATAAACATTGTGGAATCTTGTAATTCTGATGATTTTCCTGGTATATGCACAAATGCATTTCTTCTGTATTTGAATGAAATATAGGTAATTATTTCTTAAGTCATAAGACATAAAATAAATTATACAAATTAAAACATTCATAAATATTCCTAGAACAACAAAGTTGCAAAGATTATCAATTTGAGTTTTCAATACTGAGTGGATTGCTCTCCAAAATTTATCACAGCAATATCTCTACTCCAATATACTTTCTTGATGTGTGCTCTTTCCCATGAAATATTGAAATCTATAACTTTCCCTTGTACCAGAGAGAATAGATATTTGATTAATCTATATAGAATGTATAATGAAGTTGCCATTGTTTGGTATTTGGGAAATGCTGTTAAAAATATTCTCTGTCTGTGCCTGTGTCTGTGTCTGTCTCTGTCCCCTATCTCTTTATCTCTCCCCATTCCTTTCTCTCTTCCCCCTTCTCTCTCTGAAGAATAATTGAACTTGGACGCCATACACTAAAAAAGCTTTATGCATATGGCTAGGTTTTCTGTAGCTGTTTGATAATCATAAGTGAGTTCTCATTCAAAGGCCACCAGTCACTGCCAAACAAGCAGGTAATTTAAGTCTTAAAATACTCAAAACTTCATTTTTTCCCCAATTGAGGCTCTAGGTGGTGGAGAACATAATATGTTGCACGTTACTTGTATTATCCAGCTTTCTTATTGCTGGGACAAAATTCTCACCTGCAGCAATTTAAAAGAGGAGAAGTTTACTGTGGTTTGTGATTTTATTCAGCCCATTGTTGGTTGGTTGCAAAGCAGAAACAACATAGCGGAACACCATGGCAGAAGAAAGCTGCTTCTCTCATGGCAGCCAGAAAGTAAAGGACAGACGGACAAAAGCCGTGACGAATAATGTGTCCTTCACACCACACTCACATACTTGCCTCTTGTGATCACACCTCACCTTCTGACAACACATTCAGCCTCAAAGCTATCAATGAATAAATCTACTTATGAAAGTATATTATACTCAGGATACAGCCCCTGTAGCCCAAACTCTACACACAAGACTTTGGGGGGGCATTTAAATCTAAACATATTACTGTCTGAATTTCCGGTTCATAGAATTCATGATAATAGTACATTTTTGTGCTACTAACTACTGTAGCAATTAGTGATGCAAACAGAGTTATTGGAACAACTACATTTCTATAAAACTTTCAGTGAGTGACACAGTGGTCCTAGTGTTGATCAGATACCTTTGAGGAGACTGACCCTATCAGCAAGGGAGGGAAAAGTTAATGCAGGAATTCAACCAAGAAGAAAGATCTGGGAACATTTTCACTGAAATAAATTTTTTTAAAATAAACTTTTAGGAACATATGACCACATTTGAAGATTTTCTTGAGCAAATATTTAAGCTCATCTCTAAGAAATGTGACTATTTTCTTGGGGTGGGGTTCTGAGAAAAATGTAGATATATGTTTGTATTGTGGCAGAGCATTAGAATTTTCTATCTTTCTTGTTGTGTTCATAAAGAGATTATAAAGACACTATGGGCAACAGCACTTTGGAGATTCTGTTAGGATTTCTAAGTTAAATGTATCATAAGGGATGCCAAAATCCTAAAACACACATGATCTTAATAAACATCTCAAATTTGATTTTTTTCATAAGTATTTAAAGAGTCACAATTTATATTTCAATGTGCTAATGAACAAGTACCCTAATTTTATTTGATTTGAGTAGAGAAAATACGGCTATATCAAGACTTTGGATATGTATGAATGCATATACAAATATAATTGTCATTCATATAAATATGTAGTTTTTTCGAATTATAAAATCAACAACAAATCTATGGCCATTTCTTAGTAAAAAAATTATATCCCTCAAAAGCATGGCTTTAAAGACAAAATTTATGGAAAGAGATGACTAATTGTGAATTAATAAGTTATAGGCTTTATGTAAAAGAAAGTAATACTAAAATAAAGTCAAAGAAGAAATCACTAAGACATTGCTAAGATTATTCTTATACCACATATGTTTTATCTCTGTCAGATATTTTCAAAGTTATAGAAGGCAACAATACTGAAGAACTGTCTCAAAAACAATTATAATTGGAATGAAATATGAACAATTTAATATTACAATTATGTTGATGTTTATTTTCAATCTATAAAAACATGAGGACAGTAACTATAATTAGCAAGGATGAAATTTTTTATACAATTTGAAGTCATTGACTATTTTACTAAATATATTGATATTTGGCTTAATCATTTTTCAAAAAATGAAAATCATTGTTTTTCACATCTGTTATTCTAACTGAAGGGGTTGGGTTACATTTTTAAATGCACTCTAATCATACTAAGCTCTCAATAAAATTAAGTTATGGAGTCAATTTTTAATTATTGCAATGTGGTAAAGCCTTTGGAATTTGTTATTTTTTAATAAGAAAGTGTGAAGCAATAATTAATTTTATTAACTGCATTGCTCAGGCAATTGATGAATATCTAATTGGACAGTATATTTGGCATCTTTCGGTCTTTGTCTCATTTTTGCTTTATCTTTTTGGGCTCTCTCTTCTTCTATTGTGTTTTGAATTTTTCTTCTTCAGTTTCTGGTGTGTCTTTTTCAGTCTCCATGATTCTGTCTTACCCTGTGCCACTCTAAAGTCTTGCTCCTGAAATGGTTACTTTCATAGAACACATTTTGCCTGAAAGTATCATCAATTATTCTGTGTTTAATTTATATCTCCTTTCATTCATGACTAGAAAATTTAGGGTAGAACAAAACTTAAAACATTGTCATGTAAGTTTCTCCGACTTAGGATACAATAAACAAATTTAGAGGGTTTGCTTATATCCTATTTATGTACTTACACAGAGAAAAATAAAGCAAATGGCAAAGAATAGTTCAACTCTGCAAAACATTCATGCCATGACACATACAGAGGTCTATGTGCATTACTGAGTGATTTTGCAAATATCCCTCACTAGTATGCATGGAGTGTGGGTACCTCCTCTTGATGTTTTGTCAAATGCTGTGAAGATGTATATATTTTAGATATGTTTGTCTTTAGAGTGCTTTATCACATTTCTTCTTTAGAAGAAACATAGGCGTTGGTTAAAGAAAGTCCGTGTGGATAGTTCTGAACCCATATTTCACCTTGGAGGCAAGACCAAGCAAGCATACATTATACCATTCAGCAATAACCACACTGATAAGAGCAGAATTGTTTTTACCTTTGAGGCATTAAAAATGTTGCTCTAAGTCTTAAGTCAGCATCGTTCCCACAAGAGTTCTGTGTGAGATGAAAAGAAAATGAGGCCCAGAAATCAGTAGTTACTCAAGCACATGTGGCCAGCATGTTGAAAAGCTAGGATTCAATAGATGAAATCTGTTTCAAGAGTCCCTCAGGTAATTTAGTCACTGTGTGTCCTATCCAACTTCTTTTTCTGCCTGTGAAATTAAAATGATGAGTAAACTGTCTTACTCTTCGCCTAAAATCTTTCTGTGAAGCTACACATCACCTTTTAAATAATATAAGCTTTATTTCTATGTAGCAAGTCATCTGTGTTTTATTGAGGTATTTTCTCTCAATTTTGTGATTGAGATTTGTCCCTCTTATTACTTTATATATTCTTTCTTCATGATTTAGCCCTAATGTAAAATTGTAAATTATGGGTAGGAATTTTTCTACAAATGATTCAAGTTCATTCTTGAAACAATAATTTTAAGTGAACTAAATCAGACACACAAGCTTAAATAGCAGATGTATAAGAAAGGCAAAATGTAAATAAAGACTGAAATAAAAACAGATAATAAGAATTATCTGTTTGCAAATGGGAAGGAATCAAATAGATGGAGGAATGGGAGGAGACAAGAGAGGAAAACAGAATAAAAAGAGAATGATGATGCATTATGTATGTGCATCAACTCCCAGGTTGAAATGTAATCATTATGTACTGCAACCATGCACTAATAAAATATAATAAAAACTGGGAGGGTTGGGAGACCCTGAATTAGGAAGCAAAACTTGAAGAAAATACTCCTGCAGAATCCAAAACTCTTTCATTATTCCAAATTCCCTGCAGACACTAGTTTTTCTCATATCTTACCTATTAAGATTTGTGTCATTTTGAATTAGGAATTTTGACTTCCTCTTTGTTTCCCTAGGTGAATGAAAATACATGTTTGAAATCATTCTTTTTTCCTATGCATAAACATAATAAAACATTTTAAAATTCTACACCAGGATGAACTCTTCTGGCATTGATTAAATTGGAGTTTGTACATAACTTGCATTTTCCTTAACAGTGGATGGGTCCTTTAGGGATTTCTGTTGCCAGGAGGTCAGAGGAATGGATCAGTACAACCATCAACATTACAGAAGTCTCGCTCTCCAGGTGCTTTTGTTAGGACAGCATAATAAAAACCAATGAAACTGAAAAGTAAAGTATGACTTTTATAAAGGAAAAGAACTCTTAAAATATAGTGCTACATAGTGAGGCTTTTGATATACTGAAATAAAGTTTTATTTCTGCCTTCTTTGGTGTCTGTGTATTTCAGTACTTTGAAAAGCACGGCACAATGTAAATTAGTTTACACGAGCTCCTTCAAACAGATTTTGAGGATATGTCTCAACAGGAGATAAATAACTGATCCCGTAGATTTCTCACCTCTGCTGAAGGGAAAATAAATTAAATGAAATATCTCTATGTTTGTCTAGTTACAAAGAAACCAAAAGAGTAAAGACTTATTTGTTTTTGCATAAACTATTCCTATTATTTAAAACCAAATCAATAAATGAGTTTTTCATATTCCTTATGTTTTACGGGTAATTAAAATGACGGTGTATGAAGTTCAGAGCAGCCAAATGAAAAAAGATAAAAATTATTTTGGAACATAGACTCATTCTTCATTAATTGCAAGTCACAAACAAATGTACCTGAATCATAGATCTCAAGAACGATAGATCTATATTTTTGATCCCTGAGGATTACTTATTTGGCACTGTGCACAGTATTTTCTGTGACTCTTAGTCAATCTCAATCATGCAAAACCAGAAAGAAAGTTTCAGAGAACGAACATTGTAGCTCTCACAAATATGTAAAGATTATGAAGAAGACAAAAGGTTGAGAGCACTCTCAGAGTCCACTGAACATACAAACAGACAGGATAGCTCTTCTGCTTTCATGTATTTAATGTGACTCTTGGAACCGGAGCTGAATAAAATTTACATGCTAAGATTCAATACAAAAGGAGAACGGGTACACTAAAAGCTATCATGAGCTTACCTAACTAAATATTGCATTTTATTTCACCTTAAATATCTCTCTCTTCTTATCACCCTGGCACTAAAAATAGTCTCCTGAGAAACCTCCAGTTTCTGTAGTGTACGGAAGAAAATACATTACTCCCTACCTGCTAGACATCATATATGCAGGGTTTGTATTCCCCTGAAGTCAAAGAATAAACTAAAGAACTGGAAAATGTAATGGGAAAAAAGAACGAGGAATAGAAATGGGAACTAAGAATAGCTCCCCAGTGACAGGAAGGGTCTTGAATGATGTAGCAACAAACTCAATTTTCTGAGATTTCATATAGGAAAGTCATGAGATAGGTATGCTGTGGGTCAAAACTATTATCACACCAATCCAAAGTTAGACTGATTTCCCCTTTGTCCTATAATCTTAAACCTTTCTTCCAATTCTCTATTTTCTCCTTATCCCATTTTGAGTTTTAAGAACTGAGGGCAAAATTGGCATATTAAGTATTTGCATACTGCATATAATTTTTTAGTTTGTTTTAGATTTTGTTATATAACCATAAATCTAGTTCATATGATTAAAACTGCAAAAATTAATGGTTACCTCAGTTTGTAATTTTCTAGACTGTGTTTGATGCTAATGGCAGCACTAAACCCAAAAGTGACATAATTATTCTAGACAGCTATTCTTTCTGGTTTTGCATGACTGAGATTGACTAAGAGTCACAGAAAATACTGTGGCACAGTGCCAAAGAACTAGGGACTGGACCAAACAAGAAACAACTTCTCATCTCCAACAAATTATACAGGCAGGATTTTCCAACAGTCAAAATTCCAAAACCAGACATACCTGGAAGATACCTTGGAGAATTAGTGATTATCTAAGGGTTCTAAATATTAGTAATAAAGCAATACCAAGAATTAACTTTAAAAAATGAAAATGATGAGACACTTAAACAAGATGCAGCCCCCAACATCCAGTTCACCAAAGCAAATCTGAAGGGCGATGAGATGGGACAGTTCAGAAGCCTCCCACCTGGTCTCTCTGAAGTGATATCAAGCAAGTAATTGGATAAGGCTCTGGAAAAAGGTCAAATCCCAAATAATTTCTCAAATAACTACAGAGATGGTGTTCACAATGAAGACAGTGCTTAGTGACTGTAGAGAAGATACAGGCAAAAGAGATGTGAGCTTAAGGAAACTATGGAAGTGATCAATGCTCAACAGAGGTAAAAATGGAATACATAAGGCAGATTCAAGCAGTTGTCCATGAGAATAAAAACTGGAAGTGTTCACAGCAGGTTAAGCCAATGTGAAGACAAGTTCTCAGATACAGAAGACAGACTTGCAGTTACAGATAATAACAACCAAGATTTCTTAAAAATAGCAAGGGACCATGAGAAATCAAACCAGCAGTGTATAGATGAGAAAAAGAACAATAACTTAAGATTGATTGAAATCAATTAAAAAGCAGGAGAGCGCAAATGATTTAAAAAAAATAATAAAAGAAAGCAGTTCACAGACATCACAGCAGAAAACTTCCCTGGTGGAGAAAAAGAATTTGACATACAGATAACTGAGGCATATTGAGCCCTGATTAGCCATGATCAAAAAAGATCAACATCCAAGCACATCATAGATGAGATTCCAGAAATTCAACACAACAATAAAATCATAAAAGGTGTTAAGGAAAAGAAACAAATCATCTATCAAGGAAAACCCAACAGAATCACAACTGAATTGTCACACAAACTCTCAAGTTAAGAAGAGCGTAGAGTGAAGTATTTCAAGTTCTTAAAGAAAACAATCTTCAACTCAGATGTATAGACCCCACAAAACTATCTTTCAAAAGTGGTACAGAAATAAGATACTTTCATGTCAAAGAGAATGTCTGAAAATTTGTAACCACCCAACCAGCACTCCAAATGTTTTCAGGGACATTCTGAAAAGCAATAACAAGGACTTGTACAACTCCATGAACATAAGTAATCCTCCCTAACATAAGTAATCCACCAGGCAAAGCAAACAATTAAACATATGAAGGGGAAAAATAGGTGTAGCCAAAAATAGGAAAATATCATCACAAGGATAAGTCAATACATACCAGTTATAACCATCAATGTTCATTGTCTCAATTTACCATCAAAAGACACAGACTGGCAGAATGAACCAAGAAGCAAGATCCAAGCTGAGCACAATGAAAAAAGCCTGTAACCCCTGTATTCAAAAGGCTGCAGGAGGATTGCTGTGAATTCGAGTAGCCTGGGCTGCACAGTTAGTTCAAGGTCAGCCTGAACTACATAGTCAGACCCTGCCTCAAAAAAAAAAAAGTTTAAAAAATAAAGATCCACAATATGCAGTATACAAGAAAAACATTTAATTCAAAAAGCAATTCATAGAATGAAAGAGAAAGGATGGAAAACAATAACCCTTGTGACAGGAATCCAGGCAAACCAAGGGTAGCTCTTCTATTTGCAGACAAAGCGAATTTCGAGTTATGACAGTTAAAGGGAGATAAAGAACATCACTACATCTTTGTAAAGGGAACAATCCAAGAGGAAGAGATAACAATCACAAATATATAGGCAACAAATACCAGTGCACCCAACCATCTAAAACAATTACTAACAGACATGAAAAATTAAATAATCCCTTCTACAGTTCTACTGAATGAAAAATACCACAATGACACAAAATACAGACCAACAAGATAAAAAAACCAACAATAAAATATTAGAACTGAACTAAAACTAAACTTGAATAAATAGACTTACTATGTGTTTACAGAGTTTTTCAACCCACAGCAACAGAATACACATTCTTATCAGCCACATATGGAATTTTCTCCAAAATAGATCACATACTAACTTATAGAGAATCCTTAAGTAAATGAAAAGGAACGGAAATTATTCCATGCATGTTATCAGACCACTGTGCAATGAAATTGGAAATAAATTGCAAAAGAAACCACAAGAATTTCATAAACACATGGAAATTAAATAGCACCCTCCTGAACAACTAGTGGGTCACAGATATAATTAAAGAAGAAACTAGATGGTTTTTACAATTGAATGACAATGATAATACCACATACTCTAACTTATGGAACGCAATGAAAGCAATCCTATGAAGCAAATTTGTAGCAGTAAATACCCATATCAAGAAAATGGATCAAGCGCAAATAAACAAACTAATGACAAACCTCTAACAACTAGAAAAAAAAGAGCAGGCCAAAGCAAAAACTGATATAAGTAAGGAAATTACAAAGTTCGAAGGAGAAATTAATGCACTGGAGATGAAAGGACCAATGCAAAAGATGAATGAATTGAAGAGCTGATTCTTTGAAAAGTTATATAAAATCAAAATACCTGTATCCAATCTTATCAAATAAAAAAGACTCAAATTCATGCAATTAGGAATGAAAAGGATGAAATCACAATGGACCCTAGAGAAATTCAGATCATCTATATCTACTATTAAAACTTGTATTTTAATAAGATGGAAAATGCAGAAGAAATGGACAGATTTCTAGATACATGTGAGTTACTAAAACTGAATCAAGAGAGCATAAAAATCCTAACTAAACCAGTAGCAATCAATGAAATTGCTAATGTGATTAAAACTCAACCAGCAAAGTAAAGTTCAAGCACTGGCTGACTCAGTCCTGAATTATACGAGAAATTTAGAGTAAAACTAACAGTAATACTTCTCAAACTCTTTAATAAAATTGAAAGTGAAGCAATCCTCCCCAAATTCATTCCTGTAAGCAAGCATTACCCTGATACTAAAACCAGAGAATGACTCAAATAAGAAAGAAAATTACAGACCAATTTCCCTAATGAGCATAGATACTAAAATCCTCACTAAGATACTGTCGAGCAAAAGGCAGCAAATTATCAAGAAGGTTATACACCATGACCAAACAGGACTCACTCCACTGTTGCAGGGATGGTTCAACATACATAAGTCAATAAGTACAATACATCATATTAAAAGAGACAAGGGCAAAAATCATATGACCATTTCAATAGATGCACAAAAAGCTTTTGAAAAAGTCCAGTACTCATTCATGATGAAAGCTCTACAGAAAATTGGAATAGATGGTCTTTGTTTCAATCTGATGAGAGCCATCTATGAAAAATCAACAGCCATATCATACTAAATGGACAAAAACTGAAAGCTTTCTCTATAAAATCAGAAATAAGGCAAAGATAGCCACTATCTCCACTCTTATTCAAAATTGTCTCATAAACTTTAACAGAGCAATTAGAAAAAGAGCAATTAGACAAAACAAAGAAAGAAAGAAAAGAAATAATAGGAAGTTAAATTATCAATTTTACAAATGAGAGGATATTCTACATAGAAGATCCCAAAGATTGTACTGCAAACTGCTAGATTTAATAGATGGATACAAAGTCAACACTCAAAAATCAATGATCTTCCTGCACATGAATAACAAATCCATTGAGAGAGAAATTAGGAAAATAATAACTTTCACAATAGAATGCAAAAAAATGAAATATCTGGGAATCAATCTAATGAAGAATGTAAAATACCTCTGCATTAAAAATTACAGTACTCTGAAAAAGGAGATTGAAGAGGATGTCAGAAAATGGAAAGAAATCCTTCATCTTTGGAAGGAAGAACAAATAATGTGAAAATGGCCATACTTACACACCTGTTATACAAGTTTAATGTAATTCTGATAAAATTACAATAGAATATCTCACAGAATCAGTGAAAACAATTCTAAAATTTATCTGGGAACAAAAAAGACCTAAAATAGCAAGGACAATTCTGGGCAAAAAAGGCAAGTATGGTGCATCACAATCCTAGACTTGAAATTCTACCTTAAAGCTACTGTGATAAAAATAGCGTTGTACTACAAAAACAGAACATACTTGAAGAGCACTGAAATAGATTAGAAGATGCAGAAACAACTCTAGATATACTAAGCCTCCTTCTCTTTAACAAAGGTGCCAAATACATTACTGGAAGAAAGAACATTTCTTTAATAAACTGTGCTGGAAAAACTGGCTCTGCACATACTGAAGGTTAAAATTGGACCTATGTCTTTTTCCATTCTAAAATAAATTAGAAATGGTTCAGTGATCTGAATATTAAAACAGAAACAATAAAACTGGAAGATAGAAAAAGTATAACTTTTGAAGATATTTCTGTAGGCAAAGACTTGATGAATAAAACCCCTATCATATAGGAACTATCACAAAGAATCAATAACTAGGATCTCATCTTATTAAAAGGTTCTGCACAGCAAGAGAAATCACCAACAGAGTGCAGAGGCAACTCACAATGCAGAAATAAATGTTTTCCAGCTGTTCCTCAGACAAAAACTACCAAGAACATATAAAGAACTCAAAAAAAAAAAAAAGCAGACCTCCAAAATTTAATGACCCAATCCAAAATTGGGCATCTGAGATGAATAAATACTTCTTAGATGAAAAGTGAAACCCTCATCTGAAAAAATGAATACACTATGAAACACAATATGAAAAAATATAACCCTAAACTGAAAAAGTACAATATGAAAAAATTTTAGACATAATTGATCACTCCAGAGATACAGATTGAAACAATACTGAGGTTCATCTTGACCCAGAAAGAATGGCTGCTGTTAAGAGATCAACCAATAACAAATGCTGGAGGATCTGTGGAGGAAAAGAAACCTTTGTCTTCTTTCCGTGGGAGTGTAGACTGACATAACCACACTGAAAATCAGTTAATTTTTACTTCAAGAGAAACCTCAGAACAAAGAAAATCTGGGCCAATTTATGGGATTCCTGGCCTGTACCCTCATACCTAATGTTTTGATAATTCATAACATTAGACCCAGAAAAGTCAGAAGGCAAAATACTTTTAAAATATTCTTCTTCACTCAGTCAGTCTCAGATATTCACAAAAAAATTACTATGACTTCAGACCAACTTTTGAACTTCATGACAGGAGTTAATTAACCTGGACTTTAAAATCTTCAACTACAAAGATGAAAGTGCTTGAAAGCATCATATTTCTGAGGGTCAATAATATGCCCTTTCTGGCATGATCCCAGCCTCTTCCCTTTCTGAATGTCTACAATATCAAGACCTTTCCACCAAAGGTGAAGGATTCCTAAGCCAGAGAAAGTTCGTTAATTCCTGCCTCACAGGCCCACACCAACGTTTCATCCTTTCATCACAATTTTCACTCAGGACACAGGCTACAAAGATCCCTAACCAGGCTGCTTGAGCCTCTCATTTGCTTTCTTTCCTTAAGGATGCTTCCCAATACTATCACTGCTCAGTGCTCTGTTTGCAGAGCAACTTGTTATGGTTTGTGTCTAAATGTCCCCCCAAAGCCTAATGCAATTTTACATGGGAATTTTCAGAGATAACGGCATCTGGAATCTGTGATTGATTAGTGGTCAGTGTTAGGATGAAAACATGCTGGGATTAAGGATGGGTGATTGATGGATCAGTCCACTGACTGAGTTAGCACTGCTTTCATCCAGATAGACTGTATGCAATATAAGAACACAAAGAGGCTTGACTCTTCTCTGTCTCATTGTTTTTGCTGTCTTCTGCTTGCCATGAATCGCTCTTCTCTGTGCATCCACCCTGCCTTGGATTAAGCTGATTATGGACTGAAACCTCTACAAACAGCGAGCTAAATGAATTTGTTTGCCTTTAACTTTGTGTGTCAGGTGTTTGGTCTCAGAAATAAGAGAAAAGTAAACTAAAACACAACCACACCCCAGGCTTTTCCAAAGCCTCTTCCTTTCCTTACACATCAAGCGCTGGGCTTTTCTCCAACACAGGCCTGATGATTTTATTTCACCACATGCTGTGAGTTAAAAAGCTAAGGTGCCCCTTGGGCTGAGTTGATACCTTTACTGGATGGGTAGTCTTTTCCCACCAGCTCAGAAAATGTCTCAACCATTATTTACTCCCTCCTGTGTGATTTGATCTCTGAGTTTGGCCTTTGTTCTATCAATGATACAGCTTTCATTTATCAAATTACTCAGGAGGTATCCAAGTTATTTCACATCCAGTGAAACCTCTATACCCTTCAGGAAAGTTAGAGAGAGTAAACGGCCCACTGAGGGTCCACTGCATTAAGCTCACACTCCAACTCCAACAAGATTGGTTTTCCTTGCTCTCCATTGCTAACTAGCTCCAACCTTCCTTAGCCAGCAATTACTGGCTTTGCATCTCTATATCTGCATTCACCTATATGGCCACTCAAGTCCTTCTCCAGGTCTGGACCCTTAATGACTTTACGTACCATTCCCAATATGAAACAAAGGGCCCACTCACACTCCTCATTCATGGTCCCCAGCCAATATCTTTGCCAATGACGTGACAAAAAAAGTTCAGACAGGATGCACAGACTGCTTCAGTTCTATTTCACTATCCTCTCTGTATATCAACAATCCACAAAGTCCAAACATGGCCCCATAATCACCAATAGCACTCTTTTTGTTCAAGCCTCTGTCTGCTTTCAGTGCACTCTGTCCTCTGGCACACCACTAGGGCACTTACTCTCTCATCAATGTAACTACATGATGTGGCCACCGCCCCAGCTGATCATGCCAATTACCAGCTCCCACAAAATGCTACATTCTTTCAGCCTTTACCATTCCAGTCCCAAGGTTATCAGAACCTCACAGCTTAATTGGCCATCAGAGTTCTGTAATAGCCACCACACCCCATGCATGACCCTACCAGTCTCCCACTCACCCTCCTCACACTGGCTTCTAATAGACACCAAAAGATTCTTCTTACACTGGAAACATGGAACAACAAATGCCAATTCCACCTTCCATCAGGTCCCCTTCTGGCTTCTGATGGGAGCTGCCCTTTGCAGTGCTTTAGGTGTCTGAAGGAATGTAAACCAAAATGCTCAAACAACTAACTCTTTAACATTCCTAACCAATTCTACTTACCCAGTTAGGCCTCTTTTCCTTTGTGGAACATCCACCTACCTATGCCTCCCTACTAACTGGAAGACCACCTGCACACTAACATACCCCAGCCCACAAATAGACATTTTCCAGGGAGATCACAGTCTGACTGTCAGCATTACAGCCCTGGTCAGTCAGTGTAATGACCTGCTATCAATACCTGAGCTCATTGGTCTGGGTATCACCACTGCTGCAGGGACACTGATAGTGTTCTGACCACTTTGCTGAACTGCTGAATTGTTCCCTACCCCAATATCTCTCTAACAGCCTGGAAGACATAGCTGACTGCATTCGTACCTTGTAGGACCAGTTAGATTCTCTGGCAGTCATGATTCTCCAAAATTGTAGGGGCCTAGATATTCTTACAGGCAAAAAACAGTGGTCTGTGCATCTTCCTAAGAGAATGTTGCTTCTATACCAAACAGTCAGACGTAGCATGGGCTGCAACAATATGGCTACCAGACAAGGCTGCAGATATGGGGCAAGGCAGGTCGCCCAAGTTTGGACAGGTATTTGGAACTGGGCGTTGTGGCTCCCTCCTGTATCTGGTCCTCTCATCTGTGTTCTCTTCCTCTTCTTTGGGTCATTACTCCTTAGGGTTCTTTCCAGACTTCTTTGGAATCAAGTAAAGGTTGTCATCAGTCAGTTAGTGTGACAAACAATTGCTCTAGCCACCCCCATGCTGTCCCATTCCTCAAAATGTCTCTTGCAATGAAGGTGTTCCCACCACCCATATTTCTCACTCTAAGAACCCATGAGTAACGTTGCCCATTTGCCATATTTTCTCTTCCTTTTTCTTTTGTATGCTACTCTCTTTTATGAAAAAGAGGCAAGAATGTCACACCTGACAGAAAATCCCTGTGGGTAGAAAAACCCTGCAGACAAATTTGACACCTGCAAGCAGAGCCAGTTGCAGCAGGCCATGACGCCAGCCCTCGGTTAATGTAAGTGTGTAACTAGGAGTACAATGCACTGGGTTCCAGGAAGTCCCAGAATATTTACAGTGCTTCCCAGGGTCTTACTAGATCTGCCACCCCACCAGACCTCCTCCAGAGGATGGGTTCACAAACCAGCCCCTGGCAACCACCTTTGACACTGGCAGCCATTCTCCTTCTTAGGTCCATGCTCCCTAGTCCTCTGATAATTCACAATTAGGTGAGAAATAAAACAGCCTTGTTGCTTGCACGAAGTCTGCACAGGTGGCCTCCCTGTTCCTTCTACATCTCTGTTACAATAATTGATAGGTTCCTGCCCAAAGATAAATTGCTGAATATTATGGTGGTGCTCAAATATAGCAGAAGGCTATTAAAAAGAACAGCTTATCTCTCCAGTGTCTACTTGCTCTACCTTCTCCCCTCAGCCCTAAGTACAAATTCCTCTTTCCTGTCCCACACATGAGAGAAGAAAATTCCAGCCAGTTCCTAGGTTGTCATTAACACCCATCCAGCAAAGTCTGCCTCTGGCCAAAGTCCATATAAACCTCAGCTCCCTTTGTCTCAGCTCAGAGGAGGAGCCCTGCTGGTTGTTTTCTCCTCTCTGCATCCTCAATAAGGGCTTCTTTTTCTTTTTGTCTCTCTATTGCACAGGAAAATCCAACAATAATAATAGGGCCATTTTTTTGCTTCGTAGGGGAGTCAGAGCCAAAGCCTCAGCATAGTAAGCCCTGTACCCTATCAATGATCTACCCAGTCTTGGATTAGTTCATTTCTTTAACGTGCCTTAACTAATGGGGTCAGGAAAGCTTTTTTTTTCTTTGCTTACTTGTGCTGGTGCTGTCTGTCTTGCTCCCCAGTTCTACTGGACTTTGTAGTTAACACTTGTATAACGATGACTGCTAGTTTCTTTAGAACCAAATCTCTTATCCTTTCCTTGGTACAACTGTAGGGACAGGGACAGTGGAGGTAGGGAAAAGATAGGATGAAGAGCTCACGGAACAGTATTAAAATTAATGACAGCTGTAAAGTCTGAAACCAGCCTCCAGTAATTAGAAGAGCAAAGGAAGCAAGGCTTGGAAGAGTAAGAAAGATAAGGGCAACTAAACTCAAGCAATTAGGAAGACAAAGGCAAATAACTCAGGACCTGGAAGTGCAGGGAAAGGTCCCAGTGCTACAAGAAATTCAAGTGTAGGATGCCAGGGATCAATCAGATTCCAGAAGCCTGTGTGGGACAACAATCTCAATAAAAGGAGCTGCCAACTAGAGATCCATGAACAAAATACTTTGGAATTCTCCTTACCTGTGACAAGCAGCTGTCTGTCCTCTTTTCTTCCCTAGTTCCCAAACTCAAACAAACTGTCTTCTTTTGTTTTAAACTGCTTCTTTAATTCCTTACCACTGCTTGGTTGAAGATCTCCGGGCCTGTATCTTCCAGCTCAGCAATGGCATGGGGTGGCAGACCAGTGGCCACTGTCCACCCTGGACATCGCCGTGTGATATGGGGTGTGCATTCTTTAACCTTGGGATCTCACTTGAAAAAGTCTCCATTGGGCCCCTTTAGTGGTCTGGCAACTGTTGTAGTTGGCGGAACACTGAGATGAATGTTCTTATGAAGACTATGAAGACAGCACCCAATGGCGAGGAAAAGCCCCAGGGAATAACTGATAAATGATCCAAGCCTCACTATGGCTACCTGTTGCTACCTTCTTGGCAGTGTGGAACTTCTGAAAGGATGGAAAATCATTGCAATTGGAGCCTGGGGTTGTCTTGCAATCCTTGGAAGCAATAGACACATATCCCCTCACCATGAAACGCTGAGGAGTGGTGGCTTAACTGTTCTTCACTCTCTTCTGCTGCATAAATAAAGGGGTGAATGGCTTTCTTTGGCAAGTAGAGCAACTTATGCAGATGAAAGAGGACCTTAAGCAATGGCTGGCTGCTGTGGAGCTCATATTGCAAGGCATAGGAAGCACCTCCTCCTCCAGAAATGTCTCCAGAAGTGTAATTCCTCACATCTGAGAAAACCCCCAGGAAAATCCCTGGATTTTCCATTCTAGGCTGATTTTTCATCAAAAAGTGAAAGTAGAGGAACCCCTAGCTTAGGGAGGAGGGCTGGGAAGGCTTCTTACCACTACCAGGCACACAACATACAGGACCTATAGAGGCATGGAACTGTGTCAGCTGGCAAAGCAATTAAAGATTGTAGGTGAAACGGTGCCTGTGTGATTGCAGTAGCTGTGGGATGATAGGTTAAATTAAGCCCACTGGAGATGTCCCAAACCCCAACGTGCTAGCACCTCTTCTATGAGACTAGTTATAAGGAGGACAGAAGCAGGTAATCAGACTGCGATAAATTGGTCAATGTCAATGACACGCTTGGTTTGAGAGAACCCAGGAGACCTGCTGGAGCAAGGTCACTATCCAGACTTGATAACTGTGCTTCAAGAAATGAGCATGTAGCAGAAGACATTGGCACTGCAGTACCATAGCCCAGACGAGGAACTGCTGATGGCAGTCTTGAAGGCCATAAACGGATCACCCATCCCACGATGCTGTTGATGCCTTGGCCAGGCCGGGAGATATGGAAGTGAAGCTCCATGATAAAATGAGATCTGTAAAATCTGGACTGGCAAAGGAAAGAAGAAGGGAGGCCTGGGTGAGCGGGGTCATCCCTCCAAGGACATGCTGTGGGCCACTGAAGTTTGGCGGGCATCAGATCTGGACGGACCTGCTGGCTGCCAGCCTGGCCACAGACATTAGATGTTCAGTATCTGGGTGTGTTGTTATATGGAGGCAGTTACACCTTGAAAAGAAATGCTGACCAATGGGCTGGGCCAGCAGGCCAAAGAAGCCCCAGTGAAGATGGAAGAATAATGGCCTCCTTTTACCTTGATTAGGAGGCAGGCCATGCTCTCTGGGTCTTGGGAGTCCTGGGAGGTCAGAGGTGAAATGTGTAATTGACCATTTGCTGATTTCCCTGTAATGTGCAGCATGTGTTAGCATTGGTGGATACGTGAGCTGAGTCAGTGCTAATATACAGCAACCTAGATCATTTTACAGGACCTGCTGCATGCATAGAAGCTTACAGAGGTCACTGCATCATGCTCAAGAAATCCCAAGTGACTTTGGGTATGGGGCACTTTTCCAATTCCTGTGTGATGTTTATGTTTCAACAGTTGATGAATATATACTGAGGATGCACACACTGACTACTGCTCAGCTACACAGCATGTGGAGAGAATTCCAGTTGTGAAACTGCATGGTGAAAATCATACTCCCAGGCCATACACACCATGTGCCCCTGACTCTCTCACAGGTCATGTGTGCTGTGTGCATGAAGCAATACTGGCTATCTAGAGGCCATGGGGAAATGGGACAGAGTGTCTTTAAATTGGAAAAAGCAGGAATGATACTCCCTACACAGAGTCCTTCAGTGTTTTCCTCGCAGGAGCTAAAGGGATTGCGGCAAGTGACTGAAAGGCTTCACTCCAAGGCAGTCGGGACTACCTTTCTTCACCTGGGAAGGCAACCAATGGACCTTGGAGATGTTGTCCCAAAACTCTGCATAGCTTAACTTTGTGTCATGGCTTGGTGACCCAGGACTTGACCACCTGGGCTGAGCCACTCTCTGTGTCACTGTTTTATGTTGATATAATGTTAACTTCTGATTGCTTTGCAGATTTGAAAGTTTCCATTCAGAGTCTTCAGGAAGCTTTGCTGGCATGGGGGTGGGCCATGGGTAAAGGGAAGGTCTAGAGCACTGGCTTATCCATAAAATTTTCAGATGTTTTATGGGGTAAGACCAGACTCATGACAGTATGGCAACTACAGGTGTGTGTGCTCTTGCTAGGTTTTTGGTGGATGCACTACACTTAGATACGCTGCTGCATCCTTTATACAAGATGATTAAAAGGGTCTTAACATGGAACTGGAAAGATGCAAAGGAAGCTGCTTCCTGGGTAAACACAGTGGAAGTCTCTTGCTGGTTAGATGCTGTTGCAGTTGATTCTCAGAGCTCAGAGGGCCGTTGCACACGTGCAAGCCCTATGAGTTATTAACCCTTAATCTGCCACCTCCTAACCATCAGTGTAGATGATGATGAATTTGGTGGGGCCTGTGGCAAAAACAGGGGAAGTGGAAGCACCCTGTTAGGGATTGATCACAGTTGTAGAAGAGAGTCAACTGCTGGTATCCCCGGATGGAGAAACAGCAGCATTGCATGCAGCTCTTCACACCTGTGAGGAATCATGTGATATGTAGAGGGCTGCTGCAGACATGGACAGCTCATCTCAAGAGTAGAGTCGCACTGGCCCCCACCCTCACGCACTGAGGATGTACCTCCAAGAGTGGGCCTCTTTCTCAACTAGTCTCTTGGCAGCTGAATTTGTAATGATTTGGGGACCCATGATGTACATGGCCAAGACCCCATTTTGGAAGGCAGACTACAGGACTGGACCCAAAGTCCCTATGCAGAAGGGACAAAGGGACTTCTACATGATGGCTGGTATTCTGATTTTTCTAGCCATGGCACAGCTCCACAATGGATAGTAGTTGCTGTCCAGGCTAGTGCAGAAGCACTCTGGTTTGAAACCTGAAGAGGCAGGACAAGCCAGTGGGCAGAATTGCACAGTCATCGCCTGTGATGCATAAGACAGACCACCTACGTATGTCATGGATAGTTGGAACCTCTTGAGGGGCTGACACTTTAGCTGCCAACTTGGGCAACTCAAGAGTGACAGATATGGCACTATCCCCACTGTGGGGTGCTGACCTATGGCAAGATGTATAGGAGCACGGTAAAAAACCTGACCATAAAGGGAAACATGGCTCAGGACATAAGTCCCTCCTTTCACTTGGAAATGGCATAACAGGCATTTCAGTGGCTGAACACAAGGAATCGCCTCCGATCAAAAATACAGACTGCTGTATGTGGGATGCTTCTAGGAATAGCATTTGATCAAAGGCAAGGACTGTAAACTTAGCTCTCTAAGTTAAAGCCCTTGCTCAATATATATTCTAGTCCTTGAATTTTAAATACTAGGCTTTCATGTTGCTTATGGATGAAACTGTTCAATTTTTTTTAAATGTGTTGTAAAACCACAGTTTCTTGATTTGTTAAATACAGGCACTTGTGCCATTACATACAAATGTGCCATCATATACAAAATGTTACAGTTACATACCCTGATGTCAGGCCGTTGAGGCGATGGGATGTGGGGAACCACTCAGATTGCTTCAGAGCTCAGAGGCATCCAGGCACACTTGAGGAGGTGACTCTGCTTGTCTAACGAAGGCACACAGTGGGATACAGTTATGTAACATGACTTAGCACAGTAAACATGTGTGCACTGCTTACAGCACCATGTAAAAGTGTAAGCATGAGATAACAACCTGCATAATAATAAAGGCACAGGCAGCTCTCTTGCTCTTCTGCTCCACTCTGCTCCACGCTGCCTGCTATTGTTGCTGATGTATTTATTGCACATATGTCTTGAACCTTGGGACCTAACTTGTACAAATCCCCCTTTGGGTCGCCTGAGTGGGCTGACACATGGTAATATAGACAGTAAACTGAGAAAAAATACTGGATTTCAATTGTCATTCAGATTGTTTCTCAATTCTTGCAAACTGGAAGAATCCCATAAGTAAAAGTTTTCAGTTCCAAAAATACATAGACAAAAGTGTCATGCAAATAAAATATTATATGAAAAGAACATTTTAAGTCTGTTTCACTGCTAGTGAGCATATACAACACACCCAATGTGCTAGGAGATATATATGCATGTATACACACTTACACTTATTACATAGATGATTTCTTTTTTTTAAAAGGGATTAAGACTTGTAAAACATGTCCCCCAAATGTGCCAATTTGATGGATGGTATGGAAAAATCAAATTCTCTTGCATTAACTTTTCTTTCACTTTCAATTTACACAAGAACTAAATTTAGACATGACAGTTTATAATTTTGTTTCACTTAGCATAGAAAGCATAAAGTACAATGTCTACAAAGGAAATATTCTTTCAAATCATTTGTCATATCCATTGGAAAGTAGTATCTTATGTTTAAGCAGTCACATAGTTAAAAAGTACAATTTTCTTAAATTTTTATTGAACATAAAAATTAAGACAACAATATTTGGAATTACATTTAGTTTGCATCAAACTTTCCAGCTTGTCTAATTTAATCAATTTTTACATCATTTAAACTTTCTAAAATTTTAACCTATATCCCTGTGCTTATATTTATCTCAGATTTTATACTAGTTGTATTTAGGAAATTGACAAAGGATTTTGCATTATAGTAAATCATTGGCATAGTACAATATATGCCACAGAATTCCTCATTTTTTATCTTTGTCATTTTTGTAATCATTGGCTACATTTTGCCAAGGGCTATGAATGTGATAAAACATTTTATATAAATCTACAATTTAAGATCATTTTTATTTAAAAAATCATGCTTAAACAATAATGTGGCTAGTTGCTTGATTAACTAATTATTACTGGGTTCTTTATTCTCATCTGCCCATTTCATGCATAATATAATCTTAAATTTTTGTTTATTTAGAGAAAAAACACAAAAAGGTACAAATAATACAGAATTCTAAAAAATAATAAAGTAAACTATAAGAAATCACTAGTTGATAAATTACATATTGTCCTCTTATAAATAGTTGTTCAAGTGACAAAATTAAAGCATACAAAGTGGACATTCCAGCAGTGGGACTGCAAAGAGTTCTGTCCAACTATCCAACAAAAACTTAGTAACATACATGCAGTTATATCCTTTACAGAACTTACTTTTCCTCTCTTACAATAGCTATTATACATTTTGAATTTACTTCTCCTACATATCTTATTACATTTTACACTAGAGACACATGTGATATTTATAAATGTGATTCTTATTTACTTCACTAATGAGGGTGGTCTCAGGTTGTCTCCATTTACCTATGAAGGTTTCAAGATCATCCTTTATTATAGCTGAGTAATATTTCATTGTATAAAAATACCACATCTTTTTCATCCACTCTGTGGGTGATGGACATCTTGATTCTTTCCAAGATTTAGCTTTTACAAATTGTGTTGCTGTGAACATGAATGCACCTATATCACTGTGATATGATCTTTTCAGTTTTTCTGGGAAAATACCCAGGAAGAGAATAGCTGGATTAAATGGAACTTTCAATCCTAGTCTTCTGAGAATTCTCCATAATGATTTCCATGGTGGTTGCACTAGTCTACACTCCCACCAACAATGGAGCAGTGTTCCTTTTTCCCGCAGCCTCGCCAACATTTGTTATCAGTGGATTTCTTGATGGCAGCTATTCTTTCAGGAATGAGATGAAATCTCAATGTTGTTTTAATTTGCATTTCTCAAATAACCAGTGATGGTGAACATTTCTTCATGTATTTATTTGACATTTGTATATTTCATCTGAGAACTGTATGTTCATCTCAGATGCCCATTTTTGGAGAGGGTCTTTGAATTTTAGGAGCTTGATGTTTTTCAATTCTTTATATGTTCTTGATATACATCCTTTGTCTGAGGTGTTGCAGGCTAAAATTCTTTCCCATTCTGTGGGTTTTCTTTCACTCTGTTGGTGATTTCTTTTGAAGTGCAGAAACTTTTCAATAATATGAGATCCCAGCTGTTGATTCTCTGAAGTGTTTCCTGTGCAGTTTCCATTTTGTTCATGAATTCTCTGCCTACCCCTGTGTCTCCAAGACTTCTACCTACCCTATCTTCTAGTAGATTTAGTGTTTTTGTTTTAATGTTTAGGTCTTTAATCCATTTAGACTTCAGTATTGTGCATGGTGACAGGCATAGATCTAGTTTCAGTCTTCTGCATGCAGAGAGCCAGTTTTTGCAACACCAGTTGTTAAAGAGGCTATCCTTCTTCCAGTGAACATGTTTAGCCCCTTTGTCAAATATCAGGTGGCTGAGTGTCTTTGTACTTATACTTGCATCTTCTAATCTATTTCATTGGTCCTCAGGTCTATTTCTTTGCCAGTACCATGATGATTTTATCACTGTGGCTTTGTAGTACAGTTTCAAGTCAGGAATTGACATGCCTCCTTTCTTGCCTTTGTTGCCAAGAATTGCCTTTGCTATTCTAGGTTTCTTCTGTTTCAAATGAATTATACGAGTGTTTTATCTTGATCTATAAAGTATTTTAATAGTATTTTGATTGGGATTGCACTAAACCTGTGTTACAGTTTTGGGAGTATGGCCATTTTCACAGTGTTGGTTATTCCTGGCCAAGAGTAGGGAATATCCTTCCATTTTCTAATATCTTCTTCAGTCTCCTTTTTTAGTGTAGTATAATTTTCAGCATATAGGCCTTTTACATTCTTACTTAGGTTGATTCCTATGTATTTCATTTTTTAAAATGCTATTGTGAAGGGCAGTATTTCCATAATTTCTCATTCAGTGAGTTTCTTGTTTGTGTACAGGAATGCTATTGATTTTTGCGTGTTGACTTTGTATCCAGCTACACTGCTGAATTTGTTTATTACCTCTAGCAGTCTTTTAGTGGAGTTTTTTGGGTCTTCTCTATAAAGTATCATGTCATCTGCAAATAGCGATAATTTAACTTCTTCCTTTCCTATCTTTATTCCTTTTATTTCTCTCTCTTGTCTGATTGCCCAGGCTAGTGTTTCCAGAGCTATATTGAAAATAAGTGGTGATAGTGGACATCCTTGTCTTGTTTCTGATTTTAAACTGAAAGCTTTCAGTTTATGTTCATTTAGTATAATATTGGCTGTTGGTCTGTCATAGATGGCCTTTATAAGTTTGAAGTAGACCCTGTGTGTTCCAAGTTTCTCAAGAGTTTTTATCATGAACACGTGTTGGACCTTATTGAAAGCTTTTTCTCCATCTATTGAGATGACCATGTGGTTTTTATTTTTGGCTCTGTTTATGTGGTGTATTACATTTATTGATTTGCATATGTTAACCCATCCCTACATTCATCCTGGAATGAACCCCGCTTGGTCATGATGCATAATCTTCTTGATGATTTGCTGCATTCTATTTGCCAGTATTTTATTGAGAATCTTTGCATCAATGTTCATTAGTGAGATTGGTCTATAGTTCTCCTTTTTGTTTGGATCTTTCTCTGGTTTGGTATGAGAGTAATACTTGTCTCTAAGAATGTTTTAGGGAGGACTGCTTCTCTTTCAATTTCATTGAAGATTTTAAGGAGTATTAACATCAAATCTTCTCTAAATTTCTTATAGAATTAAGCTAAGAATCCATCAGGACCTGGATTTACTTTGTTGGTAAGATTTTTATTATGTTTTCAATTTCAATAGGTGATATTAGGTTATACAAAATTGTTGTATCTTCTAGGTTGAGGCTTGGTAGTTCATATGTTTCTAGAAATCTGTCCATTACTCCTGGGTTTTCCATTCTATGTGAGTAGAGATTTTCAAAGTAGGTGTTCATGGTCTTTTGAATTTCCATGGAATCTGTAATAATTTACCCCTTTTCAGTCCTATTTCATGAATTTGGATTTTTCTTTCTTTTTTTCTTTATAAGGTTAGCTAGAGGTTATTCTCTCAAAAAACCAACTTTTAGATTCATTAATTCTTTTTTTTTTTTTTTAGTTTCAATTGCATTGATTTCTGCTCTAATCTTCACTATTTCCTCTCTTCTATGACCTTTGGGTTTAACTTGCTCTTCTTTTTCTAGAAGCTTGAGATGAAGCAGTAGACTGTTTATTTGTGCTTGTTCTGTTTTCTTGATATGACAATTTATTGCTATATATTTCCCTGTTAAGACCTCTCATTGCATCCCACAGAGCATAATAGGTTGTTTCCACATTTTCATTTAATTGTAGGTATTGCTTTATTTCTTCTTTAATTTCCTCTGTAGCCCACTGGTTGTTCAAAAGGTTGTTATTTAATTTCCATGTATTTATGCCAGTCTTGTAATTTCTTTTGCCATTAATTTCCAATTTCAGTGCACATGGTCAGATATTATGCATGGGATAATTTCAATGCCTTTGTGTTTACTTAATAATATTTTTTGGACTATATATGGTCTATTTTGGAGAATGTCCCATGTGCAGCTGAGAAGAATGTGTATTCTGATGTGGGTGGAATGTTCTGTATACATCTACTAAGTCCAAATGCTCCCAGGTATGATTCAGTTCTATTACTTCTTTGCTGAATTTTTGTCTAGTTGATCTGTCTCTTTTGGCAATGGGTTGTTAAGGTCCCCTGTTATAATTGTGTTCTTGTGTATTTGATTTTTCATGTCCATTAGTATCTTATAGAGTTGGGTGCTCCTGTGTTTGGTGCATATATACTTATATTTGTTAGTTCTTCCTCTTGAATTTTTCCACTTACGAGTATGTAGTCACCTTCTTTTTCTCTTTTAATCATTTTAGATTTGAAGTTCATGTTGTCTGAAAATAAAATAGTTACCTCTGCTTTTTTGGGCAGTTTCTGTTGCATGGAATGCTGTTTTCCATCCTTTGACTTTTAATCTATGAATTTCCTTTTGGGTCAGTTGTGTTTCTTGTATATAGCATATTGTGGGATCATGTTTCTTTATCCATTCTGTCAACCTATTTCTTTTGATAGTTGAATTGAGGCCATTTACTTTTATGGATATCACTGATACATACTGGCTCGACTTTGCCATGTTATGTTCCAATTGTTTGCTTTTTGCTTTTACCCCTTATTTAATTGCTTGTGCTACCTGGTGCTTTCTTTCTGTTGTTCTGGGGATTTTGGTCATTTTTATCCCTGTCTAGTATGTCTTTCAATACTCTTTCTAGGGTTGGTTTGGTGAACATGAATTTCTTCAGTTGTTCTTTGTCATGGAAGTATCTTGTTTCTCCGTTAAATTTGAATGAAAGTTTTGCTGGGTACATCAGTCTGGGTTGAAAGTTCTTTTGTTTCAGGGCTTGAAATACCTTACTTGAAGCTTGTCTTGACTTGAGGATTTGTGCTGAAAAGTCTGCTGTGATTCCAAAGGTTTTTCCTTAATAGGTGAGTTGTGTCTTTTCTCTAACAACTTTTAGAAATCTGTTTTTAAGCTGTATGTCTGCAATCTTAATTATTATGTGTCTGGGTGTAGATTTATATTGGTTGTGACTGTTTGGGGTTCTGTATGCATCACTTATCTGCATATCAGATTTTTTCCCGATGTTTGGGAAATTTTCTACAATATCCACTTCTGTGAATACTCTAGTTATGTCATTTGCATGGACTCCTTCTTCTTCACTAATGCCCATTAACCTTATATTTTTACTCTTGACATCATCTTGAAGCTTCTGGATTGTCAATTCATGCTGCTCTGTTATTCTTAGAAGTTCTATCCTTTCATGGTCACTAATTGCAGTCTTGTCCTCAAGGTCCAGAATTCTATCCTTAGCTTCATTTAAACAGATTGCATACTTTGAATAGAATTTTTTTTAATGTCTCAGTTTGCTTCATGAATTCTGCTTGTTATTGTTCATTCAAGGTTTCAATCAGTTTCCCATGCTCCTGTACTTTTTTCTCTGTTTCTTCTTCATTGCGCTCAGCAACTCCTTTACTAAGGTTGTTACTTCTATCTTTACATGGGCAAGTACTTCTAATTTGATTTCCTCTATGGCCTCAAGAAGTTGTTATTTTATTTATTTCATTTGCTATCTTCTCAGAGATTTCTGGTGTGTTACTTTTGAGTCCTCTATTTCAGTGTCTCTTGTACTTGCTTCTGGTGGACTAGATATTTGAGATTGCATTTTGCTTTTTTGTTTTGCCATTTTCCCCTTTTGAGTTAGTATTTTCAGACCCGCTAGTGTCAACTATTGGTAGTGTGTATTTTGTATCCTACTATCAGGTTGATGTTTGTCCAATTGCTGTGTCCCACAATGAATAGGTGGGCCAGTCACCTGACTTCCTGCTGCAGGACCTGTTGGGTGAGTCCTATATTCTTTCTGAGCTGACAAGCCTAGTAGTATTGATGTAGGTCAACTTTTAGTTCCACTAGTACTTTATCTTAAGGTTATTCCAGGTCATCAAATTTCCTTGTCTATCATGTTTGTGTCAGCTGAGGCCCTACTGTGTCCTGACTGTGTCCCTGTGTGTCTCATAAGCACTGTTTATTTTCTTCAAGTTGAAGGAGTCCTTATTGGCACACTCCTCCCTCTGCCTGATGTTTTCTGTGTGTAGGAAGGAGTCACCCACACTCTTGTCAGATTCACCAAGGTCTTACAGTTAGTTGGAGAGAGTTTTACTACTGGTCCTGTTTATCCACTGTGCACCTCTGTTTTAGGGGCATACTGACCACACTGACTGGAGCCTGCTGAGATCTCCTGTTTCAGTGAGGCAGTCACTGAATCTCACTTCAAGGTAGCACAGATAGTCCGCTGTAGTCCCAGGTTCTGGGAGAAAGGGTGGGAGCTGAAGATCAACAGCAGTATTAGGTCCAGAGGTATCCAGTGTCCAAGAGTGACCGGCAGATGTCCTGGGTGTGGGCGTCCACTGGGCACAGGCCACAGTCCAGGGCAGCATGGAACTCCTCAGTGCTGGCTGGAGCTGTGCCTATTTCCAGGTTGTGAGTGATGTTTCAAAGCTTCCTGGGTGCACTGGGAATCAGCTTGCACAGTTTTGGCTCTCGGGGAAAACTGCTGGCAACTGCTTGTCACTTGGAGCTCGCAGGGTGTGGGCCAGTTTGGCCCGAGGTGACTCTGTGTGTCTTCTGGTGATTTCATCCATAGCCTGTGGTCTTAGCACCTCGCAGTGAAGTTCTCAGGCTTCCCTGCACACTGGAATTGAACCTGCATGTGGTCAGGGCCAGGGGCTGGATTCTGGGCCCAACTTGCTGTTTGGAGTTTGCTGGCCCTGGCCCGGTTAGACCCGCGGGTACCTCTCCTAAGTCTTAAGGTGATTTCAGATGCAGGGCGTGGTGTTACCTCCTGGAAGAGACGTTCCAAGTTTTTCCAGTGTGTTGGGATTGCAGGGACAGGAGCACTCAGTCAGGGCTGGAAGCTGGATTCTGGGCCCACTCACCGTTTGGAGTTTGCTGGGCGTGACCAGGTTCTAATTTTAAATCTTGATTTACATCAAAGAACATTTTTGTGATGATGTGCTATGTAATGTGTTAAGTAAATATGGACGTTTTAAATCGTGCATTCTAATATTTTCAATTAAAATATATTAATGATATTTAACATTATTAAATAGCTTTACTATTAAAATATATAGTTACTATCAGTTTACACTCTTAATAATAGTGGAAATTTCTAGAGCTATTTTAAGTAAAGTTTAAACTAAGATAAATGATATTTAACATTATTAAATAGCTTTACTATTAAAATATATAGTTATCAGTATCCACTCTTAATAATAGTGGCAATTTCTAGAGATATTTTAAGTAAAGTTTAAATTAAGATAAATACTAACATTTTAGTATTTGTTTTTATATTAATATTCTGTCTTAACCACTCCTTCCAAGAGTTTCAATGTTTTGTCTAATAATTAGAATCAAATTGAATTATTTATCACAGACTATTTTTTACATAAATGAAATTTTCACTTTGTATTTTATGTAAAAATTTTAGTGTTTTGAACCTAGGATTTCACATATATAACATAAGACAAAGCTTTTAATATCGTTAGTAGTAGCTATATTCCTTACAGCATTGATAGCTAATGCACTGTCATATGGAATAGCTTTGGTATCCTCTTGAATAAATAGATTTTGAATTGATTCAGTGTTAGTGTTTAGGGATTGGCTTTAGACTCTACAAAACTTTATGGGTGTTTGTTAATTTTTTGCGACTGTATTCAGTTACCTTAACATTTTCTTAATAACCTGCAAACCTTTCAGATATGCACATATAAAAACACAGGAAGGAATGAAAGGAATTAAGGAAGGAATGAAGGAAGGAAAAAAAGATGGAAGGAAGGAACAGTCAATATTTTGCTGATAACTTCAACTGGACTGATGCCAGTCACAATATATATTGTTTGAAGTATTAAATTGATGCTGTTTTATGTAATTACTTATAAACAGGAAATGTGCAAAGGGAACAGCTAATAGGTTACCATAGCCTTCACCTTTGGCCAGGCCTCAGAGACACTTTTACACTTGCAGCTGGTTTTCAGTACCCTTCTTCTCTTCCTAGCTGTCATGACAATCACATAACTGAGATATCAAACTTCTGAGAATAGTCCATTCTAGAAAGAACCTGTCAGCAAACCATGCTTCCAGCTGTGCATCTGACAATATTTTATTAGTTAAAAAGTTTGACTAGACAGGTCTAGGGGATATGTTCATTGGTACTTAAAACAACTGTATGGAAATATTGTGAGAAATGTTCATATTTATCTCATACAGAATATCTATTTTTGAAGGCACATCCACATTTTCAATTGGAAAAAATGGTATCATCCCAAATTTGTTAAAAGGTAATGATTTCCTTTTGTTTTAATGACTGCAAGAGTGCCTAGTTCCTTAGAAAACGTATCATCCTTTCACTGCAAGAGTGACAAAAGTTTGCCTAGTATTGTCATTTATAAAAAATATTTTTGCCTCATTCTAATGTACTGATGCATAGCATATATTCATCCATTTATTCCTTTGATCAATATTAACCTCCATATTCAATTTTATAATTTTTTCTTTATTTGGAGGTTATGATCAAAATTTCCTGATAATTTCATTCTATTTTAATGACATGTATTTGTAAAGCATCTTAAATAACAAAGCATTAAAATGTCATAGCCATACAAAATATTTATTTGTTCATTCATTTATCCATCATCTATTTCTACATTGCTTTCTATGTATGACACTATGTGCTACAGACCATTTGTCAAAAACACAATATCATCTTATAAAGATGAACATGGCTCTCAAAAGATTGCATTTTTTATTGAAAGATATTAGCAATTAGTCAAGTATAAGCATGATAAATGTCATGAATGATTATAATGTAAGACAGCATGGAGCTAAGAATGAATGAGAAGTTATGGCACTAAAATGATTCTAGAAGGATCTATTTAAAGTAAGAAGTATATTTTACCATAATTGTTAATTAAGCCCGCGATGAAAAAAAATCTTTAGTAAAATAATTGCATTTAAGAAAGTATGCAAGAGTATTTTCTTGCTGTAGAAATTCTTGATCCCTCTGATGCATTTTGTTCCTTGCTGACACACTTCACTCTCAGAAGCAGATTGTTTACAATTGACGCATTATACGCACACACTGTTTTCTTTAAGGTAATTTTTGTGGTGCAGTATAAAACTTGTTTCAGTACTTAAAAATCTTACCCTTAGAAATCTTTACCTCTTGGGGCATCATCATAATCTTTTTTAAAAATGACAAAGTGAGTTTGTAGAAATTTCGGGGAGTTTATTATCATGCTCCAAGACAGAAAATTCTCTGTGGAAGAAAACCTGATTTTTAAGCCTTTTCCCACTGGAACACAAATCACATAAAACATTATTTCCTAAAGCAACCTGTGAGGAATTCTTTTTCTGTTACATTACAGAGAATAAAAACAATAAAAACAATGATACCAGATTTCAGAACAGAGTCAGAGATTAGCATTGGTTAATACATTGCATATTGTCATCAAAGTAGTAGGTCAGTGCATAAAATATAGGCATACTGGTTTGATTTTAAGACTTCTGATGGCATAGACACCTATTTTGAAGTTAACAAGAGGCATAAATGGCAGTCACTGTTGGTTTCCTATTATCCTGTTTTGAAGTAGTATAACATATTCATTATTTTGTTTTGATTGGCTTCGTTCTGCTTTATTTGGTTAGGTTTTACTCTCTTAAAAATTAAAAATTAAATAATAGTGATCAAAAAATATAAGCCCAAGCCTTCCTTTTCAAACAACTAACAGAAATTACTAGTGTAACTATGTCAAATACCTTATGTATGTATGTATGTATGTATGTATGTATGTATTCATTCATTTATTTATTTATTTATTTATTTATATTTTCCTTTTCACTTTCTTCTTTTATTCTTTCATCATTTAAACTTTTTCCCCTTTTGAAAAGTTCTTCCCATTTCCCAATATCTACTGCAAATTTTGGATCTTATTTACTTTTTCAGCTTCTTACTGTGGGGAAACAATATGATATTTACACATGCAAGTCTGCTTCATTTCCTTGATGTGTATTGTCTCAAGTTGCATCCATTTATTTAAAAAAGTTTCAGGTTTATCCTTCTTTATAGCTAAGTAGTACTCCACTGTATAAAACTGCCACAATTGTTTTTTATCCATTCCTTGGTTGATGAGCATTTGGGTTGTTTCCAACTTTTAACTAACGCTCATGTGGTGCTATAAACATAGTTGTACATTGAAATGCTATGATGTTTTTAATTCTTCCGGGGAAATACTCAGAAGGAAAATAGCTGGTTTTAATGGGACCTCTAATCCTCAATTACTGAAGAATCTTCACATTGATTTCTACACTGGTTACACTAGCCTATGCTCCCATCAAAACTGGTAAAGTGTTCCTTTTTTCACATTCCTTCCAGCATTTGTTATTAGTTGATTTCTGAATGGTCGTCATTGTGTCTGGGGTGAGATGGAATCTTAGTGTTGCTTTAATTTGTTTCTTTGTAATGACCAATGATGTTGAGAATTTTTTCATGTACTTATTTGCTATTTATATTTCTTCATCTGAGAAATGTTTTTTAATCTCATATGCCCATTTTTAGATTGAGTCTTTGAGTCTCAGTGATCTGATTTCAATTCTTTATATTTTGTAAATATAAGTCCTTCATCTGAGGGTCATTTGACCAAAATATTTTCCCATTGTGGGGGTAGTATTTTCACTCTGCTTTGGATTTCTTTTGCTGAATAAAAGCTTTTTTAAAACATAAGATCCCAGTTGTTTATTCTTTGGAGTATTTCCTTTGTTACTCATATTTTGTTCATAAAGTCTCTGGCTACAGTTATGTTGTAAAGATTTCTACCTACTCTGTCTTGTAGTAGATTTATTGTTTGTATTTTAATATTTAGATATTTGATACATTTTGACTTTAGTGTATGATGATAGTCATGGATATAGTTTTAAACTTTATATGTAGAGAGGCGGTTTATCCAGCGCCACTTATGAAAGATGCTGTTTTTCTTAGAGTGAAAATATTTGGAAAATATTCCAGTGAAAATATCTTTTTCAAACATAAGGTGGATGAGTGTGTTCATAGTTGTGTCTGCATGTTCTAATATGTTCCACTGATTCTCAGTTTTTTTTTATTTTCTTTTGCTTTTGTTAGTACTATGATGATTTTATCACCATAGCATTGTAGTATAATTTGAAGTCAGAGATGTTTATGCATCCTGCCTTGCCCTTATTGCACGGAATTTTTTTGTTCCTATTTTAGGTATCTTCTTGTTCAAAATGAATTTTTAATAATGTTTTCTATAGTCCTCAGAGGCATGCTAATGATATTACAATCGAGATTGCATCAAATCAGTATAAGACTTTTTGCAGTATGTCCATTTTCAATATATTGGCTTTTCCTATCCATGAGCAAGGAATGTGTTTTTCTGATATCTGCTTCAATTTCCTTCTTCAAAGTGCTGTAATTTCCACAACATAGATCAGAACTTCCTTTTTTTCGGTTGATTCCTATGTATTTCATTTTTTTAGGAGATAATGTAAAGAGTGTGGTTTCCCTAATTTCTCTCTCAGTGACTTTGTTTTTTGTGCACAGGGATGTTTTTGATTTTTGATGTTGATTTTGTATCTAGCTACATGACCAAATTTAGTCATTAAATCTAGAAATCATTTGTGCAGTTTTTGGTGTCTTCTATGTAGAGTATCACATCATCTGTGAAAAATTATAATTTAATTTCTGCCATTCCTACCCTTATTCCCTCTATTTCTCTTTCTTTTCTCAATGCTCTGGCTAGTGTTTCCAGAACTATATTGAAAAGGAGTAGTTAAAATGGACAAACTTGACTTGTTCCTGATTTTAGAGTGAAAGATTTCAGTTTTTGTCCATTTGTTATGATGTTGGCTGTCAGTTTATCATAGATGAACCTTATCAGATTGAGACAAAGACCATCTATTCCAATTTTCTATAAGGGTTTTATCATGAATAAGTGCTGGACTTTGTTAAAAGTTTTTTCTGCATCTATTGAGATGATCATGTGATTTTTGTCTCTCTCTTTGTTAATATGATGTAATACACTTATCAGTTTGCATATGTTGAAGCATCTCTGCATTCCTGTGGTGAATCCAAGTTAGTCATGGAGTAAAATCTTTTTGATAATTTTCTGCATTTTTCTCTTATATTATTGAGGATGTATGCATCTATGTTTATTAGGGAGATTGGCATATAGTTCTCTTTTTTGATTGAATTTTTCTACAGTTTTGGTATCAGGGTAATACTTGCCTCCAGGAATGAATTAGAGAGTATTACTTGCTTTAGGCTTTCTTTTTTTTCCTACTGCAAGAGGAATTTCAGTTATTTATTTTTGATTTTAAAGATAATAAAACCAAATAAAATGAACCAGAATAAAGCAAATCAAAACAAAACAATATGAGTGACACAGAACTTCAAAGCAAGATAATAGGAAATGAACAATGACTACCATAAGGCCTCAAGTTATCTTCAAAATAATTGCCCATACCATCAGATGTGATACTATAAGAGAATATAACCCATTAAAACAAACAATAAGAGAATAAAACCAATCAAGAAAAAACAATGAAAGTGATACAGGACTTCAAAACAAGATAATAGTAAATAAACAGTGGCTACCTTAGTATTTTGAGAAGTATTAACACTAAATCTTATCTAAATTTCTTTTAGATTTCAGCAATGAATCCATCAGGAACTGGGATTTTCTTTGTTGGTAACTTTTAAACACATTTTCAATCTTATTAACTGATACTGGGTTATTCATAAGTTTAATATCTTTTTGTTTCGACTTTGGTAATTCATACATATCTAAGAATCTGTCAATTCCTTCTTTGTTTTCTAGCTTATAGAGTGAAGATTGTTGGAGTAGGCGTTAATTTCCCTATTATTTCCACAGGAGCTGTAGTGACTTCACCCTTTTAATTTTTCAATGCAAGAATTTGAATAATTTCCTTCTTCTTTTTAATAAGATTGGCTAAACATTTATTAATTTTATTTATTCTTTTATAGTACCAACTCTTTGATTAATTCTTTATATAGCTTTCTTAGTCTGCATTGCATTCCTTTTTGCACTGATCTTTATAATTTTCTCCTTTATATGGGCTTTGGGATAGTCTTGTTGATATTCTAGAAGATTGAGATGGCACATTAAGTTTCTTTTTTTGCTTGTTTTGTTTTCTAGTTGTGAGAATTCACTGTTATAAACTTCCCTTGTATGAATGCTTACATTGGTTTCATAAGTTCTAGTGTATTGTATCTACATTCCCATTTAGTTGTGTGTATTGCTTAATTCCTTACTTAATTTCATTTGTGACCCATTATTGCTTATGAGGATGTTATTTAATGTCCATGTGTTTAAAGAGTTTTTCAAGATTTTTTGCCATAATTTCCAATTTTATTACATTATAGTCAGATAATATTCATGGGTTAATTTCTCCTCCATTGCTTTTATTAAGCATATGGTCCATTTTTGAGAACATCAACATGTTCAACTGAGAAAAATGTGTACTCTGATGATGTTGACTCTGAAAACATCTACTGAATCATCTATTCACAGGTTGGGTTCAGTTTTGATACTGTTTCACTGATTTTTCTGTCCAGCTGATATCTCTTTTGACAACGGTGTATTTGTATCTCCTGTTACAATGTTGTTATTGCTTATTTGATTTTTCATGTCTATTAATAATTGTCTTATATAGTTGGGAGTTTCTGTATTGTTGATACATATGTATTATCTCTTTACCTTAAAATTTTCCCTGACAAGTGTGTGGTGACCTTCTTTATCTCTTTTGATGATTCTTGGTTTGAAGGCTCACATTTTCTGCAAACAGAATAGCTACCTCTGCTTTTGTCTGTGTTCCTGTTCAATGGAAGATTGTTTTCCATTCTTTGACTTTTAGTCTATGAATTTCTTTTGAGTTAAATGTGGGTGTTTTTTTGTATAAAGCATATTGTTGGTCTTGTTTCTTGATCCATTATGCCAGTCTATTTTTTTAGGTTGTTGAATTGAGGCCATTTACATTTAATGGTTAAAACTAATACTTACTGGCTTATCTTTGTCATGAGATTTCTGGCTGTTGATTTCCTGCTTTTCTCCTCTGTTTAATTGCTTGCCACACTTGGTCATTTATTTCTGTTGTTGTTCTTGAAATTTGGTCACTTTTGCCTCTGTATAGAATATCATTCAGGACCCTTTATAGGGTTGGATTTGTGGAAATGAATTTCTTCAGTTTTTCTTTGTTATGGAAGTATCTTCTTTCTCCATTAATTTTGAGTGGTAGTTTTGTGGAGTTTATAAATCCTGAGAGTGCGTGACAGGATATTAAGAAGAAATATGTCACATAATTGCAGGAAAGCTGATACTGGGCGAGACACAATCTATCTGATTGAGAAACAAAACAACCCAGTGCAGTGTGTCTTTATTTATACCCAGGAAAAAGATTGCTGCAATGTCTAATTCAAAATTTTTCTTGAGATTGAAGACAAACTCTAATGTGTGAGGTCAAAAACTTTAAAAGTAAGTTAAATACATCCAACTTACAACAGTATAAGCTTAATTTCACATTTTGTAAAGGGAAGAATAGAGGGTGAGGAAGAAGTTACATCACAACAAGACCTAAATCTTATATGGCAAACATTTACTCCATAAATGTATATCCAACATGTGGTTACCACAACCCTGCACCTACCATGCAACCATGCAGGGTCCCGAGAGGAGGTGACAGGAGATTAAGAAAAGACAAGTCACATAACAAACAGAAAGCTGAGACTGGGTAAAATACAATCTGTCTGATTGAGAGATAAAACAACACAATGCAGTTTGTGTCTTTATTTACACCCAGGAAAAAGGTAGAAATGTGTGATGTAGTCAAAAGTGCAAGATCTCAGTTGTTTGTGGAGAACACAGACTGCACCATTTTCAGAGCTATCTGTGCTGTAGCAAACAGGGAGGAAAAACAAGGCTGGACACCTGCTGATAAGCAACTGAGCTAGAAGTCAACTCATTCGTAGGTCTGCTTTGGGCAGCCTGTGCGCCCGGGACTGGCTTTGCTCTACAAGTTTGTCCCACAACTGGCTTACCTGACTCACCTCTAGCATTCCATGTTTTAGGGACCAACCTTATGCTAGCACCAAAGGCATGGTCAATCTCCAGCTCAGCTTCTCTCCACACGAAGGAAAACTTACTGTGAAATCTGAGAAATAAAGCGTTGGGCAATCACATTTCTTTGACTTCTCTTTTTGATGTGTACATGACCTCTCTCTTGAGTTAGTGCCACTCAACATTGCTGGCTTTCCTTAGCAGAGGGTCTGCGTCCCTCACATCTCTAATTTCTTGGGGTTTTAACTGCACCTTGAATTTTACTCTCAAATCTTCATGCATTATTCTATCAGGGGCACATTTATGGGCCTCCCAAATGTGTCTTGGTATATTTTAATTTGTTTTTATCCCTTTTCATTCCTCTTCAATTTACCATATGTGCATCTTTCAAGTTTTGCATGGTGGTTTTGTTCTTTAACAGCTCTAAAAATGTTTTTCTCTCTGTTATTGGCATATGAACAGTATATTCACCCACGTGCCGTACCGAGCGTATTCATTAATACATTTCAAATATGCTTCAAAATGTGGAGTAAAGTTAATCACTCTGTTCGACTTCATCCCCTTTTCCTCTTCTGCTCCTCCATCTCCTTCTCTTCTTCTCTCATTAGTAAACTTTTGTACATGACAATATTTTCACTACTTATATGTATACATAGCCCAGATATTTTAACTCTAACATGCCATATCTTTAAAATTATAATAAAATGATGTATTTGTTGAGATCATATTATGGTATCATTGTCTCAAATTTCATAGAAAAATAGGAAAGCTATCACACTTACTGAACATAAGGATATGTATGAACTTTTTATTCATATTTTAATGAAGTATAGTTGGTTCTGTTTTTCCATTAAAATACAATTGAAATATAAATAATTATTTTTCTTTCCTTAGGTATTTGATTTATCTATCACAAATTGCTCCAAAACCAAGGATTTTTCATATTTTTTCAGTCTTTATTATGCAAATTAAGTGCATGCAGCTTGTGATAGAATAAGAGTATTTGTATGAAATTTGATGAATGTACTTAATGAGAAACATCATTGATTTTTAGTCAAAAACACTAAATACTAATAAAATTGTCATTATATTTCTTTGTTAGCTCAGGAAGAAATTTTGCACACTATAAATCTGTTTCCTTGAGAATAAAATAAAACACTTTGATTGACATACCTATTTGAACTCTAAATTATCTCCTAATTCTAGATATAGATAATGAGTATGTATATCAATCCCTGCAATGTGGTTGTATTTTAAGCCAAAATTCAGAAATTGTTATGCTCATTATAGATTTTATGCTTCATCTTTCAACAAATCCAAAGGGACAAGGGATATTTATTCTATTCATGAGCCTCTTAATTTAGTTTCTTAAATGTTTACATGCTTAATTTCATCACTCTGACATCCAGAATAAAATAAAATCCAGTCCTCCAGAAAATTTTACTTCCCAGGTGGTGTTAGCATGTAATGTTCTGGAAATAATATAAATTACTGATGTAAAACTCATTGAATAAGACAATGTCTTTTACAGACAAATACTTGTGAATACATTTTTAAAAAGTGCTGTATATGACTAATTGCAAAGATCATGTAAATGTAAAAGAAAAGGATAAACATCCATAAATAATCCTAGAAGTCATAAAAAAAAACTTGTGAAAAAGTAGCAAACCATTTCAAAACAAGGAACTATCTGAATATTTCAAGTATATCTATACATAGCAAAGTGTAGGAGGTAGTTAAATTTCGTAGTCTCTGTAACAATCTTTTCTTGCAATAGATAAAAATTTGCAGTGTAAATAAAAAGTGATCTAAATAGGAGAACATTTTGAGAATAATGGCCAATTATAAATAACATTTGTAACAGAGAGACATACAAAAAATATTTTCATAACATAAAAATATGAAACAAAAATCACATTTATACTATCAGGATGGGAAGATTATTTACAAATTAAACATAAAAACCTAAAATAATTAAAAAATAATGAATTTTTCATAGCTTATTTTTTGAAGTATCATATCATTGAGAACTTTTTAAATAATGATTAATAAACTACAGAAATTTTATCTCTTACCTGACAAATCTCACTTTATCATTTTTTTCCTTCTTCAGTTTGTGGATCATTGACTTCACTCAACATAATTTGGTTCCATGAGTGAATATTCAAGCACATCTCTCAAGAAGTAACATATTCAATATTGGAATTGTGATCATCTTTACGGAAGGGTAGGTAACACGTATGAACAGATTAATCTCCTTTTTTCAATGCTTAGAGAATAGTTTAGTTAATTCATCTATAAGGCAGGAGATTTTAAGCAAAATACTTCATCCTGAACATGTGTGTGCTAAAAGTACTTTCAGTTACTTTAAAAAATTAATATAAATATTTAAAATATTTTTTCTATTATGAGTTCTGATGATGTAAAATATACTTTCTCTTCTTCATGTCTTCTTATTTTCATAAAATAAATCAACTGTTTATTAGGTTAATATATGTATAATTTTATATAATTAACACATTTTAGGTATACTGAAATATATAATCGATGTGCATATATCTACATATATATGGAGTAGGAAATTCATTTATTTGTATGTACAATATTCATTTTAAATAAGTACTTTGCTCAGGCATAGCAGTACATGACTATAGTCCCAGCACTGGGGAGACTGAGGCAGGAGGATTGTTGCAAGTTTGAGATCAGCCTGGGCTACAAAGTAAGTTCATGATCAGGCATAGCAAAACCCTGTTTCAAAAAAACCAAAAAAATAAATAAATAAATAAATAAATAAATAAAAATACTTTGATTAAACAATGAATTACTACTTATTGATGTTAAAATATGAACATAGTGGTTTACATATAATAAATAATGAGATTTAAAAGGTTACTAGAATCCTAAAAGTAATAATGTGAAGAAGAGAAAAATACATGGGGAACATTAGTAGGGTGAGTAACATTAGATTTGGATATTACTTTGACATTTGTCAGAGAGAAAGAGAGCTAAATTTTCTAACTCTAAATGTATGATTACATATTAAAATAATCAACAGATTTTATGTTCATAGACAACAAAGTATTTGAAGAAGTAGAATGTTTTCTTTTTGCTTGTTTTGTTTTGTTTTGTTTTGTTTGTAAAGTGGATTGAACTCATGACCTCGCATTTGCCAGGCAGGCCTTGTGCTGCTAGGCTAAACCCCCAGCCCAAGGATTAGAAATTTTATATTTCACTAATTGTTGAAAGAGGCATGATCTTTGTTAAAGATTAGTGAAATTTTAAGTATAATAAGATAGAACTAGTATCTCATAGTTCAGGTGATTCTTGAAAGAAAAAGAAACCTTACATGAAACTTTATTAGGTCGAGAATTTAAACCCAATTGAAGAGTTTCTAATACCATGCATACACTTCCTAAATCATAAGTCAGGATAATGATGTGATAAAGAAATACAGCCTGTCTGCACTATCATTTGCTATACTTGGAAATGACTCATGTGTGAAGGTTTGGTATTAGAATTCACAGGCTCCTTGGAGTTGTTCAAAACAGTTCTTTACTTAGGGAGAATAGGATCATCTATCTCATTCTGTCTACCAGATTCTTCCAAACTCTGAATATAACAGCCCATAAGAAGGTCTCTAGTACAGGTTAACAGAAATATAATTTTTGGATATATACTCCATTCACAGTAACCACGGTCCCCTACCAAGTCACTGTGTGCATATTGCTCAGAATTGTGCACACAGAATGACCAGCTGGACCACTACCACTGAGACAGACGTCTTACCATTAAGGCTATTATCAGAGGGCTAAAGCATCTGCTATACTAGTTTGCTCAGGCTGACAAAAAGTGTGCTTACACTGGGGTAGCTAGCACCGAGGAATGTCATTCTCACGATTCTGAAGGTATATTGAGACGGAGGTGACACAGGTTTAGTTCTTCCTGAGTGCTGCGAGGAATAATTCCTTTCAGTCCTCTTCCTATCTTGTGGTATTTGGCTGGTAATCCTTTACATTCCATGCCTTATAGAATCATAGCCACAAGCTCTGTCTTGATTTTCACAAACATTTTTTTTTCTCTGCGATGTATGTCCCCAAATTTAACTTCTTTTTAAAGAAACAACTTTCCCTTTACTCAGGTGCAAGTTTATATCTATACATTCACTTGATACTCTGTGATACTCTTTGTACACCTCTAAATAGTGTGATATTCTGAGGTAATGGAACACTAGGCAACATGAATTTTAAGGAACACAATTCTGATTTTAATATTCAAAATATACAGGAAATGGGGCAGAACATGGGGAAATATTGAGCAATATCATTCACCCATTCAGATGAATCAGTAAATCTAAGAAAAACTCACAGCCCTTTTCTAAAATGCATACTCGGAGCATGTATGACTCAATAGTGTAGCTTGAATTTAAGATAGAATGTACAAATTTAATTTTATTTTTGTGAGTTTTAAATATAATATTAATTATTTAAATGTTAATACATGTACTACAGGAAAAAAAAGAAAAAACAAAGAACAAAGCAGCTTAAAAGAATGTGTCTTCCAGGTCCTGTGTATACATATATAAAATGCCATTTTGATTATACACTGTGTCATTTTTACCCACACACATAGACACTGGAGAAAGTGCACTGACCCAGTCGTATGAACTTGCTTCTTCTGGAGATAATCCCACCCTAAAGGATGTATACAAGTTACTGAAAAAACTTGGGAGTCCCTGGTATACTTGCTTACAGAAATCTCAACAATAGCAGAAATCTTAAAATTAAGATCATCATGAGAATAAGGATAACTCTTTGTAAAAATGTTTAAAAAGTTAATACTTTATATTTCTAAATTCAAATAGAAACTATTACAACTTTTTGGGGGTGTTTTTACATGTGTTAGTTTACAGTTACATGACTCAGTGACAGATGAGCTAGCGGGGCGTGCTGTGAGAAGGTGTATCTCTCTCTGGGCTCTGCTCATGTTACCTGCTTCATGCTCCCACAGTGTGAGTAGCATCTCTACCATGCCTCTCTACCATGATGGTTCTACCATAGAGTTAGTAAGCCATGGACTAAACCCTCAGAAACCATGAGACAGAATAAATTTTTCTCTTTTAAGTCATCCGTCAGATATTTCATCTCAGCACTAAAAACTTACTAGTACAACTCTTAAAAATCTAAAAATTATCCATCAGAAAAGAAAAAGGCTGGCATTCATCATTGTTCTGGTCATACCTCATAAAAGCTGAAAGAATTTAAGAAAAAAAAACAAAATTTAGGTATTTTATGAATCCATAAATGCACAGATTCTACTACCACCACCTAGAATATGTTTTCAGGGTGGCTCTATGATTACTCTGAATTTAGATATCCAACCTTTCCAAACTGTAAAGTATAACTATTTTAGTATTATCAGCAAATACTTCATAAAATAAAAGCCATTTCTGAAATTTAGCAGCTACCAACAATTGAATGAACATACCAGCTGTAGAATCCAGATACATGTAAGCTCCATCAGTGAAGGAATAGGGCCCTAATAAGACCTACCCACAGCGAACATAAGTAGCCAGAGTTTGGAGATGTACGACCTGAACTAGGGAGATCTGGAATACTTCAACTTTCTATAGACTCATTTTAACCATCTTCCAAAGAATTTCAAAGGTAACAGCAAGTAATTGAACCACCTGTGAACAGAAGAGCCCACAGTTCTCAGAAACACACCATAACATTAAGTTATGCGCGAAGTATCATGGGTATGAAGTTTCTTGCAACATCCAAGAGGTTAGCGGCTGCTCAGGTTGAATCAGGAAGCAGAAGACTGCTGATTCCAAGAGCCAGTGAAGTCAGGCTGTTTGGCCAGCTTGGGCAGCAATGGATCCCACAGGGAAAACGAGGATGCTGCCAAGGGGACAATTAGATAAAAGTTCAGCCAGACTGTTACCATGGCCTTGCTTGCCTGCCTTGTGAACTAAAATAAGCATATGTGTTAAAAAAAATCTTAATTTTGTTGTTACTCGATAAATTTGGGGATTTATGTCACTTTAATACTCTGTGCCATTAAGTCCCCTGGCCCCTGACAAAGATATTCTCTGTTTCTCTTTCTTCATTCATCTCTTTCAGAGTTTTCTGGCCTGAACCCAGGTTAACTCTGATACTATACAATTAAAAAAATTACACTATCACATCCAAAAAAAAAATATCTTAGGAAACAGTGGTTTCAGAAAGTGGTATTATAAATGGAATCCTAAAACAGAATGACCATTAGGTAAAAACATTAATGCAATTTGAATAGCCTTTTAGCAAGGAATAATAATGATATGTATTACCTCAACAATTATGACAAATTTACCAAACTAACATAAATGATAACTGAGGACACTGAATATAAGCATGAGCAATCTCCTCTACTACTGTCTAAACTTCTGTAGATAGGAAACTATTACAAAATAAAATTTTATTTAGAAATAATTATTTACAAGGGTAAAGCAAAATGAATCGAGGAAAAGGAAAAAGAAGGAAGAGAAAAGAGAAAAAATGCAAATCAGTTATACTATTAGTGTCTTCTAGTTCATAGTAAAGGAAGATTTGTGTGTATAACAATTGGATTTTTATGCCCTTATCTTGTACTTTGAGTATCCACTTTAAAGATAATGATATGCAATGTATTAGCTATTATTGTTCTTCAAATGTCTTGCTGAAAAGTTTGTTTTATTTTTTCCATAAAGTAAAATTAATTAATTAATTAACTACTAGAAAAACAATGAAGTTCAAAACACATGAAATCACTTCATATTAACCAGCTGAAAAGGATCATAAGAAGAAAATATTCAAAATAACCTGAGAAAAACAGAAGAAATGTAATGGAAAGTGTACTTTTAAATGAAAAACAATGTAGGTCAGATGAAACTGTAATGAAAATAGTAAAAGTATAAGCTATACAAACAAATAGCTAGAAGTATTTTGACTATAAACATGCTTCTCAAAAGTAGGGAAGAAAAAATATTTTCAGGTAAATAAATACAAAGAAAATTTGTAATCACTATATTAGCACTGCAGTCAATGTTAAGTGATGTTTGTAACAATGAAATAATGTACGTGAACATGCCAACAGATGATGTTCTCTTAATGTTTTATTTATTTTACTAATATACAACTTTCTGTGCAAAATAAAATGTTGCATGTTTTAATACATATCATTTGTAGAAATAAAATTTATTTCATAAAACTACAAATGAATAAAAATAATTGAGGTTGGATTGTTTTTGAGTTTTAATTTTTCAAGGTGAAATATAGCTAATATAACAGTGTCTTAGATACTTTCTCATTGCTATGACAAAATATCTAATACCTACAAGTTAAAGTAGGAAAAGCTTGTGTTATCTCACAATTTGTAGTGGTTTCATGCCATAGTAGACTGGTTCCAACCCAGGGAAGGACAGAAGACAAACAGTTCATAGGGTGGCAAGCAAGAGGCAGCGAAACTTCCTTTTCCCTTTTAATTCCATCCAACCAGCAAGCCTATTGGTTGGTGCTACTGGCACTCAGAGGGCTTCTCCCCACTTTAGTAAGGCTATCATCCACCTCCAGGACTAAGCTAAACCAATCAGTTTTCTAGCTCTGTACCACACACCCATGATCCCATCTTCCCCAAAACTCCCCCCGTGAGTGCAAAAAGCTTTGGGGGATATCAAATTAAAAGCTACAACACATGGGAATTAGGAAATATGAAATATGAGCTAAATTGATCAAGTGTGAAGTAGGAAACATCTGTTAAGTGAGGTGTGAATTATAAAGTATACATTGATAACAAGGGTAACCTTAATTTCTGGTAAATTGCAAATGCATTCTGATAAGCCAACAGCCAAACAAATAAAAGTAAAAGAGTAAAATGATCTAAGGCGTTAAAAGAAGAAATAAAATTGATTATATATTTTATTGTTTTAAAGAAATTCAGGGGGGACAGAACAAAGGTAGAAACAATAAAAAGCACAAATATAAAAAGGCAGATATTTCTAATGATATTAATAATTGTCATAAATATGAAAAATCAATAGAAATTGTCAAACCAGAGGGAAAAATTATACAAATAATGTTACTTGAAAATGCATATTTTAAATACAAAAATAATAAAAGATTAAATGAACAATACAAATGGTAAACATAAACAATCTAGCAAATTATGTCTGCACTTTTTGTCTTAAATCTATTATGTTTTCACTCTTCATTCTTTTGAATGTCAATAGTCTAATTTATTTTTTTGCCTAGTAACCATGATATTGAGGTAGGCTTTCACTGTTTTAGAAGTTTGCCTCAAAAATTTTCTCATGTTTCATACGAATATTTGCCAAGCCAGTTTCTGTATTACAATCTCCTAGACTTTGTAGTTGAGTTGTGTGTAGGAGTCTGTGTAGGAGAAAGTGAAAGCTAAATAATATCATTTTGTGGGTAACACTATTCTAGACCTTATTTCTAAAGTAATCTACAGAAGCCACTATAATTTAATAATGAAATAAAAGTCCAATTTTAAACAAGATAGCATAAAGGAAATTATATCAGCTGAAAGATTGTTAACTTTAACAGAGCAAACTTGGTAACAAGACATTACAGAGGCTGTGTAGCTAAGAAACTCTAGGATAATGTTACATACTGTATTCTTTTTAGTAATACAAATGTTTAGGCAGTGTGGAAATGTCATTTTGTCTGATGTATTTTTTGAAGTAAGATGAAATCTTAGAGTTGCTTTAATCCACATTTCTCTAATGGCCCAATAAGTTGAACACTTTTTTATGTTTTGTGTGCATTTGTACTTCTGAGAAATACTTGTTAATTTCACTTGCCAATTTCTTTATTGAGTCTTTTATTATTATTCTTGAGTTCTTTGTATATTCTAGATAATAGTTCCTTGCCTGAGGTATAGATGGTAAAAAATTTTTCCTTATTCTGTAGGTTGTCTCTTCACTTTAGTAATTAATTCCTTTGCTGAGAAGCAGCTTTTAAACTTAATGTAATCTTATTTGTTGATTCTTGCTGTATTTCTTGAGCAATTGGAATTCTATTTAAAAAGTCTTTGCCTACACCTGTGAAGTGTTTTACTTATTTTTATCTTCCAGTAGTTACAATGTTTTCATCTTCATGTTACCATCTTTGATCTCTTTGATTGTACTTTAGTGTGTGGTGAGAGATATGGTACAGATTCAGTCTTCTGAAACAGATATCCAGCACTATATTTTGAATAGGCTATCTTCCCTCTAACATGTGCTATTGGCCCGTTTATCAATAATGAATAGCTGAATGTGCTGGGAGTGTAACCATATGCTTTATCTGTTCTACTGATTCACACGTCTGCTTTTGTGTCAGTGCAGATGCTATTTGTATGAGTTCCACTTCTTCGTGTAGGACTGTGATGCCTGTTGCCTTGTTCCTGCTGCCCGAGGTTACTCTTGTTGTTCTGGGTCTCCTTGCTTCCCTATGAACTTTAGAATTCTTTTCCCTGGTAATGTGAAGAATGGTTTAGGTATTGTGATTGGGATTATATTGAATCTGTCTAACATTTCTAGGAGTAGGGACATTTTGACAATATTTGTTCTGTCTATCCACGATCAAAAGACATTTTCATTATGGTGATGTGACTGTAGCTGAAAGGAATCCACCAGTGTTGTTGATGAAAATGTAAACTGGTATAAACATTCTTTTTTTTTTTTTTTGACAGGGCTGCTATGCAGTTGAGGCTGGCCTTGGGCTCACTTTGTCACCCAGGCTGGTCTCCAACTTGCAATAATCCTCCTGCCTCAGCCTCCCAAGTGTTGGGATTGCAGGTGTGTACCACCACGCCTGGTCAGTGGAGGCATCTGAAAGGACTCAAATGAGAAATTCTGTATGACCCTAAGTCTCCTTCCAGGTATCATCCCCAAACTGTTAAAGCCAACAAACCACAGCAATATATTTATGCAATGTTTAGAGCAGTGCACTTGATAACAGCTGAATCTTTGCAGCATCCTACATATCTATCATTAGATGAATGGATAAAGAAAATGTGGCATCTATGTAGTAAAACACTACTCATCTATAAGGAAGGATAAATTTGAGTTATGTGCAAAGAAATGAATGTACTTGGAAAATGCAGGTTTGAGTGAGATAAATCAAACACACAATCTTAAATACCATGTTTTATCTCTCATTTGAGTGAGGCAAAGTACAAATAAAGAGCATCATAACGGATGGCCAATAGGAAACAAGAAACTAGACCTCTTGCAAGTGCGAATGGGTCCAGGAGCAGAGGATGAGGTGGGAAGGGGAGAGAAAGGGAAAAAGATTACTTAAGGTGTGAAAAAGTATAAATAACAAATCCCTACAGTGAATGTAAATATTTTATGTCATACACATGAGCTATATATAATAATTACAGCCAGCATGAAAATGGGGCAAGATTTAGAGACAGTGGGAGCGAGGGAGGAGAGAAGGGTAAAGGTATTAAGATAAAAGGAAAAAAAGCTGTGTCATGTACAGACATCATCTTCCCAAGATCAATGTAAACTTCATGCACAAAACAAAATAAAATTAAATAAAAAGATCAATTTGAGACAGTAACAAAAATACCATAGTGTTTTGGCTTGTATTAGATGAAATTCCTCAAACTCTGATTTTTCCTTTTTGAAACAAAGCAGTGTTCTTAGGATTCAGATGACCCAGGCAGAAGCTGTTGGCAGGTGTTAGAAGTCTTTGTAGTCATCAGATAGAACAAACACAGTTCTGCATGGAGTAGCTGTGAGGCAGCAGCCGCTTTGCTTGTTACATTACCACTGGATGCCCGGTGAATGGCAGGTGTTACGATCTTAAACTTCACTTTGTTGTTCAGAAAACCAGAGAGTAATTTATGGAGCTCTTAGCTGGAATGCAGCTTGGCCTTGAAGACGAGGACAGCCACTCTGCAAGATGTTCTGTTTTCTAGGGAGGGTTATGATTAAAGGGGGACATATCAGCACTTTTATAAACCTAATAGGGGAATTACTTGAAAACTGGAAAGTGAAAGTGTGTGAGCCAACGTAACTGTAGTAATTGATTTATCAAAACTTTCAGGGGTTAAAGAAACCATTCCTAACACAGTGCATCTCAAATTAAATAATACTCTGAATTGAATTTTGCTTTTGTGACAAAAAATCTAAGTAAAATTTTATATGGTAATGGCAGATGATTTGTAACATTTGAATAGAGTATTATGGGAAATGTGATCACTGTAACCAATTCATGCTTTATGCTATACTCACAATTCATAGGATATAAGTTAGATACCAAATATAAGTTCAGGAGTCTTTTTTTTTCTCCAAAAAATCTTATGCTATTCTTTTTTTTTATTTGAAAGAGAATAAAACAAAAGGGAACAGCACAGAGCAGATCAGAACAGGACAACACAGGCTACACAGTACTTTACATTAAGTCAACTGGACATCAACAGTAGCTAACACCATATCTCTTACTCTGCTATAGTTGAGCATAGTTTCAAATACAATAATGTCAAACATAACATAATAGTATAAAGCCATGCATAGAGTGAAAAAATTACAGGGCTTTCTGAACCAAATAACAGAAAATGGTCAATGGATACTATAATATCTCATTTTCGATAAAAAAAATTTTGTTTGAACTCTCACACATATTCAAATTCCAATAAGACACAATGTGATAGATAGAACCAACGGTAGTAGAACAAAAAAAGCATGGTAGAACTTCTAAGAAGGATGATATTAAATCAGCAATAGCTGTCATAATGTTTTGTTTTCTTCAAAACAGCTGCTCATATCATCACGTATGATATAGTCAAACAAAACAGGACAAAACCATCCCAACTGATGATTGAAAACTTTGAAAGACGTCAAAGCTATGAGATGGGGACTCATGCTTACCATAAAGTCTTATATACACTTATCAATATCATACTAGGGAGACTATATGGTATTTACTCTTGTGAGTTTGGTTTATTTTGCTTAAGAGAATGGTCTCAAGTCGTGTCCATTTATTTATAAATATCTCGATGTGATCATTCTTTATAGCTGAGTAGTACTCCATTGTATAAAAATGCCACAACTTTTCTATCCATTCCTCAGTTGATGGGCACTTAGGTTGTTTCCAGGATCTGGCTATTAAAAATTGTGCTGCTATAAATATGGGTGCACATAAATCACTGTGGTATGATGTTTTCAGTTCTTCTGGGAATATGCCTAGAAGCAGAATAGCTGGGTCAAATGAGACTTCCCAACCCAGCTTTTTGAGGAATATCCAGACAGACCTCCACAGTGGTTGCACAAGTCTACACTCCCACCAACAGTGTAGAAGAGTTCCTTTTTCCCCACAGCCTCTCCAACACTTGTTGTTGGTAGTGTTTTCTATCTTGGCCATTCTTTCTCGAATGACATGGAATCTCAGTGTGGTTTTAATTTGCATTTCTCTCATGACTAATGATGATGAACATTTTTTCATGTATTTATTTGCCATTCGTATTTCTTCATCTGAGAACTGTGTATTCATTTCAGATGCCCATTTTTGGATTGGGTCTTTGAATTTCGAGGGTCTGATTTTTTTTTTAATTCTTTATAAGTTCTAGACAAAAGTCCTTTGTCTGAGGTGCTGTCCATGAAGATTTTTTTCCCAATTTGTGGGTTTTCTTTTCACTCTGCTGGAAACCTCTTTTGACATGCAGAAACTCTTTAGTAAGATGTGGTCCCAGTTATTGATTCTGGGAAGCACTTCCCGTGTATTTTGGTTCTTGTTCATGAATTCTCTTCCTACCCCTATATCTTTGAGGTTTTTACCTACTTTGTCTTCCAGCAGTTTTAGTGTTTCTGTTTTAATATTTAGATCTTTGATCCATTTAGATTTTAGTTTAGTGTATGGTGATAGACATGGGTCTAGTTTTAGTCTTCTGCATATG
>PVJX010000835.1:0-102809 GCA_004027295.1 Dolichotis patagonum
CCAGGATTTGCAGGTCCAGCAAACTAGAGGTAGAGGTCACCATTACCCCTAGTAACCCATTAGCAAAAGTTTTACTTCCTGCCCCTGTGACCTTGTGCTCTGCTATCCTAGAAATCTTAGTTCCAGAGAAAGAAAAGATTATGCCAAGAAGCACAAAAATCGATTCCATTGAATTGAAAGCTAAGACTTCCCCCTGGCCATTTTAGTCCCTTATGTGTCTGAGTCAAGAAGTTTAAAAGGGAGCTAAGCTGTTGATTAGGGTAACTGACTCAGACTGCCAAAGGGAAATTGGGCTGCTCCTCCACAATGGAGGTAAGGAAGAACACATTTGGAGTGCAGGAGACCACTCAGAACATCTGTTATCATTGCCATGCCCTGTTATTAAGGAAAACTACAACCCAATTTGGGCAGAATGACAAATGGCCCAGAAACTTCAAGAATGAAGGTATAAGGGATTTAGCTCAGTGGCATAAGCACCTGCCTGGCACATGCAAGGTCATGAGTTCAATCTTTGGTACAAAAAAAAAGCTTATTTTTTGTTCAGCAGCATAAGTACCCACTTGGTAAGCGTGAGGTCATGAGTTTGATCCCCGGTACCAAAAAAAAAAAAAAGAATGAAGATATAGGTCACTCCTCTAGGTAAAGAACTAAGACCTACTGAGGTGGCTGCTTAAGGCCAAGGGAATACAGAATGAATAATAGAGGAAGGTAGTTATAAATGTCAGCTATGACTACATGACCAGTTATAGAAATGAAAATTATAAATGTCGTGAATATTTCTTTCCTATTTCATCAATATGTTTGTGCATATATACACATATGTTAAGCAGAAATATTTGTTTTCTTTCACTGTAACATAATACTGACTTAATATGGATGTTTAAGTATAATTAAATGTACATTATAATATTCAAGCTATTGAGAGATGAGTAATCATCACTAGAGAAAAATTCTGCCTTCTACTCTGGGGAGGGAATTAGTGTTTCCATTTATATGCAGGACAGTTGTATCATGTTCAGCATAATCATGAACTTACTATTGTATTTGGAGGTTACGTATGATTGGAGATGTTTCTGGTTGTCAGTTTGAAAAGGGGTGGATTGTTCCCATTAATCATGGTCAATTTGATGGGTTAAGACACACCTAACAAATATTAAAGCGTGCTTCTGGATGCACCTATGGATGACTGATGTGCAGGACAGAAAAATGAGGGAATAAGACCCCACCTGGATCTTCTTGGCCTGGATAGAATAAAAGTGAGATAAAAAGGAAGTGGCGCCATTTTGGAAGAGCTCCAGCCTTCACCATGATCTTAGGACATCAGTCTCCAGTTTCCGCAGCCTTCAGTGCAGACCCTCTGGTGAGCATCCAGGCCTTTGACCTTAGACTGGTGCTGCATCCTTGCTCTCCCTTGTTGCTTGGCTTCCATCATCTTGGGCTGAGTAGCCACTGTATCCTCTGGCTCTCTGACACAAACATGGCCATTGTAGATTTGCCTACCTTGGATCTTTCAGACTACCAATGAGCACTCTCTCACATCTGATCCTGTAAGCTTACTTAATAAATCCTGCTGCATAATTACAATACATTTTTATTTATTCTATTCTTCTAGAGAACTCTAACTAAAGCAGTAGAACTACCATATGACCCAGCTAACACCACTCCTTGGTATATACCTGAAGGAATCCAAGTCAGCATATAATAAAGATACCTGCATATCTATGTTTACTGTGGTACATTGCACAAAACCAAGATACAAAACTAAACAAGGTATCCATCAGTGGGTGAACAGATAAAGAAAATGTGGTATACACAATGGAATATTATTCAGTTGTAAAGAATGAAATTATGAAAAAAAGAATGAAATTATGTCACTTGCAAAAACATGGATAGAACTGGAGACACTGTTAAGCAAAATTAGCCAGACTAAGAAAAATAGGCACTACATGTTTACCCTAATATGTGGAATCTAAAAAAAAGAAACTAAGGCAGGCTGGGGATGTAGCTCAGTGGTAGAGTTCTTGCTTTGCATGCACAGGGTCCTGGGTTCAATTCCCAACACCACCAAAAAAAAAGAAAAAAAAGAAACCAAAGATGACATGAAAGTAGAAGACCAATTATTAGACAAGTGGATGGGAGTGAGGGGAGGGGAGCATAAAGGAAGTAAGTGTGGTCCAAATGTATGCATTATGGGCTGGGGATTTAGCTCAGTGGCACAAGCATCTGCCTGACAAGTATGAGGTCATGAGTTCAATCCCTGGTACCAAAAAAAAAAAGTATACATTATGAGAATATCACAGTGAAACCCAACATTTTGTAAAATCAATATGCACTGATAAAAAATATACTTTAAAAACTTAATGAAGTTAGCTCCAATAGTAAACATGAACACAAAGTAGATACAAGAGCTCAATAAAATTATAGAGACACAAGGGCCAGGGATTTAGCTCAGCGGCATAAGTGCCTGCCTAGCAAGCACAAGGTCATGAGTTTGATCCCTGGTACCAAAAAAAAAAAAAAAATTATAGAGACACAAAGAAGAAACACCATGAGCTAGCAGAAACTAGAAAAGACAGAGAGCATACCAACACAAAGCCAAAGTCAGGAGCAACATAAAAGACTTCAGATGGACTCTATAAATTACCTGGCCCCACAGTTGCTCACAGGACTTGCTTGTGATATTTTCCCTCTCTACAAATTGCCTTCTGCACATAAGTGTGTGGCTATCAAATTGAACATTATATAGAAATTCCACAGGGCTTGTCTTCTATTTGAGTTCCTTTATGCTCAATACAGTGAATGCTCTGAGAGTTTTCATATGCTCCCGGTTTCTATTTGGCTCTCTGCTTTTTTTCATTTTTCTGATGACTGTTGAAATTAAGTTATGCTGCAATCCATGAACATAATGAATCTGTGATCAGAGAAGACAAGAATGCGCAAAATCTTTTCTCCAAACTCAGTGTCTTCACAGGCTCTTGTGAATTGGAATTTTTCTTTCTTTCCATCCTGGGGATTGAACCACCAGGGCCTCATGCTTGCTACCCAAGTACTCTTCCACTGAGCTATCTCCCAGCGCTGGCTGGAACTCATGTGGAGTGGTGCCAGTTCCGTCACACAGTTCTTCTCCTTGGCCTTTGGTTACTGCAACTGACCTTTACCTTGCCAGCTCTGTCTACATGGAGATAGAAAAGCTCATCCTTGTTATCCATTTTAGCTTTGCTCTACAAGATTGTTTTTCATGGGAAATGCTCTGCCTTGGGTCTGAGAGAGATGTTTGTATGCTTGTGATCATACCAGCCTTACACACAATCGCCAGGAGTTGGGCAACTCAAGTGCCCATCAATGAATGGATGGATGAGCAAAATGCATATGGTAGAATATTATTAAGCCTTAAAAAAGAGGTAAATTCTGACAGATGCTGCCACATAGATGAATCTTGAGAACATCACAGTAAAGGGAAACAAGTCAGTCACAGAAAGATAATTACTGTAGGATTCTACTCTTGTGAAGCCCCTAGGCTGTCAGATTCGTAAAGACTGAAAATAAGGCTGGGGAGAGGGAACAGGAATTAGTGCTTAATGGGGACGGTGTTTCCACCATAAGAGGGGAAAATCTTAAAAATGGTTACAGTGGGAATTTTCATTATATGACTATGATTTGATTTGAATGCTGTTAATTTTTTAATGTTTTCAAACACCTTGGATTAACTGAGCATAGTGGTACATGCCTGCAATCCCAGCACTCAGGAGGCTGAGGCAGGAGGATTACTGTGAGTTTGAGGCCGGTGTGGGATACAAAGTGAGTTCAAAGCCAGCCTGAACTGTATAGTGTGCATTTGTTAAAAAAAAAAAAAAAGCCTTGGCTTACAGGTGATTTTTCTGTTGTTGGTTCCCAAATCTGAACAGTAGTCTTGCCAATAAATACTTTGACCCTTCATGATCCATCCTCTTGCCCCAGCTAGTGAAAGACTCTGGGTGGGGAACACATGGCCTGGATGGGGTCACCAGTGTTGCTGGCTTTTCCCAGTGACTTCTCCTTGCCCTGATGACAGGCTTTTCAAAAGACCTCCATCACAGTGAGTGCAGCATCAGTCTGAGGTCCAGCAGCCTTGAACCCCACACTGCACAGCCTCCCTTGACACAAAGTGTGATAGAAAAATATGTGAAAAATTATTTACTATAATTTATTAATTTTTATAGTTAATTTTTTAAAAATTACAGTAAAAGATACAACCCCTTCAAGAGATTTCCCTCGCTTTGAACACACTTAGACCATTGTTCTTGCCGCTTTCTGGAGCAGTTCTGAAAGTCCTCCTTTCTGAGCGTCTTTAGTTGCACTTGTAATTACTGCCTCAACATTCCAAACTGATTCAAAATATTTACTTTCATAGTCATTTTGACTTTGAGGAGGAGCCAGAAGTCATAGAGGGCTGGATCCAGTGAATAAAGAGGATGAGGACACCGCACCATGTTTTTATGAGCCTGGCTTTCCAGTGGCACTGCAGCAGTACATTTTTTGTTACAACCTCCTAAAGACACTCAGGAAAGAGGACATCCAGAACTGTTGCAGAAACCGGTAAGAATAATGGGATAAGTGTATTCAAAATGAGGGGTTCTTGAGGCAGATTCAAGGTAATGTGTCTTTTGCTATAGTAATTATTTAATTTTGATATTCAGCATATATTTCAATCACATCTCATAATTCAGACATGCTGTTTTGTGCATAGAAACATACGAAGGTTCCTCCTGGAACCATGGAAAGTGTTTTCCTGAATCTTGGCATCTCTTTCCTGAACACAGAGGACTTGGGAGACTGGGGGTTTGAGGAGAGGGCCTCTTCCCCACTAGATTGCCATGTATTATCTATCCATTCTACAATTAGCTTTTCCACCTACATTATTATAAATCATTTGATGCCATTAAAAAGCCTTTGATAACATTTCTTAATGGGGGCATAGCATTCCCTTGTAATGAATGCAAAACAGATGATTTAATCGCCTCTGTCTCTCTCACTCCGTTTCAAACTTTTTGCTATTATAATTGCCCCTACAGGGAACACACTTGTAGCTAAATCTTTACTCACTTAATTATTACCTTGTAATAAATGACTAGAACTTGAATTGTTGGTTCAAAAGGTATGTGCATTAGAAAGGCTTTTGATACCCATTGTCAAGTGGACCTCCCAGAAATGTTCAAATGTGCACCCCACCCCATGGGCTGTGCCAGTCCCCGTTTCCCCACCCCATCCCCCACCTCACTGGGGTCTTATCTTTTTGTTTTCCTCATCTCTTGCCAATTGCAGTTTTTTGCTTTTCAAGTGTCTTATTGTTGTTTGCATTTGCATTTCTATGATCGCAGGCACTGTGGAGCACTTGTCGTGGATTTATTAGCCACTTGTGGTTCCAAGGCTTTTGTCCTGGTCCTTTGTCCGTTTTTTGCATGGAGGGGCCCATCTTCTCCGTAATGGTTTAGAAAGCTCTAAGTATACCTGCTCTCCTGCCGCAGGACTCAGCTGCGCTCTGCACCCTTTCTGGTTGCTATGCAGATGTGCTAGTGGCAGGACCAGTCGTCATGGCCACAGATGCCCGGGTCTCAGCAAGGAGCACAATGCAGAGAGGTTACCATGGTGATGCTACCCAAGCGGGCTTTGGCTCCCCACCCACTTTACTGCAGGGTGGGTGCCCAGGCAGCAGCTCTTGGGGTTGCAGGAGACTGAGCAAGGGAGGTTTCACCAATGGTGTGACTGGCAGTGCCGAGATCTGAAGAGCCAGGAGCTTAGACTATTTCATCCTTAAATATGGAGATGCGTGATAAGATGAAAAGACGGAGCTGCTTATTGCAAAACTTAAAAGTTATGTCCCGTGGCCAGACCCGACATCTGCAAGACACAAAGTGAGCATTTTCTGAATAACATTAGAATCATCTTGTTACTGGCACAGTTGTGGTGCATTATTTGTGTGGAGTGTGTTTAAAGGACTAACACTACAGCAACCATTTCAGATAGGGACCAATTTTTTTAAGCCATGGAGCTGTGCCTTCATTTTGTAACATGCCAAGATCCTTGACAATAAATAAAGAAAGAAACCAGAAGTGTTGGGACTTCTGGCCTGTCAGTGTTGGGGACAACCTGACCCCCTATTTTATGGGAGGAATTGTGTCTCTCCCAAATTGATATGCTGACATCATAAACCCCAGTATTTCATCTGGGATTGTCTTTATAGAAGTTAGTAAGATAAAATGGGACACTGAGGGTGGGCCCCAGTCCAGGGATGGTGTCCTCATAGGAAGAGGACATTTGGGCAGTGACACACATAGAGGGACAAAGGTGTGAGAGCAGAAGGAAAGCGAAGTCATGAAGGAGACGGCAGAGGCCTCTGATGACAAAGTCCTGACTGGTTCTCCCCACTATACCCATTTTCTGGGGTTGAGGGGGTGCCCCTTCTTTTCTTATGGTTGGGGAAACTGGGGTCTACAGACCAAGGGCAAGAAAGAACTCACTTGTCCCCAGCTGGGTGACTTCCTGCGGATTGTTCTTTCTACCTTGGATTAGGCTACTGAGAACCTTCTCATTCACTGATTTTTTCATCCCGTGATCAAACCTATGTCTGTTGAGCACTTCTGTATGCCAGGGGCTGGGGACACAGCCGTGTGCAAGACAAAGTCCCAGCCTGCAGGTAACATCTGGACTGCACACTTGATCCTCATACAAGATCAGTTTACAGATCGAATCCTGGGGACTGCGAGATGGATCCAGAGGGGCTGGACAGGGGTACCATTTAGACAGAGTGTTCAAGAAAGGGACATTTGAGCTAGAACACAGGCCACAGGAGCAGCATGATACCCCTGGGGCTGGACGGAATGTGGGGCATGGAGAACAGTAGGGTGGGCGGTAGGCTGGGTGGGGGACGGACAGAGATGGAGGAATGGAGCCAGCTGGGGCCTGGGACAGCAGGAGCTTTGCCTCATGCATCTTCAGATCCAACTTGTCTAGTCCCAGGCTCCTCCCATGCTAGTGTCACCATTGCAGGCAGTGCCTGCTAGGCAGCTAGGGACATTAGCAACTACCTGAGCTTGGGGTCAGAGTTAAGCTAGAACCAGCCAGCTCTGCTGTCATTTTGTGCCTGGTGCACCCCAACTCCCTCCTTGGGAACAGAGGCCAGGGAGCATTCAGAGAGGACAGAGACAGCAAGTGGCACCTGCATCCTGAGACAGCTAGTGAGAGGGACAGTGACCTGGTCCCTGTCATCGGGAACTCAGTTTCCCTTCCAAAACAGCAACAGAAAAGGCCAGCTAAGTCCAGAATCTCAGCAAATTCAGCAGGAGTTCAGGCTGCAATTGCAAGTTCCTTTTCTTTTCTTTTCTTTTCTTTTCTTTTTCCTCCTCTTTGTTTCTTTCTTCTTCTCTGTTTCTTCTTTTCCTTTTCTTTTGCAGTGTTGAGGATAAAGCCCTGAGCTACTCCCCAGCCTTCAATCCTTCTAACAAGCATATAATTGAGTGATATATATATATATATAGTTCTCTGTGTAAGCCTCTGTCTTTGCATCTATATATTGGAACAGTTCCCTTTGCCTTGGCCTGTTGGAGCTGCTGTAAAGAATATCATAAACTGGGAGGCTACCACCACTGCCACCGCTCATTTCTCACATTCTGGAAGCAGGACAACAAGACCAAGCCTGGCAGATGAGGTGTCTGTCTAGTGGAGATGGTCCCTGGCCTCTGGATGGTGGATGGGGTGATTTGTTTGTTTGTTTGTTTTGTGGTCCTGGGGATTAAACCCAGGGCTATGTGCATGGTAGGCAATGCACTCTATTATTGAGCTACATTCCCAGTTTTGTCTTGCTTTGTTTTAATGTGGAAGAGGGTCTTACTAAGTTGCTCACACTGGCATTGAACTTGCCATCCTCCTCTCTCAGGCTCCTGAGCAGGCTGAGATACAATTGTGCACCACTATGCCTGGTCAGGCCCCTGTTTTATTTTCTCTGTTTTCTTTTCCCTACCTTCCTACAAGTTACTTTGCCTTTTAAAAGTTCCATTTTGATTTATGTATGGTGCCTTTGGGCACGCTTATCATATGGATTTTCTCGTGGTCATCTAGGCACAGTATTACACCACACATATAGAATATACCCCGGTGTATGGGTGTTAATATTATCAGATGAGGTGAATACAGAAACCCAAGTTCCTGTGCTCTCCTCATTGATAATACAATTGTCTTAAAGATTCCTTCAACATAATTGAAAATCACACTGGACACTGCTAGAATTCTTGTTGGAATGCCAAATACAATTTAGAAAATTCATGAGCAGAAGTCTATCATGTCTTCTCCATATTTTCTCTTAGTGCTTATTCTTCCTTCAAAATGTTCCATCACTTTCTTTCTGCCTGGGGAATGTCCCCAATGATTCCTTTGGGGTGGGTCTGCTTGTGACAAATTCTCTTCATTTCTTTCTCCTGAGAATGTCTTGATGTCCTCTCCTTTAACTGGATATTAGATTTGGGGCTGAAGGTTCTTTTCTTCCAGCATTTGAAAAATATTGTGCCACTTTCTGCTGGTCTCCATGGTTTCTGATGAAAAATCTGCTGTCATTAAAATTGTTTTCCCTCCCAGGTACAGTGTCATTCTCTTTTGCTATGATCAAAATATTCTTTCTTGGTTATTCTTTGCAGAAGTTTTAGTACAATGTGTCTTGTCATAGAATTCCTTGGGTTTATTTGCTTTAGGTTTTGTTCATTATCTTGTATCTGTAGTTTTGTGTCTTCTACCAAATTTGGAGAGTTCTCAGCTGTTCTTTCTTTGAAGACTTTTCCAGCTCAGCTTTGTCTTTCCATGACTGACGACACAAACCTGGGTCTTTTGTTACAGTCTTAGTTACCTGAGATTCTGTTCACGGTTTAAGTATGGTTTTTGTTGTTGTCCAGATTGAGTAATTTCTGTTGTTTTATTTTTCAGTTCACTGACTCTTCCTTCTGTCTCCTCCCTTTGACCTTGAGCCCATCTATTGAGGTTTTTATTGTTTTTGTTGTTTTGTTTTGGTACCAGGAATCAAACTCAGAACCTTGTGTTTGCTGGGCAGGCGCTTGTGTCTCTGAGCCATATCCCTGGCCATCTGCTGAGTTTTCAATTTTAGTTATCATACAAACCAGCAGTGTGGACAGATCCCAAGGTGTCATGTGGAGCAGGGAGCCAGGAGCCCCCTCATGAGGTCACCTTCAGTGGGGCTTCCTTTCTATGCAAATGTCAGAATGACAGTGCTACAGAGATGGGAAGGGGCCAAGGAGGGAGAGGCAGCAGGGAGAGAGGTGTGACCCCTAGGGGCGGCAAGAGGGCTCTGGAGATGAGGGACACTTCTGTGTGTTGACCATGGATACTGTTATGCAGAACTACATCCTTGATTTACATATCTCAGAAACAGACATTCACACTGCACCAACGTCAAAATCAGGCTTTTCAGTACCAAGCTGAGACTACACAAGTCACATAAGATTGTCAGGCATGGTGACATGTCCCTGTAAACCTGACAGTCAGGACACTGAGGCAAGAGGCAGAAAGATCACTGCAAGGCCAGCCTGGCTGCATAGTGAGCTCGAGGCCAGCCTGAGTTACATAGCAAGACTCAAAAAAATAAAAAAGGACAAACAAAAAAAGATGTTACTACCAGGGGTACTGCAAAAAGGGTACATGGAACCTTGTTATATGATCTTTGAAAACACTTATGAATCTATAAATACTTCAATATAAAAAGTTAAGAGCAGAAGGTTAGGATACTAAATTAAGGCATGGCATGGGATTGCGTCCTTGTGATACCAGCATTCAAAAGACTGAGGCAGGAGAATCACTACGAGTTTGAGACCAATTTGGACTACATAGTGAGTTCAAGACCAGCCAAGACTATATAGCAAAACTCTGTCTCAAAAAATAAAAATAAAAAAGAATAAAATTATATCCTTTACTTTGAAAAGATGCATAATCATAAGGATAATAACAAGACTCCTCTTTATTATAGTATTAAGGATTTTTAAAAGTGGTAAAGATCTTATTTTTGTCATTTATTATTTTGTTCTTTTTTTGTTGTACTAGAGATTGAGCCCAGAGTCTCCCCACTGAGCTACATGCCAGTCCTTCTGTTTGTTTTTCTGTTTGTTTGTTTTTTGAGATACTTTCTCATCATGCAGTTCAGCCTGGCCTTGAATTCACTATGTAGCCCAGGCTGGCCTAGAACTCTCAGCAATCCTCCTGCCTCAGCCTCCAAGTTCTGGGATTACAGGCATGCACCACCATGTCTGGCTTTAAAAAATATTTTTATTTTGGGACAGATTCCCCTGAAGTTGCCCAGGCTGAACTCAAGCTTGCAACCCTCCTGCTTCAGCTGTGTAGAGTGCTAGATTATAGGCACAAGCCATCTCACCTGGGTTATTTTGCCTATCTTTGTAATAAATCACCACTAAATTGGGGAAAACCTGATTTCATTTGCTGTAAATCTATATGGGAACTGTGTGTATTTATTCTGCAAGTATTTATTGAATGCAAAAACAAACAGAAAAGCAAAGCTTTGAGGTCTTCGACAGTCCGCACAGCTTTCCAACACGGGAGACAGATCCATCCTGCTGCCCTGAAAACCAGCAGTGAACCCGAGGCCCGGCTCTCCTTGCCCATCCAGTGGTTTCCAGGCCTCTTGCTCCTGTGTCCAGTCCTCTCCTGCAGTCCTGACAAAGTGTGCATGTCCGTGTGTGTGTGTGCACGCACACGCGTGTGTGTGTGCATGTCCGTGTGTGTGTGCGCGCGTGTGTGTGTGCGTGTGTATGTGTGTGTGTGTGTGCGAGCGTGCACTGGCGAAGGAGCTGTTGGAAAGCATAAATACTATGACAGCGCCCCTCCTCTTGCACAGGACAATGGGTAGCCGCTGTTTGTCCTTTCTCTCTGGCAGGGAGCGTGGGGTCACACACACACACACACACACACACACACACACACTGCCCAGGCCCCCTCCTGCTCTCCTGCCGCCTCTGTCTGCCCTGCCTTGTTTTCAGTGCAGGGTGCTGTCCTCCTACCCACTGTGTGTCTGTCTCTGGCAGAGTCCCCAGAAGTGGACCCAAGACAAAGGGGAATGGCTGGCAGTGGACTAAGAAGCATCCCAGAGGGTGATGGTGCAGGGGATGCAAGGATGAGGACCAAGTAGAGCCTGCCCCTGCCATAGCCCCCGCAGTGTCCCCAAGGCCACCAGCCTTGGCAGAGGCCACAGGGGAGCTGAGCAGGCCAAGCGCCTCCTCTGTTACTCAGTCCCTTGAAGACGCAGCGGGTGCAGCCCCTGGAAGCAACAGCATGCAGATGCTCAGAGACATCCAAGCGTGCAGGTACCGGTGCCCCCGCGGGAATGTGAGCTCTGCACATCTGGCACACACAGCGCCTCTCCACATGTCCTCTCGTGCGCTGAGGCCGCCATGGCACCAACTGCCTGCCTGCATCGCCACACTGCGTGACCTTAGCCCAGGTGCTACAGAGGTGGAAGGCAGAGCCAGGCTCCACTCTTGCGTGGAGATGTGCGGTGTGAGGTTAGACGGGGACACCTTCCCTGGAGAGAAAAGTCCAGAGGATATGACAAAACACTGACTTTTACTCTAATTATCAAGAACAGAGTCCATATCCAAAGACATCCATGAACACTGTGGCTTTGACATCATGAACCATAGCCTCTCAACTGGTGCTCAGGAGGCTGAGGCAGGAGAGTGCCATGAGTTTGACTCAAGATGTCACCAACTGTGTATAAAAGACATAGCCCCTGGTCACCTGAATGACACTCTCCACCTTCCTCCATGACCAGATACCCGTGAGCGATGCTTCCCCTTTTCTTTTTGTACCATCAGAAACCAGCAGTCACATCAGCAAAAAATAGGGGTGTGAGGGACCAGGGAAGTGTTTAGCTTACACTCATGAGTGAGCACTGTCTCCAGGTCCTGCCGTCTTCTGACAAGCACGATGGGGCAGCTCCTGTCTGTAGAGGTTACTGTCACCACACCCAAGCTTATGCCATCTCTATTCATGAAGCAGCCACTTGAGACCCTCAGCCACCGACTGCCTGGTTAGGGCCACTATAGCCACTGGCTTCCCCAGCAAGCACTTCTGCTGGGCAGGAAGTGACCGTCCTCTCACTTGAGTGCTGGGAGACCCCATACTCCTCTCCTCTCTTCTAGAGAGTTCCAGGCCCTTCCCGGTGCTGTCCTTCTGTAAGCGTGAGCACCACGCTTGGCCACTCTCTGCCCCGACACCCTCCGCTGTAGAGGGGAGATGATAATCGCTCCCATAGCCTATGGCTGCTGCAACAGTAAATAAGTTACAAGATATTAGAGGGCCCAGAACAGTGCTCGGCACGGAATAAGCACTAGATTAAGTCCAGCTAGTATTAGAGTGCGGATGCTTCAGGGCTGACATGGGAAATAGACAGGAGAGTAAACAGGATCATCCTGTACGGGGGAAGCACAGCAGCTGGGGGGAGCGGCCTGGCCCCGGCCTGGACAGGATTCCCCTGAGGGGTGGCCTCTGGGTGACAGCAGGGACAAAGGACCCTACTCCATAAGGCCGGGAAGAAGCAGGGTCACAGGAGGAGTCTGGGGTTCAAGCAGAGATCGTGTTGCAGGGCCCTTAGAGCCATTCCCTGCTGACCCTTTGGCCTGTGCCTGGCTTTGAGAGAAAGAAACTGTGTTCCTGGAGGAGGTACAGAGGGCATGTCCTCCCCACCGGATGTGTTCAAGGCCCAACCTCAGTCTTCAGAACTGAGACTGGGCCGGCAGCACCCCAGGACCCACACCCTTGCTGCCATCTGTCCCCATACCCTGTCCCACTGAGGTACCCTGGCAGAGGTGGTGACTTCCATAGGGAGTCTGGGGAGGGAGAGGAGGAGAAAGGAGGGAGGGTGGCAGGGTGGGGCGGGCGTCTGCCCAGTGAAAAGGGACAGGCCAGGAAGACACCCCTGCTCCGAGGCTGCCGGGATGCCCTCCCCATCCCCCCCCACTTCATGTCAGCTCCTCTCTGCAGAGGACCACACTGGTTGCTAAGGGAACTGGGACTGGGGCAAAGAGTGGAGAGTAAGGCACAGGCTGGTGAGGGACCCTGAGGACACAGATACCTGGGGACACAGACGACACTGGTGGTAGACAGCTTGGGGGTGAGACACCCCCACATCCAACTCTGTACCCAAACAGTCACACACGTGCATGTAAACACTCCCACACACCCCACAGACACAGCAGTGCTGAGTCACACACACTGGTGCCACCCCCTCTCTCGTCACAAGCACCTATGGAGCGAGAAAGGCAGTCTCCCTGTGCTGCTGCCAGAGACCAAAGCACCAAAAAGGATTCTTGGAGCGGGAGGGAAACCAAGGAAAATCACTTCCACCCTGCCCACACCGTTGTGCACACTCAGTGCCACCTCCCCATGTCTCCCAAACTCCCACTGCCACCAAGAACTGCTGGGGTCAGGGGTCTGGCCAGGGTCCTGCCCGCTGCCTGGTCTCCAGCCCGGGGACATCCTGGTCCTCTCTGCTACCTGGTTCATTCTTCCATCAGCAAATACTTCCGGGGAGCTTGAGGACACCGTGGTGAGGAGCACAGCCTGACCCACCCTCGGGGCACCTACAGTGAAGTGCCCATGTGTACGTGAGGAGGCGTGGACCCCATGAGGTCCCCATGACGCTGAGCAGGAGTGGCCTCGGTGGCAGAGAGCATCGCAAACCTGGGCCAAGGTGTGGGTTAGGGATGAGCAGAGCACAGGGTGATTGCTGGAGGGGACAGTGGTGGCGGCTGGAGTTGGTCTGCACCCTCAGTGCCCAGGGGAGCCATAGATGCTGGGAACCTCATCTGGAGGGGTAGTGGGGGTGTGAGGCCACAACGTCCCAGGGGGAAGCTCGAGTCAGCCAGGGCAGGGCACAGTGAGAGGCGCCAGAGTGGAGTGACACAGTCACAGGACCACGTGCTCCAGCCAGGGCCCCCAGCATGGAGAGACATGCACCATGCTGGCTGAACCACCTCAAGGAAACTTCTGCACGCGTTTCCCCAGAACTCATGGAGACGGCTTCATCATCACCTGCGAAGGGCCTCCCAGGCCAGAGGCTGGTGCTGCCCTGTCCCCACACAGCAGAGGGCACAGCTCAAAGTGGGGCTCTCTGGGTTTATTCTCTTTCAGCACATCACCTGGGTAAGTGGATTTGCGGATTAGAGTCCCTGGTTTTAATTAAACGAGCCCTGACAAAATGAACAAGTAGCTTAAGAAGTTCCCCGCCAGGGAAACGTGGGCTGAAGATAATGGAGAAAGGGCTTAGACAAGGAATGGTCACCCACCACGTTTCCATTTCACTCCCCAGGCACATTGCGAGCTAAGCGTGGTGTCCCTCTAATCGGCACTGCTAAGAAGTTGGACACAAAGATAACCAACTTGAAAAAAGTCTGTTTATTTTGCTTTGGATTTATGTTTTGGTTGGTTGATTGGTTGGTTGGTTGGTCGGTTTGTTGAGACAGGGTCTCTCTATGTAGCTCACGTTGGCCTTGAACTCACTATGCAGCCTAGGCTGGCCTTGAATTCATGAAGATTCTCCCGCCTCAGCCTCCTGAGTGCTGGGATCACAGTCCTATACCACCATGCCTGGTTAAGGGTGCAACCATCCAAACTGGGAAATCGATGTTGTAGACCACTTGTGTGTACTGGCTTTCCTCACTGGCGCAAATACCTGACTTCATAAGTCAACTTGTGAAGAGTAAGATTTTCTTTTGGTTCACAGTGTTGGAGCATGTGTGGAGAGGGCTCTCGGTAGAGACCTCTGTTCATCTGGTGGCCAGAAGTGGAAGAGGAAGAAGAGGAGCCAGGATACTCCCCTTGGGGTCCCCCTTCCTTGGATTACCTCCCATGGTAATGGGATTATTACCATGTGGCAGGTGAATTCTTCTCTTGACCCAGAAGGAATCACAAGGTAGAGAGTTAGAAGAGGGGTGAGCAAAAGTGTTTATTGCAGAGCAAAACCAGAAAGCAGTGTTTATTGTAAATCAGAAGCAAAAAGCCCTCTGCAGCTGAGCGCAGGAGGGGATCCAAAAAGTGTTGCCAAAGGGATATCTAGGGGGTTTTATACACAAAAACACCTACATCTCAGCCAGGTTGAGGTCAACCTGAGGGGTTACCAGCGGGAAAGTCTGACTTAGGGGTAGGCATTAGGAACTCAGTAGTGGCAGGTGTGCCCTTGCACACACCATGAATTGAAACTTTAAATAAACCAAGACGTTCGTTCTGTATGAATATTGATCCTGGGGAAGAAAATCCCCCCAGTCCTAAGGAGACCTATATTTTTGAGCCTCCAGTGCCCTGGCCATGGCTATGCATCCTGGACTGAATCTCACCTTCCCCTTTAGCTTGGCTGGCCACCTGTGGGGCCCCCTCACCCTAACTCCCCTCATGGGCCAGTGTCCCCCACAGGGGCCTGCTCATCCTCAACATTTCCTAACACACATCCTGTGTTACAGAACCTGACCGGCTAGGTTACTGCTGGAGCCTCTTACTCCGTTAGGAAAATGACACCCAAATCTTAGAAAACCAAACGGAGCCCCGCCCTCCAAGTCTCCTGTTCGCTCCCTGCTTCACTCCCCCTCTGAGGACGGGCCCCCTCTGCTAGTGGAGGAGATGCAGGTCTTTTGTCACTTCCAGGTTCAAACTGCAGGCCCACCATTCCCTAAAGTTCAGGCATGGTGGCACAGACCTATAATCCAGCACTCTGGGAGGCTGAGGCAGGAGGACTGCACGTTCAAGCCCAGCCTGGGCAACTTGGCAACTTGGCCAGACCCTGTCTCAGAGTAAAAGTATTTTTAAGAGGGCAGGGACGTAGCTCAGTGCAGGGATCCCACATTCAAATTCTGGACCCTGGCCCTGGAGGCTGCTCTCTCCCTTCCACATGCCCCTCCCCTGAGTGGCCCCTGAGCACTGGGTATGCACAGGGTACCACCAGCAGACAGCAGCTGGGAAAGACCAGGTGGGCAGCCAGCCTGCTGAGGGTGGCCCTGGGTGTGAGCGTGAGGAAAGCATTCTGGGTCTCAGGCTCGCTATGTGACAGACAAAGCCTCAGAGGCTCGGGGAAAAGCCAGAAGTCTGTTCCCAGATCCCATGGGCCCCAGGAGGGTGCCCTGCCCTCCTCCATGGTCTCCTGGGTCCGGGACCTCCCAGCTTCCTTCCGCCTCGTACTGGGGTCCAGAGGAGGTGGTGGCCGAGCAGAGGGGCCCTGATCCTGCTGCCCTTCAAGGTGCAGGAAATTCAGTCGAAGACAACAGCAAGCATTTGCCCACACACACAGGGTATGAGCTCTAGCAGAGCCAGCTGGGAGGATGGAGGCTGGGGTGCCACCCGAGCGCTTGCACTGAGTCACTGCTGAGCTGCATGGGACCTGCGGAGGTGTGGGTGCTTCACGGGCCTCCCGAGTACTGGGATGACAGGTATGCACCACCACGCAGCTCCCAAAGGTGTGTTTTAGATGGGGTTTACATCTAAATCATGGACTTTGGGAAAGGCAGAGAACCCCTATGATACTGCGGCTCTCACCCAATCAGTCAAAGTCCCAAGGGGATGAAAACTGAGCTCCTGAGGAAGAAGTAGGCACTCTGCCAGCAGACCCTTCCCACTTGAACCACAACCTCAGCTCTTCCCTGGACTCCTGACTTCTGGAAAGACTGGACTAAGCCAGGTGTGGTGGTGTCCACTGGTGATTGCAGCACTCAGGAGGCTGAGGTGGGAGGGTCACCTTGAGTTTGAGGGCAGCCTGGGCTACATAGTGAGATCCTACCTCAAAAAGCCCAAACAAACAAAATGGAGCTCCAGGCCTCCACTATCCTGAAGGCCCTTTCCTCAAAACCCCGCACCCATTGAGCTGGGTTTCTGGAGAACTAACAACGCCTGTCCATGAGGTGGCACATGCTCGGAGACAGAGTGAAAACAAGGGAGAGGCCAAGTGGGTACCTGGGAACCAGGGTCCAGGCACATGTGACCCAGGTGCCAGGGGCAGGTGGGGCAGGCAGGAGCAGAGTGAGAAGCCAGTGCCACCAGCAGGCCCAGGCCATGTAGGCAGACTGGTACTTTATCCTGTCCAGACACGCTGAGGACAGAAGTGACAGCTCCTCTGGCCCCCAGGTGGTGTGAGCATCAATTGTAGGAGGGAAGAAGGCCCTTGCCATAGTCCAGGCGACAGATGACAGCCACTGCTACTAGAGGGTGGCTCTAGGTAGACTATTTTGGAGCAGAAGCTAGAGCCCCAGCTTCCGGCTTGGCTGCGGAGCCTGAGAGCAGTCAAAGTGGGTGTGACGATATGAGGAGACCCCTGCTGCGGCTCCAGATGTCCCTGTCACAGCAGGGCTGTGTGCAGCCCGTATCCCCCAAGGCCCAGGAGAGTGGGGTGGGCATTTGCACCCTGCTGTCTCCTCAGCCTGTGTGACATGCATGGGCTGCCGTCTCTGTCCCCGTGCGAGCCACCAGGTACACGCACCTCCACCTCAGCCTTGGGCTCAGGAGAAAGCAGCTTCTGGGCCTGGCAGCTGAAACCCCCAAGGGGCTGCAGGTGGGGACCGGAGCGTGGCCCTGGCTGAGGAGCTGGCTGAGGCGCTCACAAGCTAAGGAGCTGAGGCACCGCACAATTAGCGAGCAGATAGTAATTAAGGGCTAAATTGTGTGTTTCAGACTGGAGCTGCGGGAGTACCAAGCAGGGCCCTGCGGGGCTGCCAGGGCTGTAGAGGGCAGGAGCCCCAGTGGAGGGGACCCGGGAGGGGCAAGACCATGGAAGGGCTGGGAGGGTAGAGCAAGGTGGGGACGAGGAGGACATCCAGAGCTGTAGGGACACCTGTGCTGGGTGACACTGCAGGCTGCAGACACCAGAGTGAGATGTGGGGTTAAAGGGGCCCCCAAGGGGAAAGCATGTGGGCAGGACCAGGGCAGGGTCTGGTGCATGGGGATGCTCAGGCAGACAGACAGAGGGGTGCCCAGGTGGGCAGGCTGATAAACGCACAGAGGGACACCTGGCTGGACACACAGGGTGGCCCACTAGGGATAGCCAGGCTGGCAGACAGACAGAAAGAAGGAAGCCCAGGCAGGTAGGCAGTGGGCTGTTACCTCGCCTGGCTGAGGTCACCAAAAAGCAGATGCCACTGGCCTTATCCTGCCTGAGAGGCAGGAAGTATGTGGCTGCCAGGTTGCCCCGAGCCCAGGCTGTCTCTGGGTACCCTGTGTGGCATGGGGTCCTAAGGAACTGGGAACTGTGGGAGGGCCCAGCACTGCCTGCAGGGGCCAGTGTGAGGAGCCCTAAAGTCCCCAGACACCAAAGGAGGTCCAACAGCGGCCGCCCAGACTGGCAGGAAGGCCGCCCTGGGACAGGGCCAGGTGTCCCGGGCACCAGGAGCAGCAGAGCCCAGGGCACCCACTCCCTTGGCAGCTTGGTGTGCAGCGTGGCTTAGCAACTTTTGCACCTGCTAAACAAAGCCTGGGTGACAGGCTCACTCCTGTCACCAGGGGCCACACGGCACCAGCTGTCAGCAAGGGTGGCCTACAGCAGTTTCTGGCTCCAAGGGCAGGCAAAGTGCACCGCCTGGACAACACTGGCCTGGCAGCTGCCAAGCCTCCACCGAGCTGTCCCAGGCGCCCTGGCCAGGCCAGAGTCAATACCCACACCACACATGTGGGGCGTGTGCCAGACCCCGTCCTGGGCCCTGGGGCACTACAGGAACAAAGCAACCAAAAGCCCTGGTGCCACAGACCCCCGAACCAAAGAGGGCTGACAACAGGTTAGCAGAGGTACAGCTGGCGTGTCTGGTGACAGAGCTAAAAAGTCTCAAGGTAGAGAGGACAGGTGACAGAATCAGCCCGGCAGAGGCAGAGACGGGAAAGGGACGATGGCACTGAGCAGAGGAGAGGAGCCAAGCACCCAAACAACACGTGCAAAGGTCCTGCAGCAGTGCTCAGCAAGTTCAGGGATAGGAGAGGAGACTAGAGCAGAGTGCAGAGAGAGAGGGCACAGCAGGAGGCCTTGCAGCAGAGAGTCCTGGGGTCCTCTGGGCACTTGGGAGAGTCCTGATGGAGCATATGGAGCAGAAGGGACAGGACCTGACCATACTCATCAGGATCCCTGGAGCTATTGCAAGGGGTGAGGAGCTGGAGGTCAGGGCAGCTGCAGCAACTCAAGAGCCAGTGGGGATCAGGGAAGTGGCTCCAGGTGGGCAGAGAGGCCAACCTGGGTGCCCTTTGGAATACAAAGGGCAGAGGTGAGAGTTGAAGGAACCAGAGGCGGAGTGGAGTGTGCAGGGAGCAGGGCAGGGGCGGGGACCCTTCTGGGTTACGGATTTCCCAATGATGTTCTTCCACCCTCTCCCCTCCCTCCCATCCTTCCACCCTTCTTTCATTCATCATACACTCGTTTGCTTTTCCTTTTCTTTTTGATAGGGAGGAAGTGAGGGTTGAAATGAAGATGTCATTGTAGCATCCATGACAAGTAAAATCAGGACACTAAAGCTACTGTCAGAGAAAAGAAGAAACCAACGGGTGTGGTGACCCATGGCTGTCATTCCAGGAGGCTGAGGCAGGAGGGTTGCACATTCAAGGTCAGCCTGGGCTACACAGTGTCTCAGAGGTTCAGATCCTTAGAGATATTTCAGTCCATCGGGCCTCTGGGGACACTGAGGCAAAACAGCTCCAGCCCAGCCCATAGTGACAGTGTGGTGACCTCCTGGGCCAGTGAAGGAGGGTGAGGGAGATTGCCGGGCAGTGACATGTGGCCTTGGCTGGGACAGTGGGAAAGCACACCGCAGGGATGTGGGCTTGGGCCCTGAGAGGGCTGGGTGCAGCTGAAGGCATAGACTTTGTCCTGGCCCTGGGGCAGCCCTGGAAAGAGGTACGCGCTGGCGATTTTGTTTAATATGTCGCCCCCAAGTGGCCATGCAGAAAGTTGCCTGAAAGGACTCCACAGCCCTAGGGGGCATAGATGAGGCACCCTGGGCTGGGCTGGAGCAGGAGGAAGGTGCAGCTGTCATCCTCTGTGGCTCCTCACACCTCCGCCACACCCATCCCTACTGCCCCTCCAGAGGCTCACTCAGCCTGGTCCCCACCTTACTGGTGACCTTGGCTGTCTGAGCCCCCGCAGAAAGACTGGGTCCTAGGGTCCAACCAGTCCTAACTCCGCACTTCCCTCTGCAGAGCCCAGTGGTGCTGGGCAGCACAGACCTCGGGATGGCTGTGTCTGTCGTCGTGGCACCACTGAGCAACCCCATTTCAGTATTTTTAAGCAAAGCTCCAGATGGACCTGGCTGCCTGTGGGGAGGACTGGATGCTGCTGAGCCAACCCAGCCGGCTCCTTTGCTGTGGCACTCAGGGGTCCTCCACTAATTGGATCCCCAGGAAGAGCCTGGGGAAAGAGAACAGCCTCCACACCCAGCCAGCACATCTATGCACCCATCCACCCACCCATCCACCTACCCTCTACCCACCACCCATCCATTCCATCCATCTACCCATCCATCCATCAACCTACCCACCCATCCACTATCTTATCTACCCATCCATCCACACGTGCATCTATCCATCCACCCATCTAACCATGCTCCTTATCTTCTCATCTATCCATTCATCCATCCATCCATCCATCCATCCATCTACTCCTGCACCTACCCCTCCACACACCCTCTTACCCATCTAACTGTCCATCTACCCATCAACCCACCTATCTATCCATTCACCCACCTATCTACCCATCTATCCATCTACCCATCCACCCGTCCACACATCTACCTGTCTGTTCATCTACCCATCTACCCACCATCCATCTGTCCATCCACCTATCCACCCATCCCTTTGTCCACACACGTCCACACATCCACTCACCCATCCACCCACTCATCCATCTATCCTCCATCCACCCATTTACTGAGAACCTCCCATATGAACAATGGCACTTGGGACCCTGCAGTGAACAAGAAGACAAAGTGATGCAGACAGATCTGACACTGGATGGGGGTATCCACCAGAAGAAGGCAGGGAGGGGTCCAATGCACCATGTGGGAGACAGAGAGTTAAACAATGTGGAGTGACAGCGTTGGCAGGAGGTGCCTCTCCAAGGAGGTAACATTTAAACTGAGGCCTGAACAGCAAGAGGGAGCCAGCCAACCACGGTGCGGGGAGGGGCTCAGGCAGAGGCCAAGAGCCCAGGCTTGCACTGGAGTGGGGGAGGGGAGCCGCAGGATGCTGAGTCAGGAGGGAGTGGAGGGAGGGAGGTCAGGGCTTCCAGCGGGTGCCAGGTCAGATAGGGCCTTGGCACTGGGGCAGGGAAGTTTGATATTTCATGTCCAGGGCCCAGGAGGAGCTAGTTGTGCCCCCTCTGCTGTGCTGGGGGCTGGTAAGACCCTCACCCTTCACCCTTCCTCAGCCTTTTATTATTCATTGTGATTCTTCATCTGTCCACACTGTCCTCCACAAGAGGGAGCCATTGTGCTCCTTCAGTATATGGGGAAACTGAGGCACTGAAAGCAAAAGTTACTGAACCAAAGTCATGAGGCCCTCACCAGCAGAATTTGGGCAGGGAGCCAAGGCATCCCAGTGGCATCCAGCTCAGAAAACTGTAAGGTTTGTTTGCCTGTTTGGTTTGAAAAAAGTGAATTGGTTGCCAACAGTTAAAAACAAGGGAGCTTCTCACAGATTTCTGAATGGGCAGTGGGCGGCAGTGCTGGCCCCACTCGGCAGGGCCTGCTGTGGGCAGAAGTCCCTCCTAACTGAGTCACACTCAGTCCCTTCCCTTCATAACCTGCCAAGACGTGGATTCTTTCTAGAACCCTAGAGGCCAGCAGCTCAGCCCTACCTCCATGGAGTTGTGAGCTTGGAAGCAGGCCTCAGGTTCCTCTTCTGTTCCTTGGAGGGACCACTGTGACACTCCTGGAGGCCTCCGTGTCTGCACCACTCTCAGAAGAGCAGCTTGTCTCTCTCAGGATGCAAACTCAGCCATCTCCACTTCAAGCTGTGTGACCTTCACCGGCCCATGGCTGAATCTCTGAGTGAAGGCATCCACATCCGTGCAATGGGAATGTAACTGACAAGGCAGTAGTGAGATTCCTCAGGACCACTCAAGGGAAGACTCGGGACATACTGTGGTTTAGACCCCCAAAGGCTCATGAGTTCAGAGATGGGGCTCTGGAAAGTGAATGGGTCACAGTACTGTGCCCACGAGTAGATTCAGCCTTGGCTAAGTTCATGGCTGACGGCATTGCGTAAGATGGGTCCTGGCTGCAGTGGTCACTGGGGTGAGACCTGGAAGGGTATGTTCTTGTCCCCAGCTCATTTCCTCTCTCTTTCTGCTTCCTGGATGCTATGTTTTGAGCAGCCTTCTTCCACCAGGCTGCTCTTGCCTTGGAGCAATTAGCCATGGACTGACCCCCCCTAAAACCAGGAGCCAACTCAAACCTATTAGGTTGACAGGAGTCAGGTATTTTATCGCTGTGATAGGGACTAAGACACCTGGTGCTCAGGAAAGGTGACCAAAAGCAAGATTTTGGGTTGACATGGGTCCCCTCCCCAAGGCCAGGGGCCCCAACTGGGGCATGGAGACCAGGATCATAGTAGGCCAGGTTCCAGGCCACCTAAGCAGTTATCCACTCATCCGGGGGCAGGGTCCCACTCTAAGGTCAGCCTTCACTGCTATGTCACCTGCCAGGAGTGGGCAGCTGGCTAGCACTACAGAATGGAGCGGGGAGGCTGAATTTCTAGGGGGCTGGAGAGGGCAGAAACGGGTTGGGCCAGCCTGGGGCTCCTCCATGTCCCATGGTGAGCGAGACTTTCCTGACAGGGGAAGCTAGGTACAAGGACAATGGTAAAGATTCCCAGTCAACCAGCGGGAGGGCATTGGCAGGACCCTAGGCCTGCGATGACAGGGACGTCAGCAGCCACCAGAACTGGATGTTACTTAAGGTGACAGCGCCCCCAAGGGTTCTAAGTGGCGGGAGTGGCCTTTCCATTTCACTAGGAAGGAGGACGCTGGGAGGGCACCAGCTGGACTGGAGTGTGACGCCAGGAGAGGGGACTGGCCGAGGACCCTGGGCGGGGACCCGAGGAGGAGCAGCAGCGAGCCTCGGTGCCCACCTAGGGATCTTGGGGGCTGGGCCGGTGTGAGCCGCGGGATGGGCGGCTTTGCGCCCCCAACTCCCCAACTCGGTTCTCTGTGCCGCAGCGCCCCCTGCCGGCCGCCGGGCACCGCGCTGAGGGGGCGGGGACGGGAGGCCGGCGCGCGCGCGGGCGCCGGGTTAGCGAGGAGACACCATGCGCGCCCCCTCCCCGGATCTTTGCGATGCTGTGACCTCGGCGTCCTCCTGCGTGAGGTCTTTGCTCCTGCACCCGAACCTGGAACAGTGAAAAGCGCAGCAGAAGAAACTGTAGTGCGTAATTCTCAGTCTCTAGATAGTTTAATTGGCCCTCACTGTCCATGTCCTTGTAGCACTGGAACAAAACAGAAGTCACACTGATCCCAGGATTGGGGAGGGGAAAAGGGTGTCCTGTATGCTTAGGGTGCAGGGCATAATTAGCGTGGGCAAGGCCTTGGCACCGAAATAAGAAAAGAAAGACACCTAAGGAAATGTCAAATTTTAAAATGCACTTAGCTGAATGTAGCGCACCCAACCTGTAATCCCAGCACTCACGAAGCTGAGGCAGGAGGATGTCGGTGAGTCTGAGGCCAGCCTGTGCTACATACATAGTGAGACCTTGTCTCAGAAAACGAAACACCGGGGCGGGGAGTGTTACTAAAAGGATTTTATACAGTGAATAGACAAACTCTTGGTCCCTTATTACTCACTAAGAGCACTTAGTGTACTTTTTTTTTTTAAAGAAGTCAGGGACTTGAAAGTAGTTTCTACTTTGAAAACAAGACAGTGACTCTTCCTTCGGTTTTGGTTTTGGTTTTTTAGGTGGTTTTGTTTTGTTTGCTTGTTTGTTTTGTATTTTTGAGACAAGGTCTCACTTTGTAGGTCAGGCTGGCCTTGAGCTCACGCTGCATCTCAAACTGGCCTTGAATTTGCAGCAATCCTCCTGCCTCAGGTTCCCGAGTGCCGGCATTATGCCCAGTACATAACTGAAAGCAGAACAAGGCACAACCTCGACTTTCTGACTCCTTTATTACCTGGAAACTCTGCCCCACCCCTGCACAGCTCTGCATCTTCAGGGAACATCTGTCCAGAAGCCACCACCACAGGCTGAGGCCTAAATCGACAGCACCTGTGCCTGCCATTTCCCGACCCAGGACAGCAAGGTAAGTGTGCACAGGGATGCTCGGTGACCAGTCAGGGGCTGGACTGTCCAGCTGTTGCCCTGAATCTGCAGTCAGCTCAGACCCCAGGGAGCCTCCTAAGGCTGTCCTGCTCACACCAGAAGCAGCCATCTCCTGAGGACCCCATTGTCCTCTTGAGCAGTAAGAACTAAGTCTAGAGTCATCTTACAAACTGAAAGGAGGACAGCCAAACTCCACCCCACCCCAGCAAGTCCATAGAATCTGGATTCCTCTGTGAACAGGCCGGTCTGACCTTTCCTCAGAGCTCGTGCCCTCACCTCTGCAGGCTGGACACCCCTGCTCACTCTCTAAGGCACCTCCTGAAATGCTTTTCTACAACAAGGCAAGAACTACTCCAAAGCCATCACACCTGTGATCTTGGCACACAAGAGGCTGAGACAGGAGGACCACCACAAGTTCAAGGGCAGCCTGGGCTGCGTAGCAAGATACTGTCTCAAAATACCAAACAAAAGGGACTAGGCATGGTGGCACACACCTGTAATCCCAGCACTCAGGAGGCTGAGGGAGGAGGACTGCTGTAATTGAGACCAGAATGGGTTACAAAGTGAGTTCAAGTACAGCCTGAACTTCTTAGTGAAAACCCTGTCTTAAACAAAAAAAACAAAACAAAAAAACCCTACTCCTTGGGATGACTTGCAGTCCCCATCTCCTCTTTGACAGACCCCTTGTGACCTGTCCAGTTCCAGGGGTCACCTGTCCGTGGCCTGCAATGGCCAAAGCAGAGGGGACAGAGAGAATTCTCAGTATAGCACGAGTTTTTCAGATCTGTGAGTATGTGTTTTCTATTCAGAAGTCTGAAATTTGGAGAAAATGTATATGGCTCTGCTGAGGAAGGAGGAAAGAAGCCAAGTGCAGAAGAATATTTATAGGATGCTACGATTTGGGTGGGAAAAGATGCATTTCCTTATGTGTGGAAAATCTCTGGAACAATTCCCAGCCCCCCCCCCACCGTCAAAAAAATAGTGCAGGCAAAGTTGTCTCCGGAGGCCATGGCCAGGGTGGAGGGAGACGGCCATGCACTGTTGGTCCTTCCAGATGCTTGATTTTTTTTTCTTTTGGTTTTTTGAGTCAAGGTCTCACTGTGTACCTTGAATTCACAGTGATCCTCCTGCCTCAGCCTCCCATGCACTGGGATTACAAGTGTGCACCACCACAGCCAACTGGATGGTTGATTTCTATATTTTTTATTTTTCACCATGTGCATATTTTGAGGTTTCAAAAGAAAAAGATACAGTGGGAGCCTGTGGTTGCTAGCAGGATGCCACAGCTCGCTGCCTGGTTCCCCTCCAAGGGCTGCATGCGCAGTGACTCCCTCGGCATACTTCCTAAGAACTCTTATTGTCTCACTATGTAGCCCACGCTAGCCTCAAACTTGCATCAGTCCTCCTGCCTCAGCCTCCTGGTGTTACAGCCCTAAATTAAAGCTAAAGGGCCGAGGATGTAGCTCAGTGGTACAGGCCTGCCTGGCAAGTGTGAGGACCTTAGTTCAGTTGCTGGTACCAAAAAAAAGTTAAAAATAAGGAATAAGAAAGTACAGACCTGCTAAGCCTGCTCTTTCCCACACACAGGCCCCGCAGCTGTGCGGCCCAGCTCCCCACACCTTTTAGTCCTTCCTCTCTTCCTCCCCCATAAAGGGCAGAGGTGAGGCTGAGAGCCATCCTCACAGCCAAATATCGGGCTCTAAATTCATTTTCAAACAATTTAATCACCTAATTGCACAGCTCTCTGGTGCGATTTGTTAGCAGAAGCGATTCTGCAGTGGCCCAGCCAGCCTAGCAGAAAATTGGCATTTCAGCCAGAGGGAATTCAAGAGGCAGTGGGACTATGGGCCACTGCGGCTGGCTGGCCACTTGCCTCAGGCCCTATGTGTCCAGGTCCAAGCCAGGACCACACAGACAAGGGGCACTGTGGGCCCTGTGGGAAGGCAGGGGTGCCCCACCAGCTTCCCCAGATGGCTCTGTCCCGTGCGGACCTGAGCAGGTCTGTGCTTTCTTATTCCTTATTCGTAGTTTAGACTTTGAGTAGGAAACATACACAATGCAAATAATAATAATAATAATAATAATAATAATAATCATTGGAGGGGGCAGTTTGAAATAGGGTCTTGCTATGCAGTCCAGGCTGGCCTTGCACTTGCAGCTGCAGCGATCCTCCTGCCTCAGCCTCTCAAGTACTGGGATGACAGGCATGCTGAAAACACAAACAGGGGGTGGGAGGAGGGGAAGGAAAGGAAATGAAACATGTACACAAACCAGCCCCGGCAGTGAGTGTGGTCATCAGGCACTGAGAACCTGTACGAATAAAAGTTAAAACAAAACAAAACAAAGGCTGGGGCGTCCCTGGGTGAGCTCTGGTCAGGAAGAGTCTCCAAAATATGTGAAAAAATTTTAGTGCAAGGTACAAGCGGGTTCACAGCTAAAAGAGTCTCTCTTTCCCCACCCCTGATCCCAGCCTGCTAGGTTCTTTCTCCAAGGTCATTCTAACCTTTTGTCTTCCCCAAATCACCAGCCTTGGGCGCCCCACTCCGGCCTTAGGGCCTGCTCTCCGCTCCCAGGTGCCCCAGACTTTCCAGTTTACGCATGCTCTTCGGACAGGTGACCGCGCCCCTGTAAGTGCTCTCCTGTCCTGGGCTACTTACGTTGTGTTTTCCCACTTCACACATCTCAGAGACTATTCTTGACCAGAGCTCGTCCGGGGCTGGGATTGCAGGTGAGAGCCACCGCACCCGGCTTGTTTTGACTTATTTGTACAGGTTGGAAGTATCTGATGACCACACTCATGGTTGGGGTTGATTCACGTGCATGTTTCAGTTCCTTTCCTTCCATTTCTTTCCACCACCACCCCTTTTTTCCCAGCATCAGATTCATTTATTTATCTTATAAAACCTTATAAAGTTAATTATTATATATAAAGACTGAAAACCAGACTAAGAGGCCAAAGAACATAGAAAACATGTAGGACAGGTGTGCTAAGTCAAGATACACTTTTAGATACATTGTCTGTGCTGAATTACAATACCTTTTTTATTTCTTTCTCTTTTTTCTTATTATCTGTCTTTTATTTCATACTTTATATATAGAAAGCTTTTTGTACAAGAGAAACCATGCAATATTGAAGCTTGTGTCTGAATTTTGCTTAACATTATGGTCTTGAGATTCATCTCTTTTCCTAAAAATGACCACAGTTTCCCCTTCTTTATGACAGAGTAGTACTCCACTGTGTGTAAATACATTTTCTTAATCCATTCACCTGTTGATGGGCACACAGGATGCTTCCAGAATTCAGCTCTTATGAGTTGTATAAACATGGATCACTGCTATAAACATGGATCACTACCAAATGATGTCTTTAACTCTTTTGGGAAGGTACCTAGAAGGGGAATTGCTGCAGCAAATGGAATTGCTAGTTTTAGTTTTTTAGGAATCTCCACACTGATTTCCACAGTGGTTATACTAGTATATACTCCCACCAGCTATGAAGACGGGTTCCTTTTTCCTCACAGCCTCTCCAGCATTTGTTATTGGTTAATTTCTTTTAATTTTCTTTTTTGGGGGGTGGTGCTGCTGGTGTGAATTTTCGATAGGGTCTCCCTATGTAATTCAGGCTGGTCCTGAACTCACTGTGTAGCCCAGACTGGCTTTGAATTCACAGCAACCCTCCTGTCTCAGCCTCCTGAGTGCTGGAAATTCATTGATTTCTTGATGGTACCCATTCTTTCCGGAGTGAGATAAAATTCCAGTCTTGTTTGAGCTTGTATTTCTTGAATGGCCAGCGATATTGAACATTTTCTCATGTGTTTATTGGCTGTATTTCTTCACCTGAGAAGTATCTGTTCATTTCAGATTCCTATTTTGGGATTGTGTCTTTAAATTTGGTGGGGGCCTGATTCTTTGAGTTATTTATATATTCTAGATACATTAATCCTCTGCCTGAGGAGTAGCTGGCTAGAAAATCTTCCCAATCTGTAGGCTGTCTCTTCACTTTTAGTGGTTTCCTTTGCTGATGAAAATCTGTCCATCCTTCGTAACCACTGTACAGTGCCCCACTCAAACTCTCCACCTGGATTTCTTTTATTCTGCTTTTATTAAATTAAGTTTATTGGTATATTTTTGATATACACACAATCACACTCATCACTGGGGATCTGTGCCCATACCTGATATATACACCCGGACTTCTTAATCTGCCTCCTCTTGCTAGTACTAAGGTTGTTTCCACTCTTGTTCTTTTCAAAACAATTTTGCAATCTCAATTTTACACAGACCTCCTCCCTCACATGGGGTTTCATGTGTAGAATTCATGGTCTTTTTCAAAATCAAGGTTTGAGCCAGGCATGGTGGCGCCCATTTGTAATCCCAGCCCTTGGAAGCCTGAGGTGTGAGGGTCTCCGTGAGTTCAAGGCCATGGGGGCTACATAGCAAGGCCTTGACTCAAAAAATTAAAAAAAGTCAAGCTTTGAAACTTATCGCGGGCTGGGGATTTAGCTCAGTGGCTTAAGCGCCTGTCTGGCAAGCGCGAGGTGGTGAGCTCGATCCCCAGTACCAAAAAAAAAAAAAAGAAAGAAAGAAACATCGCGTATTTTAATTTTTCCTACCCAAGAAGCAGTGCTGGACTCCCTCACAAGCACAGAAAGACCGCCACAGTCCCGCCAACCCCGGCGCTACCGTGGTTTCTTGGGGGGGGGGGCTCTCTCCAGCTCGTCTGAGTGTAGGCGGCCTCGCTTGCTTTTTGGTTTCTGCACTCGACAGCAGAGGGCGCTAACTTCCTCACATCCGGCTCCGCGCTGGGTTTTCAGCGCTCAGTGCTGTGTTCTGCGCCGACTTCGGGTCCCCGCGGTGTGACCCTGGCCAGGCCCACAGTTACCGACCATGCCGCGGGGAGATTCCCTGAAGCCGGGCCTTGGCATCATCCCGACTTCGCTCCTCAGGGTGATTGCCCAGAGATGGACTTTCTAGGGCAAAGGGCCTGTCCTCTTTCTTCTTTTTCTTTCTGTTTTGTTTTGTTTTGTTTTGTTTTGTTTTGTTTTTGATTGGTTGGTTAGTTTTTGTCTTAATTTTGAGACGAGATCTCGCCATACAGTCCAGGCTGCCCTCAAACTCAGGGCGATCCTCTTGCCTCAGCCTGCCGAGTGCTGGGATTACAGGCATGGGCCAACATGCCCGGTTCACCCTCTTTTTTTGGCTGCGTGTTTTTAAACCATTTGATGTGTACACGTGTGTGGGTTCACTCGTGCACCTCTGTCCTGTGTTGTATGTCTAAAGGGTTGCGTGTGATTCCTCACCCAGAACCTCTGCCAACCTCTGCCCTGTAGCTAGCAGTAGACAGGTCTCTGTCCCCGGCCCAGAAGGGCTTTCTTCTGCTGGGTGCTACTGTGGGAAGGGCTACACACCCGCTGGGCTCCCGAGCTGAGCTGCTTCTCCTCTGCCCTGGGCAGCAGAGGATCAGAAACCCGCCCCAAACAGGATGTGGTGGTGCATACCTGTTATCCCAGCTCTCAGGAGGCTGAGCCAGAAGGATCACCGCGAATTCGAGGCCAGCTTGGGTCACATAATGAGTCTGAGGCCGGCCTGAACTACATAATGAGACCCCCTTCAAAAAAACTAAAATAAATAAAGCTAAGCAGGAATTAGCCCAACGGACAGCAGCCCCTTCCTGCAGAGAAAACCGCACCGTAATGACCCCAACCAACTGGGTCCCCACCACACGTCCCAGCCTCCTGCACTTCACGGTGCCCTGGGAAAGACAGGAGCGGCCAGCAGGAGGCGGCAGACAAGCCTGGCGTGCGCGACCACGCTGGAAGCCCCCAGGACTCTCTGCTGCCACCTGCTTCAAGAGCGCTTCGGCGCCGCACCGCCTCCACTTCCCAAACAGCTTCAAAGAGGGAAACGAGTCTCCACGGGGTTTCTCAGGACGCGTCCTTATTGTTTTCGTTTTGTGTATTTCTTTGTCTCACTAAGTAGCCCAGGCTGGCCTCGAATTTGCAGTGATCCTCCTGCCTCAGCCTCCTGAGTGCTGCAGGGATCACAAGCGTGCGCCACCACACCCGGCCGACATCCGTTTTTTATAACAGCATATCGGGTCTCATGCTTGAGCTGATTAGGAACAGTCTCTGACCAAAGACTTTCCAAGGTTGTCTCTGTGAATTCCTCTTCCGCTCTGTGGAGAGGCGGAAGCCGGTCCCAGCGCGCCCTCTAATGACAGGTAGGGGATCTACAGGGCAAGGCGGTAGGGGCAGAATTGGAGCTGACCAAAGTGTGATCTTCAACATAATATCCACTGTTGCGAATTTTTTAATGGTTGTGGAAAACATGATTTTTTTTAATCCTGAAAAAGTCCTATGACAGTCTTCAGCCCTTGATGGCTGGCAGGTTGGAGATGGAATACTTAGGGTCACAGAAGGCTGAGACAGGAGGATCACAAATTCAAACCCAATCTGGGCAACTTGGCGACTTAGCGAGACTCTGTCTCAAAAAAATTTTTAAAAGACCTGAGTTCCTTCCCCTTAGAAAAAAGCAATGCAGGTGTCTCAGTCACAGAAAGACTGAGGAATGAACCAGATAAAAGGAAGTTTGGGGGAGCTGGGGCCACGTGTGGTCCTAAGCCAGACCCTTTGGCCTTAAGAGCATTCCTGGGGCCGTTGGCAAAGCACACTCAGGTCCCGAGAGTCAGCTGTGGGGGTCCAAGCTGTGTGACTTTCCTGATGTGGACACAGAGAATCAGAAACATGCTTGGGTCTTCAAGGCGGCCAATGTGATGTTGACAGCTGCTCTCAGACGATCCAGGAGGGAGAGATTTGTTTTATTTTGCAGACTGAACCCAGGGCCTTGGTCCTGAGCTACATCCCCAGCCCTTCTTTATTTTTTATTTCAAGACAGGGTCTCGCTGAGTCATTAAGTTCCCCAGGCTGAGCTTACACTTGGGAACCTCCTGCCTCAGCCTCCCAGAGTGCCACGATTACAGGTGTGCACCGCCACACCTGGCTCCTTGGAGAGCACTTGAGAATATCAAACACAGGAAGGCACAAGGGAACCTCTTTGCTGTCCCAGTTTGCAAACAACTTGAATTGACAGAACTGACAAATAAATGATTCTCTATTTACATAGCAGAGTGCCGCACACAGCTACAAGTGTCAACACAGATGAGGCCCGAAGCAGGAGGAGGAGGCAGAGAGACTCGCAGATGAAGGCTGTGAGCTCATTTGGTTAATTCCAAAGTACCCAGGACATCGACTATGGATGCACACGCACACACGCACGCACACCGCTGCATGGGGCCGCACGAAATCCATGCGTAGAATCCTGGTCACCTGTCACTGGGTCAGGGAGATTTTAATTGTATCTGCAATGTTTTATTCATAAACTAATTGCTTCCAGACCTCTCTGAGCTGGTCGTGGTGGCCCACACTGTAACCCCAGCACTTGGGAGGCTGAGGCAGAAGGATCACTGAGTTCAAAGTAGCCTGAATTACATGGTGAGCTCAAGACTAGCCTGGATTTCATGGCAAGACCCTGTGTATAACTAAATAGATACATCAATAAATAAAACCTATGTGAGTGACCTGGAGAAAATAGAATTGTGGCCAGTAGGGTCGTGCACCACCACCGGCTCCTTCCTCGATCATTCATTACTGCAGGACACACAGCAAAGCCTGCCAGGTGTCTGACACCCGTTTTCTCACCTGTTTGCTGATTTATTGAGAGCAGCATGTACTCAGCCCCTCTGACAGCTAAAAGGACACCCCCATGTTTTCCAGGCTGTCCTGCAGATAGAGTGACCATGTCAGCCAGTGTTGGCCAAGGAAGTGGGAGTGAGTTATTAAGTACAGCTGTGGGACAGTTCCTCCCACAGAAATGGGAGACTGGTTACAGCAGTGCACAAGATAAGATGGGATGGCTGGCGCTGCTGCAGCTATTCTGGGACTGAGAGCTCCACCCCTACCCCAGCAAGGATGGAGCACAAAGGTAGAGGACCTGAGCCATGGGGAACATCATGGAGCCCCTGCTCTAATCTGGACTGCTACCACGTGACCTCAGTCTCTCTCTCTCCTCTTTATTATTTGTGTTTGAGAATTTTTTTTCCCAAACACATACCAAGTCTTGCTGTGTATTCCAGGCTGGTCTTGAACTACATAGCCCAGGCTGGCCTTGAACTGTCTCAGCCTCCTAAATGCTGAGATCACAGGTGTGAAACACCACACCAAACTCTCCCTTGTTTTGAAGGTGCTGTGGTCTATTGGTGTCCACCTCAGCAAGGCAGCCCTGCACACCCCCTTGGCTGAGGTATACACAGTTACCTTCCCAAGTCCCCTGAGCACCTCAGAGGCAGGCGGCAGGTGGCCAGGTCCCCTCGTCCAGGTCTGAGCCCGCTCTTTATCTTTCTAGAGCCCAACTTTGGAGCTATTGGACCTCCCTGCCATCTCTGAGTGCTGAATCATGAACGCTCAGCATTTAGCCATGAAAGCCTATATGCTTCCTTCTGCTGGTGCAGAACTCCACACGAAGAAGAACGAGAGAGGGAGAAAATGGCCCCGCTCCCTACATTGGCAAGAACAGAGCACGCTCCGGCTCCTCCGAGAGGCGGCTCCCAGCAGGGGGAGACAGCAGTGTGCTTTACACAGAGCTATTTTCCGCAGCACGAGGCTGAGAAGCTGCTTGCATCTTCTGTGAGTAACAGGTCTTGGTGCAGGTTCTTGTGAGGTAGCAGAAATATCACTGCCAGCCAGAGGACAAAGGAGGTTGAGAGTAGAGAGGTTTACCGGGGAGTAAGAACAGCTCCTGAGACACAGGAGGGATCCTGAGTGGGTTGCCACCGAGGTCGTCTCACCAAGAATATTTTTATAGGGCAGTCTCAAGGTGAGTACACCGTGGATCAGATCAGCAGCCAATCAGATCGCATAGCTGCTTAGCTAGCGTGGATCCCATAGGGCAGCGGGGCTCACGGCAGGAGCATATGACTGGTTGATAATCTATAGTGCTAGTCTTAGTAGACTCCGTCTGTCTCAGTCGCAATCTCAGTCTCAGTCTTGATGGCCCGGGAGGGGGATGGCCCAGCCCTAAGAGGTACTGGTCTGTTTCTATGAGAAATCCCAGCGGGCAGTACCAGTTACAGTGTAATCTCAAGCTTCCAGATGCCCCTTAGGGAAGTATGGACATCTGACCACTGTGACTTTACTCTCCAGTTCCCCCTGCTTCCAGAGTACTTCCACCCGGCTCTGATCCCTCCACCGCCCGTCTTCCTTGAAAGCCCAGTTCCTTTCTGGCTGTCTATTAATATTTATCTAACTCCGCAGCCTATAATACTTATTCCTAGCAGCTTTCAGCAGCAGCAGGAGGATCACTGCAATCTTTAGGCCAGCCTGGGCTACATAACAAAAACCCTGTCTCAACAAAACATAAAGGAAAAAGGAGCCACTCTGCTGGGTACAGGGACTCCAGGCACATGGCAATAGGCCAGGGGACCATCAGGGTTCTGGGGCAGGGCGGTCTGGGACGTTTGTTTTAGGAAAAGTCAAAACTCTGTGTGTGTGTGTGTGTGTGTGTGTGCGCGCGCACATGCGCGCACATGCGCGCACGCACGCGCACGTGCATGATGCCTTCTAATACTTAAATTCTGACAGTTAATTTGATAAACCTCATGCAGGCTCGTGCTGTTGTTTTGATATCCCTCCTCCCAGCTCCATGATTCCATGGCCTCAAGGCCTAGGCCTCCCCAAGACCCATCGTGCTGAGCTACAGTTCCAGTCACTTTTTTTATTTTGAGAGAGGGTCTCATTAAGTCACTAAATTGCCCAGGCTGGGGTTAAACTTGTGATCATCCTGCCTCAGCCTCCCAGAGTGATGAAATTACACCACGTGTACCACCAAGCCCACTGCACTTTCTGAAGATGATAAGGTTAGGATTTGAAACAGCAGGGAGCCATTCTGGACATCAGGGTCCACTTCTGTGACCGGATGAGCCTGTGTCCCCCACATAGTCTTGGAGCCTCAGAATTCTGGGGCCCGCAGGTGGGTGCTCATGTCCAGGGAGCTGGGGTTTGGTCTCTGCCAGCAGGGGAGGGGTCACTCTTTCCTGAAGCCTTTGCCCAGCCACTCAGAAGTGATTCTGCCCCAGAGCCTCCTGGAACAGCAGTGCTGCTGGCCAGAGGGAATTCACACTTTGCAGCAGTTGGGTCCTACTTTGCTTCATGTCCTGTCGAGTTTCTGTCCCCAAAGACACAGGGAAGAAAACACTGGACATGGGTACACTGTGTGGTCTCCTGTGCACCCGGTGGGTGTGGTGTGACTGGAGCTCCTGGTCCAGTGTGACAGCCCAGCGACAGCTCAGAGTCTCCACCATGAGGAAGGTGTTTCTGGTCCTTGTCACAGTGCCATGCAAGGCTCAGAACCCGCTCTGCCATGGGCTGGGCAATGTGACCTTTCTGTCCGCAGTCCCCCATCTGTACAGCAGGTGCGTGACCCCAAGGCCTGCAGAGCCATGTAGGATTTTAGATGCCATCTGATTAAAGCGTCAGGAACTGCAACTCACAGCCCCCCATGCCCTTGCATTCTGTGCCTGGGTCCATGGGGACCCTGCCTTTCCTGCCCATGTGACAGGTAACAGGCAGCAACCACACCTGTCATACCTGGTACAGCTGAATGGCTGTTCGGCCAAGCTGGTCACCTCCACACTGACCCCCAGAGACTCACAGAGGACCCCAGATGTGGCTGCCTCTGTAAAACAGACTCAGGTACCAACAGCTGTCTCACAGGGTGATTCCTGGGGACCCATGGATGAGCCAGATATGACACAAGACAGCCACACCTTAGGTCACCCTGCCAGCCCTGTGGCCCCACTGCCCTGCACCCCAGCTGCACCATGGAACTGCCCATACCAGGCTGCTGATGGCCCTCTGGGTCCCTCATCCAAGAAGCACAAAATGATGGCTCCTGGGCTACAGGCTGCTGTGAGGTTGAGGCCCTTGTGCTGTCCTAGAACAGGACTGGCAATGAGACAAATGCCACTCAGCTCCATGATTCCCATGGCCATGGGGCCTACGGTCTGCAGCTGCAGACCCTGGCCTGCTCCTCCCTGCCCTGAGAACCACCTACTGGCCCAGGGGTCCCTTCTCAGAGCCCAGCCCAGAACCACAGCATCATGGCTGTGGAACCACTCAGTGGCCCCAGGGCTACATTCACAACTCCCATCTTTGGTGACCTGCATGCTCCTGCTGTGACTGGCTTCCTATATCTGCTCTCTGTGCCTCCTACAGGCCTAGAAATTACCTGGAGGTTAAAATACTAAGTGTTTTGTCATTACTGGGCCTTTCCCATAAGCCAGGCCTCTGAACTATTTCCACTGCTTACAAGAACCTGCAAGAGCTAGGTGTGGTGGTGCATGCCTGTAATCCCAGCCCTTGGGAGGGCAGTCTGGGCTACAAAGTGAGTTCAAGGCCAGCCTGAACTGCAGAGCAAGACTTTGTGTCAAAAATACAAACAACAACAACAAAAAAAAAATTCCTGCAAGACAAGCTTTCTTATTTTTGGTTTTTGAGACAGCATCTCACTATATAGCCCAAACTGGCCTCCAACTCACAGTGATTATCCCACCTCAGCCTCCAGAGTGCTGGGATAAGGGGTGCACCACCAAACCTATAAGATGGGCCCTATCACCACTCTCTAGAGGGCAAAACTGGGGCTGAGCAGGGGAAGAGGAGCAAGCATAAGCCTGCTAACATGGTAGGAGGGACACAGGTCCCGAGAATGGCAGGGCACTCTCTTTCCCCATCTGGCCTGTACTCCCCAGCCCCGACAACCTCCCAATCCTCCGGCCCCCACCCCAACCAGCCCCTACATTGCTGCAAAATCTCCACAGCGACACCTCTTGCTCGTTTCCTTTTTTATTAAAAAATAGAACATGAAAATATACACGCTGCAGCCCATCCCCACAGCGGGCTTTAAGGAGGCCACCGTGCCCTGGGATCGAGCAGAGCCCTCCAGGGTGCCAGGCTGTGACCTGGGAAATGGCGCCTGGGCCTGGCACTGAGCAGGATGAGGGCAGATGGCAAGGCAGTCCCTAGCTGGAGCACAGGGGGACAACAGGAAGTAGCCTCCAGACTTGGGGTGCAGGAACCCTCAGGTCCCCCACTTTGGGGAGGCTGGCCCTGACCTCCCCAAGTCTCCCACAGGTCCCCGGGCTGAGCCACAGCCCTTCAAGCATTGATGGCCTTCCAGCGCTCACTGTCCGTGCTGTTGATGCTGCCGGTGTGGCAGGGCATGGAGGCCACGTCGTCCAGGTAGGCCACCCCTGCGGAGTCAAACTGTGTGCTCGCCGCCCCACCAGCCTCCACACCTTCCCGCCGGGCCACCGCATAGGGCTGGGGCAGGTGCATGTCCGGCTCCTCTGCCTCATCCACTTGGCATTTATAGGAGAAGAGGATCTTGGGCTCTGAGCTGGTGGCAAAAGGGAGGGGAATAAGGGACAGCCAGGAGGTCTCGGGTCTCTAGGAATCACGCTCGCAACTGTCCAAACCCTCGTGCTTGAGTTCAGCAAGCCTGGCCATGAATCTGGCCTTGCTAGAGCCCTGGGAGCTGGGGCAGGAAACTGAATCAGGACAACTCCAGAAACCCAGGCTGAGGCCAAGCCCTGCTCCCTGGACTCTGTCTACTAGGCCTTCCCTGGTCCCTCAGTGTTTAGATGAATTGGAGGAGAGGGGGCCGTTCCTGGCTTATAAACAGGAGCCAGAGACTGGGGAGCGAAATGGTGTGTAGGATCCGGTTCAGACACTATTCTCACCTCTCCTGCAGTCCCCCAGGTCCACCCAAAGGCCTCTAAACCCCAACCCCCCACCCACCACACCAGGAGAAGAGACAGCTGGATCCCCTGCCCAGCCCTTGCACAACTGCCACTTGCAAGTCCCTTTCCCCACGATGCATGCACACCCGGCCTGCACCTCCCTGCTGGAGCGCGGGCTCCGGGGAGGCTGGGGGTTGTGTGGAACCTGCTGTGTGTGCACACACCATGCACTCAACCCATCTTCCCTGCGAAGGACTAGTGTGTTACGAAGGGAGAGGCAGTGCTGACAGTCACGCTCTCACGTGGCAATGCGTGCTTGTGCGTGCGTACTTCTTCGTAGTATGGACATGGGAGAGTCTGTGCAGATGCCTGGTATAGTCACAGACACGCACACATAGCTGCTCAAGCAGATACACACAAGTTACAGTCCCGCCAGTGGCCACAGGGGGCGCGTGCAGTGCTCAAACCCGGGGAAGGTAAGCAGTGAGGCCTGCGGGTCCCGTGGACTCACCCAAAGAAGCTGCGCAGAAAGGCCACGTAGATAAGCGGCGCGAAGAAGCTGAAGTAGAGGAAGGTGGTGGCGTCCACACAGCTGTGTGGGCAACGTGACGGACAGTCAGGCTGCGGGTTAACCCTTCTCCTTCCCCCAACCCCCAGCCTGGCCCGGCCACGCCTCCACCCTGGCCACGCCCCCGCGCCGAGCCACATCTCCAGACCACGCCTTCGCCCCATAAGTGCCTACCAGAGCCCCTCGATGATGCCCGCACACAGCAGCGCGCTGCCCAGCCCCTGCAACAGGTTGAGCAGCGCCAGGATACCCGCGTACACGTAGAAACTTCTCCGTGCTGTGGGGGTAGGGGGTAAGGAGGTGGTCTGAGGCCCTGCTTAACCGGTCAGGCTCCACCCCCTGCCTCCCCACCCCACCCTCGCACCTCCAAACCCATGACCCCCACCCCCAGGCGCCAGCCCAGCTCACAGGGCAGGGAGATGCGCTCCTTCAGCGGGGTCTTGGGCAGGATCACCACCAACGAGTAGACCTGCGGAGAGAGGACAGGGTTGGGGGTGTGGGGCCCAGGGTTGGTGCAGCACTGCCCTCCCTTGTCCCCAAGCCCGGGCCTGGTCCTCACTAGGAAGAAGAAGCAGGAGCTGATCAGCCAGAAGTGGCGGCCCCCATGTCCGTAGATGTTAAAGTCCTTGGCAGACAGGTGGGCATCAGGGTACAGGATCTCCAGGGTGCCCTGCAGGGGGAAGGCCTTCTCTGACGCAGTGTCCCTGCAGGCCACATCTTGCCACACACCACCCCGGCCTGCTCCCCAGGGCACCGAACCCCAGCACTCAGAACAGGCCCAGTTTGAGCAAGGGCAGCAAAGGGTGAGGTGCAGCCCTCAGCTTCCATCTACGCAGCTGTCCCTGGGGTCTGCACACCTGCTGCTTCCTATCTCAGCAGCAGGTAACTGGCAGGTTTGCACCTCCCCCTCCCAAGCTGTATGCCCTGGGTCAGGATCGCCAGTGGGAGCCCCAGAACCTCCCTGGGGACAGGCGCCCAGGTGAACTAAGTCTGCCAGCTGCACCTGATGAACTTTCCAACCTGGCACCATCCTTGTACCTGGGTGACCGAGTAGGCCAGAGATAGCACAGTGGTGATGGCCAGCACCCACTTGATGCTTGACTTGCTTTCCAGGTGACCTGGAAGAGACACAGCTCAGCCAGGGGCACGCAGCCCAGTGAGGGTGTCAGGTCAGCCCGTCTTGACAGGGGAGGCCCCGTGGCGACGCACCAAAGGCCAGGCCCAGGATGACCACACTCAGCTCGATGGCCAGGAGGAAGAAGCGGGTAATCTCCCACAGGATCTAGACAGATGGGCGTGGTCAGCCTGAGGTCCTCTTGCCCGAGGCTGGCCTCCCCACCATCCCTTGAGGGCAGGCCCAGACACACCTTGTCAGCCACTGTTGCAGCACTGGAGGTGCTGACCGTCATTGATACCACAGCTCGGGCGATGCCCACCAGGGCCACCACAAACACCTGTGGGGAGAGAGGGAACACGTGGAGTTCAGGGAGCCGGAAGCCCAGGAGGGGGGCAGACCAGCAAGTTTAGCCATTCTGCAGGAGCCCGCCTGACCACAAGCAAGGAAGTGACCAGTCAGAGTGGGAGGCAGGGAGGCTGGCAGTGGCTTCAGGTGGCAAGAGACTCCCACTACACTGATCTCACAGCTACTTCTGTCCCACACCCCAACTTCTTAGCCAGCATGGTTAATTACCAGGGGTGGAGCCAGACAGACCGATTTCCCCACTGTGACCTCAAACTGTACCTCTATGCCTCAAGTTCCCCATCTATAAAGTAAGGGTAAAAACAGCACCTGTTTCCTTTGGTTGTTGGGAGCCTCGTGGGGTGAATATAGCAGATGTGTACCCTGAAAACTACCTGAGCCTTGGGGGCTGATACCATGCAGAGGGCAGGCTGCAAAGGTAACACTGCCATCTGCACCTACTGGGAGGTCTCAATAAGTGCTCATGAAGACAGACCTATCCCACATGACCCAGGAGGGCACAGAGGAGCAAGTGACTGGCCAGGGTCACACAGCTGCACAGTCAGGGCTCACAGACCTCTCCCCACTGTCTCCCAGGCTGTGCAGTCAGAGGTCCCCAAGAGAAAGCAGGCCAAGAATGCAGACTGCCCTGCCCTGGGTATGTACCATGGATTTTCCCACTCCTGCAAAGAGGACATCTGCCTGGCATATGGTAGGTGCTTAGTATCTGCTGAATCCATACACAAGGAGTAAATGGTCAGCAAGGCCATGGAAGGGGCAGAAAAGAAAGCAGGCCTGGAGTCCCCTAGTTCTTGCCCTCTTAGAGCCAGGAGGGCAGCAATTGCCCAGGTTTGGATTTCCAGGAATACCTGCAGGGCTCCCAGCCCTTGCCTGCCCCTGCATGAGCCATACACAGGTAACCAGGGAGCCAGTCAGCTCTCAGGTGGTAACATCTAAGTTCATCTAAGGGTCCCAGAGCAGAGAAGACCCTGCAGCATCACAACCTGGAGGGAGGGAGCCAGGCAGCCCCACAGCTAGGGACCCTGCACCTGGGTGCCCACACCTGGAGGTGCCTTCACAACCTGGACCCTGTCCCATGCACAGCACAACCACATAATGAGAAGTCACGCTGTCTCTCTGTGGGGACAAGTCTGCCCCAGGGGGTCTCCCAGGAAGGATGGAGGAACAGACAGACGGATGATAAGTGACAACACAACTGCAAAGTCTCCTCGCCCCACATCCATCCCCTTCCCTCTCTAACCACTCCTGTTGTCTCTAGGGACACCTGCCTCGCTTGGTCTCCTCGGTCTGGCTGAGCCAAGCCCCTCTCCTGCTCCAGTCCCTCTCCCCTGGCTGGCCACAGGCTGGCTGGGAACTCGGTCTGAGGGAACTCCAGGAAAGAGGAACTCTGGAGGAGACGTCAGCTCTGAGCTGCTCGTGGCCATCTTTGTGTCCACCCGGGACAGCTCACGGAGCTCAGGCCACAGAGACAGAGAGCCATGTCTGAGCTGGGTATGCACCATGGCGGGAGTTACTTCCCCTTTCTGTCTAAGGCCGCTCCTCACTGGAGTCAGAGCAGACTCACCAGGATGTAGAAGGTGATGAAGATGGGGCTGGAGGTGAGGCGGATCTTGGCCCGAGCAAACGGGAGCTTCCAGAGCAGAAAGACGAAGAAGAGCACATTGGGAATGAGCAGCAGGAGGTCCCAGTACCGCACTCTGGAGGCGGCACAGAAGTGGACTCACTGGCCAGTCCATGCTGCCCACGCCCCTCAACCGGCCCAGCAAGCCCATGCCACACTGCTGAGCCACCCACTGCAGCAGACGGTGCCCTCACCGGGAGGTGCCAATGTCTTCGTACAGTAGCAGCAGGCAGCGGTGTGGCACACTGATGTTTGGCGCCTGAGGCGGGGGCACCGGTGTGCTCTTGTTGGTCCACATCGCCCACTCTGGGGTGTCCATCCCACCGGGAGCCAGCCCTGGGGTGTCAAAAGCCCCATGGTTAGCAGCTTCTGGGTCTTGGGACCCTGGGGGAAACCAGACCACATAGCACTGGTGAACCTGTCCCTGCCCCCAGGATCCCAGCTGGGGGCCCAGCTCTGGTTGGAGGACAGGTGGGGTTTCCCAACCCTCTGGGCAGGGGCTGTGTCCCTGTCGCAGGTTCCACTGCATACACCTCAAATGACACAGGCCACTGCCCATCTGAGCATTCCCAAGTGCCAGGTACAGCAACACCAGCTATTCAGCATCACCCTGTCTCACCCCATTTGGTCCTAAGGGGCTAGGGACAGACAGGCAGTGGCTTCTGAACCCACATCTGCCCCTGACTTCCTGACTCCCTTGTACCTCAGTTCCCCTGCCTGCCACACCATGCAGAACTGGTCACAAGGCCCCTCCAACCCCTTAAGGGCCACACAGCAGCTAAGGGCCGGGTGATGATCATTGCTCAGGAGACTTGGGACTGGGCCAGGGGACACATGGGAGGTCTCCAAATAGAGACAGGTGTGGGGAGGCGGAGGCACTGCCGAGGGGCCTGGGCAGTTGTCACAGGCCAGGTGTCCACAGGGCGATCTGGGTGTGAAAATCCAACAGTCCAGCTTGGAGATGGGAAAGCCATGGCCTGGGGCCCTAAGGGCCATCCTAGGATGGGGGGACAAGGTGAAATAGTTGGAAGACTGGAACACGGACTTGCAGATCAAGGGACTCTCAGGGGAAAGGAGCAGAGACCTGGCCAGTGTCCAAGAATCCAGGGCACAGCGAGCTGGGCCAGGATCTGGGGGGTGTGGACGCCTGTGATGCTGGCTTGGCACAGTGGCAGGATGACCCAGTCCCCTGTCCTACAGCCCAGAAGCCCAGAAACCGCAGCACATTCCCCAGGCTGGCCACCAGATGGCAGGCAAGAGAAGACCGCAGGCCCAGACAGGTGAGGGAGTGAGCTGGCCAGGTGGCAGTGGGGTCCCTAAGGACAACAAGCTTCCCCACTGCGGGACAGACACAGGGCAGCAGGTATGGAGGCGGCTCACTGCATTGAAGCCCTCGGACGGCACCTAGGATTCCTTCGTCATGGGTACACTTGAGAATATTTCTGCAGTACTGGGGATTGACCCCAGGGCCCTTGCTTCCTGAGCCCTTTTTATGCTTTCAGACAGGATCCCTTTAAGTTTCTGACCCTGGTTGGGCTTGAACTTGTGATCCTTCTGCCTCAGTCTCCAGAGGTGCATGCCATCATTCCTGGCTTTGGTGAATTTTAGAAAGTAAACACACAGCCTTAGCGACAAGTCAAGGCCTCACTGCAGCATGACCTTTGAGATGCCCAGGGAACACTGCTGTGTGTCACCAACACTGTCCCTGGGGTCAGTGGTGGGGGAGGGAACACAGGGACATCCTTTCTATGTGCCTGAGCCGTGAGATGCTAGCGTCAGCTCTGGCAGGAAGGAAGGAAGGGAGAAGGCGGGCCTAATTGGGTGGGCTGGCTTCACCCTCCCTTCAGCAGCAGATGCACCAAGGCTTCCCATAACATTGGGGCTTTTCCCAGCTTCTCTTGCAGCTGGGTGTGGCCATGTGGCTCAGTTCTGTACAACTGAATGTGAGCAGAGAGTGAGGCTTGGCAGTTCCATTGGCTAGAATGTGGATATGATGGTGGGAGCAAGAGCAGCCATATTAGACCACAAGATTGGAAACCTGTATTGAGGATAATAAATCAACAGGAAAGAGCTGCATGGGTCCCTCCACACCTGTCCTGGGCTGCCTGCACAGACTGCTAGGCAACAGACAAGAGTCATCTTTTCTTATGTTGGCCTTGTTTCAGGGGCCACACTTGAATCTCAAGGACTATGAAGACACTGCTTTGGAGTGGGCGGTCAAACAGGTGACATCAGAATTGAGATCTAAACAGCTGAGAAGGTCCCAGCCATGGGGAAAAGCTGAACAAAGAACATTCTAAGGAGAGAGACCAGAGAATGCAGAATGGGAGAAAAGATACCTTGAGAAGATACAGTGACAGTGCCCCAAGAGGGGACAGTGGCTTGAACCAGTGGCAGTAGCAGGACCGAGCAGAGGGTCAGAATGCAGGAAGACCCCAGTTCCCCCAGGGAAACCAGCTCTCCCTCTGCCTGTGAGGAAGGTATGGCTGGCTCGGCTCCTTCACAACCAGAGATGCACTTGTGACCTAAGCTTGGCCGATCAGGACACACCATGGCCCTGGCCAATGAGAATCTGCCCTGCGACTGACTTTCACCATCAAGAAATAGTCTGTTCCTACTGAGATGTCAGTGAGACACACCACTTTAGTCCCCTTGTTGGGGACCCTCTTGACAATAAAGCCAACGCAGAGGTACACTGAGCTGAGAGACAGACAGAGACAAGCTGTGAAGAGCTCACTTGAGCCCCTGGATAGCACCACACTTGGCCTTTTCAGCTATAAAATCCCACAAATTCCCATTTCTCCAAAAGCTTCCGGCTTCCCAGGCTATGGCATCCGCCAACATGGGTGGCATTTCTGGCTTTGCCATGTGCTTGCTGGGTGACCTTGGGTGAATCACTCACTGCCCTGCCTGAGTGTCACAGGAACGATAACGCCTACCTAGCAAGGTCGATATGAAGATCAAACAAAACCAGCTAAGTCAGTGTCTACACCAGCGACATACACTCAGGGTAACTGCTGCTTTTCTTACCAGGGGACGAGCTTGGGAGAAACAGAAAAGGTTTCATTCCTGGGTCCAAATGCTGTGGGGTAAAGACAGAAGATGGGTGTTAACTGCTCTCCCTGTGGCCATCTCCTGTGTCACGTGGGACCAGTCAATAAGCAAAGTGCCCTGGTACACACCTATAATCCCAGCACTAGGGAGGCTGAAGCAGGAGGGTTGCTTCAATTGTAAACAGACCACCCCTTTTGACTTAGATCTTTCCCAGTGAATGGGCTGTGTAAACAGACCACCCCTTTTGAATTAGATCTTTCCCAGTGAATGGGCTGTTATCTTTCTGTGGGTGGGCCATTTTTTTCTCTTAAGCCAAGACCCAAGAGAAACTTTCTACAGACTCAAATTCCACTCTCAAGAGAAATATAAATGGTCCTAGCTCCAGATAATACTGTAATGCGCCTCTTTCTCTTGAAGACCAGCACTTCTATTTCTATTTCTTTTAAATTTCTGCCTAATAAATCCCTCTATGCCTCTTTAAGAAAAATACAATGAGCTTGGTGTGGTGGCACGCACCTGTAATTCTGCCACTCAGGAGGCTGAGGCAGGAGGACTGCTGTGAGTTCAAGGCCAGCCTGGACTATATAGTAAGACCCTTTCTCAAAAAATCAACAACAATGATGCACATTTCCCATGGTCAGGATCAGTGTAAGATGCTTTACACCTGATGACACACTTGACCCTCTGTCCAGAGGGACTTGACCTGGCTTGAAGAGGGAAGAGGAAAAGAGGGAAGAAGAGAAGATACACAAAGAGCGTGTCCCAGCCTTCTCCACCTGGAACTGTTAGACAGTTGGCCCAGGAGCATCTACTTTCCCTTCCCCCGCCTGGTGCTCTGGACTCTTCCCTTGGTGAGCTCCTGGCCTGGGGACAGATGACCCTAAGAGGAGAGGGGTTGGTGGCTCTAAAGAAAGGGGAAGGAAGTTGGGAAAGGAAGGAGTGGGGCCACAAGGGAAGCAGCATTCGCAGTGGAGGAGCTAGGGACACAGAGTACCCTGTGGCCACTGCAGGCCTTGCAAATGACCACAGGCACAGGGAAGGATGGCTCCTTCCCACTGGAGGGAGAGTGTCCTGTACATTAGCATTTCAGGGGCCTCTTCCTGCCCACTCTCACACTGCAGACCCCGCCCCCCCCCCAGGGCCATGCCCTCTCTGCTCCCAGCTTTCCTGCCTGGAGCAACTGGGGGGCGCAGAAGTGAAGCCCTGTAGTGTCCCCGACTCTTCCCAACACCCCAGGGATGTAGTGCTCTCAAATCCCCCACCCAAACCATAGCAGAGAGGCCAGTTCTGCTGCCCCTGTCATCCTCCAGCCTTGGGAACAGGAAGGCAGACACTGTCCTAGAGAGGGCCTCTGGACGCCCAGGCAGGAGCCACCAGGAAGGTGAGGCCGAGTGAGACTGGACAGGCCCTACCGGCTGCTTGGAGACCCTTCTCTCCACTCCGGCGTGGTGGTGCAAGCTGTCTGCTGCTCGGGCTCCTCATCCAGGCCCAGCTTTTGTCACCGCTGCTGCGGCCTCCTTGGTGACACCCTGGCCAGCCTACCTGTGTCTCCAGTCTGCCCTGGAGGTGTTTACTGTCTGTCGCCAGCGTGTCCTGACCTGGCTCGTGACCCAGTTCCCTAGCACAGCGCTGGCAAAATCGGTGTTCAGCGCAGGGGACAAGGGAACATGTAGACAAGTAACAAGCGGCCGGGGCACAAGTGGTTTCTGCCTCTGCAGGGCCCGTGTGGGCAGCAGCAGGACCCCGGGTACCCCAGTACCAGCCTCAAGTCGGCGGCTAGTGCCACCCCTGTTGTGCACAGGGACCCCAGGACCTTCCAGCACGTGCCCGCTGTTGCGGCCCTGGCCATAGTCGCCTCTCCAGTCCTCCCTGTCCCCGAGTCCTGGGGACGCTAGTCACCCCGACCCTCTTCCCGCGAGTCCCCTGAGACCAAGGCTGTTCCCTGCGGAAGTGGGAAGAGACAAGCGTGGAAAAGGCGCGGAGGGGCGGGGAGGCGTCCACCGCGGTAGGCTCAGAGCGAGGGTCGCCTCCTCCTTACCTGGGAGCCCGGTGCGCTCAGCCTGGCCCCCGGATGGACCCGGGCCACTGGGACGGCGCAGGCCGCAGGACTCTGCTCCTAGCCGGGTCAGCCGCGGGGCCGGGGAGCGTCGCGCAAGAGGCGTGGAGGCTGACTGCGTGGAAAGAGGAGGGGACGGGGCAGGTTAAGATGTAGCCAGCGCGAGGAGTCCGCCAATCCCGATAATACCGTGCCGCCCTCTTTCACGGTCGCGGCCACCCAGGAGACTGCACCGTCTTTTTCGTCCAGCCAAAACTAGGAAAACAGCCACATTCCCTACTGGTAGCACTGAGGCCCGCCCCCCTGGCCCTCGGTAGGCTATTGAAATGGGTCCCCGCTGGAAAAACTCGGAAGAGGCCAATCAGAGCCCCCAAGAGGCGGGGCGATCCGCTGACTTCTTAAAGAAACAGCGCTGGGACGCGGAGCTGTGGGTTTCTCACCCGGAAAGTGGCCTGGGTCGTGGCTATGAGAGGACGCCTTAACTCCGCCTGCGCGTCTGCCAAAAGCGTGCAACTGTCAGCAGCGATCGCGCCCCCGGCGGTCCGACTCCAGCAGGGACATATGCGGGCGGTCCGGGGCGGGGCCTCTCGGGACTGCCCTCGCTTGCCGGCTCTGGCATCTCGGGTCACCTGGGCTGCGTTGGGTGACCCTTCTTCCACATGCACTGCCCAGCTGCCAGGAAGGTGCTGATGGGGGGCACCGCAGAGTGACACCCATTCACCCAAGTCTTACACTAGGAGTCGTATTTTACAGGGAGGAACCTGAGGCTCCAAGGGGTTAAATAACAGCTAAAAAGGGACCCATGGCCTCCCCCATCTCTTGACTGCAGTGTCTGAGGCCTTTTCCTCCTGAAAGCCTTCCAGGATTGCCCCTGTCTCTGGATTCTGCCTCTGCCTGCCTCCTCTGCCTCCTCATCCATCAGCTCTGTATCTGTTTCAGTCTCTGGGTCTCTGCATCTGTGTATCCCTGTCACACCCTCCTCGAAGTCATCTTCCTGACACCCTTGCTGGCGCCAGTGGGCAGCCTCCCTGACCTGACACTGGCAGGCACCTGCTCCCTCCTTGGGGCAGCCCAGCCATGTCATTGTCACCAGGGCAGAGCCCTAGGCTGGCTCTGTGTCTGGGGCAGAGCGCAGATGCTTGGTTATGAAATCACCTAAGGCAGACGCCCCGGACGGCACAGGTGGGCTGGTGGGAGGGACCCCTCTCCTATCTCAGTGTTTAGGCTAGGGGGGAGTCAGTCGAAAGGAGACTAGAGTGACCATCGGAACTTGGTACTCCCAGGGCCTCCCGGGCTGGAGCTCATCTGGAATGCAGAGTCTGTGCTACTTATGCGTTTGCTGGAGATACTGGGGCAAGCCTGCTGTTTAGGTCACCAATGACCAAGCCCCGGGGCCACAGAGTCAGCACAGGCCTGAGTGCCTGCCAACAAGTCCACACTCCTATACTGAGCAAAAACAAACAAACAAACAAACAAAAAAGTCCTAAACTGCTTCTAGCCTGCAGGAGGCAGGAAACCACCCCACCAGGCACAAGGAAGGAGAGTGTCTGTGACCAACCCTAATGACCACCTTTCTTATGCATTTTCTTCTTATGTATTCTATTAAATGACAAAAGCAATAGGAGGGCCGGGACGTAGTTTAGCAGGCATAAGTGCCTGCCTGACAAGTGCAAGCTCATGAGTTCCATTCCCAGTACCCAAAACAAACAAAAAAACAGGATGTTGTGTGTACATTCCTGACAATCCCGCAATATTTCTTGTGCATTACAAGATATTTAGTCACTAGTCAGTGCAATGTCAGATTCTGATGCTAGTTTTAATGACTGGCTAGTATCCTGTTTCTCTGGAACAACCTGGGAGGAAGTTCCCATTTTTCTGGGTATGACATTATGTATTGGAATTCTTTTCTCTTGCGTGATTCATTATTGTTGTGGGCTGATGTTTCATATGTCTTTGTCTTCTTTTTCAGACCATTTGAAAGAGTATAGTATTCAAAAGATGGAACATAATACATATACTCCTCTCAACTACCTGTTTAAGGACTGTTCAAAATTTCAACTGAGGCACGCTGTTCAAACTTACAGCTGCCACTCAGGACTCATGGCCTGCCTTTTGATTGATTGATTTATTTAGTCTTTTTGAGACAGGGTCTCACTATGCAGTTCAGGCTGGCCTTGAACTCACTTTGTAGCCCAGGCTGATCTGGAACTCACAATGATCTTCCTGCCTCAGCCTCCCAAGTGCTGGGATTACAGGGGTGAGCCACCACCACGCCTGGCTTCTGCCTTTTTATTTTTAACAGTTTGATATATTTTGTTTATAAAGCCTCAATTTTTTTTATACAGTACAGCTCATTTATACAGTCCTGTAATTTTTGCTGATTGTACCGTACAGTACTATAGTATTATGTTCGGTTATATATTACAGTACTGCATATAAGACTTATGTAAATAAAAGCAAAGGCATCAATTTTGGGGAGAAAAAAAGGGTACTGGCTTCTGAGCGAGCATGGTGACACAAGCCTCTACTCCTAGCACTGGGGAGGTTGAGGCAGCGGGATCACTGTGAGTTCAAGGCCAGTGTCAACTACACAGGGAGACCCTTTCTCTCTAGCGCATGCTCTCTCTCTGTTTGTTTCTCTCTCTCTCTCCCTCTCTGTCTCTCTTTCAGGCTTCTGGGAGGGAGGAGGTCTGAGGGCATAGGTAGTGTGGCACCCACGAAGTTCAACAAATGGCTTAATAAAGATCTGATTCTCCAGGTGCCCTTCCTGCTGACACCAAGCAGGAGGGCAGCACCCTCTCTACAGCTGACACATGCTGCTGCTGTTGTAGAATGGCCCCCCCTGATGGCAGAGGGGAGAACAGCAATCCCAAATGCTAGCGGTCAAGTAAAAGTCAGATGGGTTCAATCTCTGTAGGACCAGGAAGGCTGTCACTGGGAGGGACACTCTCAGGAGTGAGGGCCACGCTGGTTCCAGGGTCTGCAGGATGGGAATTTTCATAGTGGTCAAAATCAAGTGAAAGCCCCCTAAACATCATTACTCTCCACCGCAGCAAAAATAGTAAAAAACAGAATCACAGATGGATGTGGTGACTCATTCTCGTAATCCTAGTTACTTGGGAGGTTGGGCAGGAAGATTGTAAATTCAAGGCCATAGGACAATTTAGCCAGATCTGTCTCAAAATAAAGTGTTGAGGATGTTTCTCAGTGGTAGAGTAGGTGTACCCTTAATCCCACTACAAAATTTAAAAATTTAAAAATCACAAAGTAAGCTAGGTATGGCGGTACACACCTGTAATCCTAGCACTTGAGAGGCCTAGGCAGGAGGATCACTGTGAGTTCAAGGCCAGCCAATGCTACAAAGTGAGTTCAAGGCCAGCCTGAGCTATAGAGTGAAATCCTGCCTCATAAAAGACCTAAATAGGGGCAGACATTTAGCTCAGAAGTATAAGCGCCTGCCTGGCAAGCGCAACATCATGAGTTTAATCCCTGGTACCAAAAAAAAAAAAAAAAAAAGACCTAAATAAATAAATAAAAATCACAGGCCAGAGAAAATGGCAGAGATTAATGTTATCTGTAAAGACAAAGCATTTGGGGCCAGGGGTTGCACCTCCATTTAATTGTATTCCCTATTTACTTATTTCATTTGAGGTGTTTTGTTTATTTTTATTTCATTTTTTTTATACAGTCTCAAGAAAACCTCAGCTAGGCTCGAAGTCAGTATGTAGCCCGGGCTGACTTCAAACTCACAGTGATCCTCCTGCTTCAGCGTCCTGACTGCTGGGATCACAGGCATGCACCACCACACTCAACTGCACCCCTATTTAACTCATCGGTCTGGTCTTAAAAGAATACACAGAATGGAAGTGAATTCTCATCTACTGTACTGCTGTCCTCGAGGCCTTGCCCACAGCTGTGTGGCCGCACGTACAGAGTGTGACCTGACCGCTAAGTGAGCCTCTTCCCTATCTGTCTTAGTTATTTTTCTCTTGTTGCTGGGCTAAAATACCCAACACCCAAAATGAAGGAAGGAAAGGTTTATGTAGCTCACTGTTTGTGAAGATTTCAGTCCATAATCAGCTGGGTGGCACGGCACCGGGGCAGCACTTCAAGGCAGCAGCCCGAGCAAAGAGAAAGAACGAGTGTCTTCTCCTCCCCTTATATTGTATATAGGACACTCACTCCTTCCAGGGCAGGTGTAGCACTCATAAAACCGTGTTCTCCTCTTACCAGCCAGCAATGAAAATGTTTACAAAGTTAGTACCCTGGATCCAGGCTGAGTATATTAGTTAAACTTCTAAACTTCTCGAGTTGACACAATTGTCTGAAGCCTCTCCAGAGCTCAACTGTCTGCTCTCCCCCAGCCATGGCATAGTCCAACTGGGGCTATGTAGTCTGGGCATTTTGCAGAACACAGCACGGGTTTACTTTATCAGTGAGGCAAAATGAGCAAGGAGAGTCCCAAGAAAGTGAAGGCTTTGCCCGTGTGAGCTAAGTGTGCTTCACAGAGCAGCGCTAAACTCCATGATGGGGGACTGGGGATATAGCTCGGGGGCGCAGCACCTACCTGGCAAAGGCAAGGTCCTGAGTTCGATTTCTGGTACCCACAGAAAGTGAAAATAAAAATGAGCCCCATGATGGTGCTGTATTGATAGCACTCAAGGAGCCTATTAGGCTGGGGCATATGGGATATCACCCTCAGCAAAAGAAAAGACACATTTGGTCACCCAAGAGGAAGTGCAGTGCTTTTTTTTTTTTTTTTCTGTACCAGGGATTGAACTCACAACCTCACAGTTGCCAGGCAGGCGCTTATGCCCCTGAACTAAACCCCCAGCCCCAGGAAGTGCAGTGCTTGCAAACCTCTTTGGGATCTAGAGATAGCAGTTTCCACACTTGTACAGGCTGCTATGACCTGCACATCTCTGGGAGACAAAGGCTTCCACCTTGGAGTCAAGCCTACACAGGAAAGGACTGTCCTCATGGACACAGGACCCATGATGTAGAGGTGCATGGTGGGAAAATGCTATATGATACTTATGGCAGTCCCTGGTGGAAAAAACAGTGTAGACCCCAGGTTCTGAAATAAGGGGTCTGCAGTGGAGAACCATGCACAGCTTAGAAAGTAGCCTGCCAGGCCACCAAAACCTGGCACGGGTGAGCAGAGGATAGGAGGTGACCATAAAGCTAGAGCTGCCTCTCATGAACTGGGTTCTACTGGACACACTTGGTTGTAAACCACAGAGATTTTTTTTAAACAAAAAAATAATGAAAATGATGATACAGAATTCAAAATAAAATAATAGAAGATTAACACTGGTTAATATAGTGCGTATTTTTATCTTCAAAGTAGTTGTTCAGATTACAAGTTATAGATGTGGAAATGATCAAACAATCGAACAATGAAAGCACAAACTGTTCTTTTTGATGAACAGAGATTAGTAGTATAGTTATCTACCATTTATATATGTGTGTGTATATATATAAAATCTTTTCCTTTCTTTCTTTTCTCCTTTCCCCTGTCCTGTTGGGCACCTCAAATTCCCTGGTTTTGTGTACTTCCCTGTGGGATGAAAGGTAGGATTGGGATTGTTGACACCACCCATCTGGGATTTTCCATTGACTTTTCCAAGTATAAAATCATCTATGCCTTCTTAAGTCATCACAGGATTATACTTAGGTCAAGATGCTTCAAACATAAAATTGTGCTCTCTGGAGTAGGATGAGTTGTAACCCTTTTGCTAGCCCCTATGATTGGATACCTATGATTGGATACTGCTAATAAGTAGTGGCTGCTTTGGGAGTAAGGGGTCGTTGGGTCCACAGACTTTGACTTCCCAGCCATTGTTCTGGAATACGAGACTTGTCTCTTTTATTTTTCTCATGGCATTCTAGAGCCAGATATCAGGATTCTTGGCAGGGTTCCCAATATTGACTATCAGGATCTTTGATTAGGTTCCTAATATTGACAATCAGGACTCTTGCCCTGGTTCCCAATACTATCCCAGCTGTTCCTTCCTTTTGAGCAGTTTCTTTCCCTTTCTCTTTCATAATATTTATTGTACATTTTGGATCTTACTCTTTCAGTTTTTTAATTCTAGGAAGACAGCATGATATTTACACATGTAAGTCTGGGGCTGGGGATTTAGCTCAGTGGCATAAGTGCCTGCCTGGAAAGCACGAGGTTGTGAGTTCAATCCCTGGTACCAAAAAAGACAAAAATTAAAAAAAAAAAAAAAAGCATGGGAGTCTGATTTATTTCACTTGTGAATATGGCCTCAAGTTGCATCCATTTACCTATAAAAGCCTCAAGTATATCCTTCTTTATAACTGAGTAATACTCCATTGTATAAAACCACAGTGATTTTTCATGAAGTAGACAAAGTAACCAGATATAGTGGTGCATGGCTGTAACACCAGCACTCGGAAGGCTGAGGTAAAAAGTTCACTGCAAATTCAAGGCCGGCCTGGGCTACATAGTGAGACCCTGTCTCAAAACATAATTTTAAAAGGAAAGAAAAAAGAAAGCAGAGTAATATAAGTGACCCGGAGTATGTAAGGGGGAGATTTCTCCAACCACCCCTGAAGTAATCACAGCTGGACCCAGATGCCCTCTCAAGTTCCAGGTGTGAACATCCCAGGACCTCCTGGACCCCTCCACTCAGCCAGAAACAAACTCATCCTCTGATCCCCAAATTCTTCTGCTCCCCATCTCAACGGTGGTACCAGCATCCCACCTACCCAAGCCTGGTGCCTCTCTTTTACTGTCCCCAAGCTTGGGGTCCTATGGACTCCACCTCCTGAGCATCTCTTGTCCTGGCTGGTCAGAGCTTCCTGGGTCCGCCTAGGATTGGAGGAAGACTCATCGACCTCCAGGGCCTCAGCCCTCCTCCCTGGGAGGAAGCAAGAGGATTTAAGACGGGCATAGTTGTACCCTCCCCAGAACACATCCAAACCTCTTGTGATCTGAGCTCCTCAATGCCAGTGTTGCCTGCCCTGGCATCCCAAGCTATTTGCCAGAACTACAGACTGGCTCCCATGCTCCCACATGGTCCTCTGCTCCCCATACCTCTGCACCTTTTAGTTTTGTTTGCTTGTTTGTTTTTCGGTACTGGGTATTGAACCCAGGGCCTTTGACTTAGCTATATCCCCAGCCTTTTTTTTTTTTTTAAAGACAGGGTTTTGCTAAGTTGCTAAGTGGCCAGGCAGGGTTTGAACTTGGAACCCTCCTGCCTCAGGTCTTTTTTGTGGAACATTCTCGGTGAGGACAATTCACTGCTGAACCTCAGAGATGACTTCCTGCAAAATCCAGATAGCTTGACACTTAAGAGTTTCAGGAGAAGTTGAGGCTGCTCATTAGGCAGGAAGAAGCGTTCAGAAAGCCAGGCTCTGGGTCTCGGTTGCCTGGTCCGTCAGATGGCTACGCCTTGGCTAATGTCACGCAGTGAGGCGGTGACCTGGCCCTCATCGCCCGCACCCCCAACTGCAGCATTGCCAGCTCCCACACCTCAGTACAGAGCTGAAGGAAGACCTAGCGGCCTAGAGGCGTGGGCGTGGCCTGCAGCCCGATGGGCGTGACAGACCTCCAACCCGCCCCTACAAACATCCCCGCGCCTGACGCAAACCTACGCCAACGCCCTGACGTCGCGTCCCTGCCAGCGTTTCCCGGGCTCGCACAGGTCACGTGGGCGGCTTTTCGCGGGAAAACTGCTTGTTGCTGGAGCAGAGCGGAGAGCGGCGCTGTTATGGCGGTGAGCGTGAGAGCGGCCTGGGACCGCAGGGCGCGAACCGGGCCGGGCGCGGGGGCTACAGGCGCGGATCGGCGTGGGGTTTTCACGGCACCCCTGTGCCCTCGGCCTCTTTCCTCCCTTGTACCCGAGCGATCACTCTGTCCTGCCTTGGCCTGGGCGCCATCATCTCTCATAGCCGAGTCGCACGTCTTCCTTTTGTTTACTGTCGGGTCCCGCCACCATCCTGTGGAGTCCAGACACCGTACGTTTTGTTGGCGCTCGGAATGCTTGGCACCTGATGGAAGCTTAGGTGGTCGAGTGCCTGCAGAAGAGAGAGCGATGCACAGGGTTGAGAAACCCCCTGGCCTTAGAGATTTTTCATGACCAAGATGCAGGGACCCATGGGTGACCGGAGTGTTGAGGAAATGGTACCTGTGTGTAGCAGATCCATGGGCTTAGCTCAGAGCCATTGCCTAGGAAGGGAGTTGAACGTCTTGAAACTGGAGAGATTTTTGGGTTTTTTTGGGAACAGGGTTGCCGCAGGCGGCAGGGAAGGTTCTCCCAGGGTAAAAACGAAGTGAAATCAGCCCACCTTCTCCTAGGTGTTTGACCCTCGCTGCTTCTCTTACAGGAATCTTCCGAGTCCAGTCCTGCCCCTCGGCAGCGAGCTAATGACCCCCTCACATCCAGCCCTGGGCGAAGCTCCCGGCGCACGGATGCCCTGACCTCTAGCCCTGGTCGGGACCTTCCTCCTTTTGAGGATGAGTCTGAGGGCTTGCTGGGCACAGAGGGGCCCATGGAGGAAGAAGAAGATGGAGAAGAGCTGATTGGAGATGGCATGGAGAGGTACAGTTTTGCTGGAGTCTTTGCAGAAAGTGCTGTGTGTGTGGTGGGCCAGCCTGGATGCTGGGGAGGTGAATCTGATGGCACTCTTATGAGTGTGGCTTGGGCCAGAATTTGCAAGGAGACAGGTTCATGAGCCACAATGCAGAGCTGTTTAATTTGCTGTGTATAAGTGAAAAGACTAAACTCTAAAGTTTGAGTAAGCCCCAACTGCATGATATTTGCATCCCAGGGGACCCAGAGGTCTCCTGAAGAACCATGACAGTAGGTGCCAATTAAGAAAGGAAGCAGCTAACAGTGCTGCTTTTGAGACTTTTCAAAAGAAAGGTGCATGGGAGTGGGTGGGATGAGTCAAGGTTGAGATTCTGTCAGCAAACATTTATTTTATCTAATTTGTATCAGACCATGTGTTAAAAATGTCTGTAAACGTTTATTAAAGGTTATAGAGCCTTAATGCTGGAACACAGTGCACTAAGCTATGCCACTGAACAAGGCTAGGTTTCAAAATGGAAACCTAACCTTTGTTTTTTTTTAATCGGTGCTGGGGATCGAACTCAAGACCACGCGCTTAAAAGGCAGGCGCGTATGCCGCTGAGCTAAATCCCCAGCCCAGAAACCTAACCTTCTATGACCAGGTCATTTCTATGACCTGGAAGCTCCAGCCCTAGCCAGGCTGGGGCTCCTGGAGCCGTGGGGAGTAGGCACAGCTCCTGGGTGGGTGTTTGGGGACTGACTGCATCTGTTTGGGCCCTTGTCAGGGACTACCGTGCCATCCCTGAGCTGGACACTTATGAGGCAGAAGGGCTGGCACTGGATGATGAGGACGTGGAGGAGCTGACGGCCAGTCAGAGGGAAGCGGCCGAGAGGGTCATGCGACAACGCGACCGAGAGGCTGGCCGAGGCCTGGGCCGCATGCGCCGGGGGCTGCTGTATGGTAAGTCTGGCCATCTGCAATGCTGTAGGGAGGCGTGAAGAATGCCAAGAGAGGCTTCAACCCAGGTATCCCTTGCCCATGCTCCCAGACAGCGATGAGGAGGATGAGGAACGTCCCAGCCGCAAGCGCCGCCAGGTGGAGCGGGCCACGGAGGTGGGCGAGGAGGACGAGGAGATGATCGAGAGCATCGAGAACCTGGAGGACCTCAAGGGCCACACTGTGCGTGAGTGGGTGAGCATGGTGGGCCCCCGCCTGGAGATCCACCACCGCTTCAAGAACTTCCTGCGCACCCACGTGGACAGCCATGGCCACAACGTCTTCAAGGAGCGCATCAGCGATATGTGCAAAGGTGCGTCCCTGTCCCTGCAGGGAACAAGGACAAGGGACATTGGGTGATGAGCTGAGACATCCATCTTTCTGAGGAACACACACATATTGAGTGTTTGCACTAGGATCCTCACTCCTACCCCCATGGTTTTTGATTTAGTTAAGTGTAGACAGATTTTAAATAAAATTGATGTTGTTATTTTAGCTTTCCTTTTAGTGTTAGGGATTGAGCTCAAGGGACTTGCACATATTAGTTGTGTGCTCTACCACTGATATATACTCCCAGTCCCTTGGATTGCACATAAGATCAGGAAGGAGCAACATAGTTGGGAGGCTGAGGCAGGAGGATCTCAAGTTTCAGCCTCACCTGGACAACTTAGTCACTGATGGAGACTCTGTCTCAAAAGAAGTAGCAAGGGGATTTAGCTCAGTGGCATAAGTGCCTGCCTTGCAAGTCTGAGGTCATGAGTTCAATCCCCACTTAAAAAAAAAAAAAGTAGCAATACTTCTATGGTAGAAGTATGGTAGGAGCTGGCTTTAATACACAGACCTTATTTCCTGCAGTTTCTTCCTTTTCTCTCATGTGTCACAGAGCTTGTCTGTAGGTTTCCTGGCTGGGCCTTGCAGTCTTTCAGGATTGTGAAGCTGTAGACCTACTCCTATCTCATCTCCCCTCCAGCAGCTTTCCATACTGGGGCACATGCTCTAACAAAAGGGCAGGTGGATACCTGGGTTGTGTTGCTTACCTAAATTGTAGAGCTAAGGTGTGAACATGAAGGTGGAGGCTGGGCATTCAGGTTCAGTCGTCGCTTGGCTGGGTTGGCCTCATTCATGCAGACATCATGGTGATGCGGAGATACCTCTGTGGCCATTTTAGCCCCTACCAAGCCTTTGCTTGTCCTCTAGAGAACCGCGAGAGCCTGGTGGTAAACTATGAGGACCTAGCAGCCCGTGAGCACGTCCTGGCCTACTTCCTGCCTGAGGCACCGGCTGAGCTGCTGCAGATCTTTGACGAGGCTGCCCTGGAAGTGGTGTTGGCCATGTACCCCAAGTACGACCGCATTGCCAGCCACATTCATGTCCGCATCTCCCACCTGCCCTTGGTGGAGGAGCTGCGCTCATTGAGGTAAGCCCAAAGCAGAAGCCAGAGCAGGGTGCATGGGGAGAAGCAGGTACTAGGGGTCCAGTCAGGTCCTGACGTTCCTGCTCCCTGCAGGCAGCTGCACCTGAACCAGCTGATCCGTACAAGTGGCGTGGTGACCAGCTGCACGGGTGTTCTGCCACAGCTCAGCATGGTCAAGTACAACTGCAACAAATGCAGCTTTGTACTAGGGCCTTTCTGCCAGTCCCAGAACCAGGAGGTGAAGCCCGGGTCTTGCCCTGAGTGCCAGTCTGCGGGACCTTTTGAAGTCAACATGGAGGAGGTGAGAGCATGCAGTCCTGCTGTCTGCAGTCCTTCCTGTCTCGAGACCCCTTATTCTGGCTCAGGGTGCCACTGTAGACAAGCCTTCACAGGGTTTCAAGGTTCAAGCCAGTGTTCAAAAATCAGACAGTTGTGTCCAAAATGTCCGAGTATGTAACTTCTTGAAACACTGGACCAGGGCCCCATTCTTCCCTAGTCCCCTCTTCAGAGCACTAGCTTTTCTATCTGTCTCACACAAGGATGATTTTATGAACAAATGTCTTCCTGAGTTGCCCAGGGTGGTCTAGAGATTTCTGTTTCTGCTACAACCTTTGGAGTATCTGGGGTGATGGTTGTGCTAGCTTGGCTTTGAGGTCTCAGGCACAGCGCCTGTGTCTTTGTCTTTGGATGTCCTGTTGTAATCCTGTAGTCCCGACACTCACTGCTCACCCCTTCTGAGGTTCTGAGAGTCATCCCAGCTTGAGCCACTTGGACAGGAAGTGCCTAGGAGGTGCCGGCTGGTTCAGGGTTGTAAGGCTGGGTTTAGCAAAGCTGTATCTCCTCCCAGGGTCCTCTCCTCCTTGGCCATTGGGCTCCACTTGGTCTGTGCAGGCCCCACTTTTTTTTTTTTAAGAGCAGAATGTATTTATTGAGAGAAAGAAAGCTTCTGTCTGAGAGATAGAAGGGATCCTGAGTGAGTTGCCCAGGCCCCCACTTCTATCTGAGTCCTAGGACAGGTTCAGCTCTGCTCTTTGGGAGCTGGTGCAGTGACTCTTGGAGGAGCTAAAATGTACAGGACCCTTGCCAGTGTGTGTGATAGGACTCATGCTTCGTTACTCTCTGTGCGGCGAGTGCCACTGTCACTTCCTTCTTGGTGTCTGGAGGAGGAATTGTCTGAGATCCAACTAGGAAGCAGCCTGTGCTTAGGGCCCAGGGATTTTGATGTAGATTGTAGACTTTAAAGCTATTTTGTGTGTTTCAGTCAGCATTCCACTCCTGTAACAAAATGCCTGAGCAAATTAACTTCCAAGAAGGAGAAGTTCGCTCTGGCTCAGCTTCAGGTCTTGTTGCAGTTGGCTGGGTCCGGCAGGGAGCATGCCATGGAGCAGGGACACCAGAGAGAAATTAAAAGACTGTGATATCCCCAGTCCCCTCCAAGGGCTCACCCCGGTGACCCAGGACCTGCTGGGAATGCTATGCGATGGGGACCGGACCTCCAGTACATGGGCTGTGGGCACACTCCTATCTAACTGTAGCCTGCCGCTTCTTTCCTGACAGTGAGGACGGAGTATAACTTGCCCCTAGTGGGCATTGCTTTAGGCACTTTATTTATGCACCTGATCTGATCTCCCCACAAACTTGTAGTCACAGTATGAGATCGATCCTCGTTCTGCAGGGAAGGGACAGAGAGGAAGTTTCTGCCCAGGCTGCTTGGCTCCACACAGAGCCAGGATTTGAACCCAGGTGCCCTGGCTGTGGTATCCACATTCATATAGTTAAGTTTTGCCCTGGGAACAGGTACTTGAGTCTGGCACTGGGACGTCCTGAGGTCTGGTGGCAGACATGGGTACTATCCACCAATGTGGTTTCCTAGTTAGGCAGCAGAAATAGTAACACTGCCTCTTTGTCAAAGGCCGAGGTCAAGGTCAGTAACAGGGAAAGGAGGTTCCTAGGGGAGAGCAGGGCCTGTGCCATGCGGAGCAGTGTCCCGTGATGTCCTCTTTTTTCCATGCAGACCGTCTATCAGAACTACCAGCGCATCCGGATCCAGGAGAGTCCAGGCAAAGTGGCAGCCGGCCGGTTGCCCCGCTCCAAAGATGCCATCCTCCTTGCTGACCTGGTAGACAGCTGTAAACCAGGAGATGAGATCGTAAGTAGCTAGGAGGGAGCTGGGAGGGAGCCATGTGCAGAGGGAATTGGTGTGACCACTGTGGCCGTCCGGACTCCTGGGCTTATGGTGACCAGGAGCTTGGACTGAGGTCAGTTCTTGAACCACCGGGGCAAAGGCTCTCTGCCTCTCGGTGGCCTGGCTGATTGGAACGAGAGGTTTCTGTGTTCATCAGATTCCTGTTGCTGTGGTGATCAGTTAAAAGGTGGAAAGGTGTGTTCTGACTGACAGTTTCAGAGATTCCTGTCCTGGTCACTTGACCCTGTTACTTTGGATCTGTGGTATTACATTGTGGCCTGATTGATCACCTTGTGATCAGGAGGTGAGAGAAGACTGTGTCCAGTGTCCCTTCAGGGCTTGTCCCTTTGGCCAAACTTCCTTCCACATGCGCAGTTCCTGGTCCTGCTTGTCTTAGTAGCATCTTCCTGGGGGCAAGCCTTTAGCCATGTGCCCTTGGGGCACTTTCCAGATCCACACTTGCAGTTCTGACTTTTTTTCCTCATGATAATGCCTGTAGTGTGGAGAGCTGGAGATAGGGGAGGGTGGAGGAAGCAGTGTGGGGGTCCTGGCCACTCCCATGACCCTCCCCTACCACTCTCTTTTCCCAGGAGCTGACTGGCATCTACCACAACAACTACGATGGCTCCCTCAACACTGCCAATGGCTTCCCTGTCTTTGCCACAGTCATTCTGGCCAATCATGTGGCCAAGAAGGACAACAAGGTGGCCGTCGGGGAACTGACTGACGAGGATGTGAAGATGATTACCAGCCTCTCCAAGGACCAGCAGATTGGGGAGAAGGCAGGTAGAGGGTGGCACTGGGGCTCGTCTTCCCTCCTGTGACTGACCCTGGATCCTCATCATGCCCCTAAATTCCCAGGGTAGAGCACAGTTCCATGGCTTGGTGGAGCCCCGTCTAGGGGCATGGTGTCCTTTGGGAGAACATGGTCTGGCCCAAGCCTTGGCTTTGTCCTGTGAATGGCAGGAAACGAGGCTTATTGATTGGCTTTGATGAAGTGATGTAGACAACACTGTTGTTCCCTGGCCACCTGAACTGGTGGACGAGCCCATTGCTCTCCCACATGCCACAAGTCCCACAAGAGGCCACCTGGACCCAGCGTCTGCTCTAGGGAGGGATGGAGTTCACCCCACATGGCAGGCAGGGTACTAGTGCCATCCTGTCCTGGAGGGGGAAGTGGCGTTGTCCTGCCAGGACAAAGGAGCTGGGCATGGGGCCATCAGCGCCCCTCAGCCCTGGTATAGCCCATGAGCAGTGGAGAGCTGGAAAGGTATGTGGAGGGCTCTGCCTGCCTTCCCCACATAGAGCCAAGGTTAATGGAGATCGCCGTGCATACTGCACATGGGGGATCCACTTGGCCCTGTTTAGTTGAGTTTCACAGAACAGGCAGAGAACCTATAGTAGCAGTAGTGAACCTTTTAGAGCTTTCAGTGACGTAGCCCACTGCAGCACGAGTGCTGTAGGTTCACCACGACTTACAGTGTCGGTTTTAGCTGTGTCTGTTTCTTGGATGAGTAAGTTGAGGCAGGATGGGTCCTCTTGTTCCCATGGTTACAAGCAAGGTGCAGCTGACGCGGTGTGTTCTCCCAGGGGCTATTATGTAAAGCTTATAGCCGAGATAATCCATAGGAGGAAGGGCTTACTTTGGTCCATAGTTTTAGAAGTTTCTGAAAATCCAGGGCCAGCCAGCTGCATTGCTTCGGGCCGAGGCAAGGTGGAACTTGATGGCTGGTGGCAGCAGGGAAGGGGGCTACTTGCTTTGTGCAAGAGACACAGGGGACCAGGAACGAAGTCACCTTCAGGGTGGCACCCGCAGGTACCCATGTACTCTACCTGTTCCCACTGCACAGCTCACTCAAGTGAGCTTGTCAGCAGATTAGTCCACCGAGGGTGTCCTCACGATCTTGTCACCTCTCAGGGCCACCTGTGCACACTGCTGTGCTGGGCCTGAGCTTTTGGGGATTCTGCAGACTCCCTGCTCTTCCTTCTCCCTCCCTCACTGAAATTGAGAAAGGGCCCTTTTGATGCACCTGCCCTTTGGTGGGCCCATCTTCCAAATGTACCCTGTTATCCTGCTCACACCTGGGCCCAAGCTGGCACCTGATGAGCAGTCCTACTCACTCACCCCAGTGCGAACTGGTAACCCCTGTCCTATGCCTGGGCATGGTGAGGCAGTGTAGGGACAGACTGTGTCAGAGCCCCAGGTATTGCTACAAGGCATGAGCTTATAGGCTCCACTATTGGTCTAGGGTCTGGGGAAAGTGCTTGCCAAACGATGTTGGAATGGGGCGGGGGAGTCAGACTGAGGCTGTCTTCTACTCTTGAGGTCTGTAGCTCTTGGGGTGAGCCAAGGACTCACGCATCAGGGCATGGTATGCAGGGACCTGAGGAATCACAGCAGCCAGGGCTTGGTGCTAGGTGCTGAGCTGGGCACCACCCCAGCTCAGCCAGGTATGGCAGGACCTGCGCTGCCTGTGAGGCCCTAATTCTCATGGTGCCCTCCCTTCTCCTAGATCTTTGCTACCATTGCACCTTCCATCTACGGCCATGAGGACATCAAGAGAGGCCTGGCCCTGGCTTTGTTTGGAGGGGAACCCAAGAACCCAGGTGAGCAGTGTGGGGCCCTCACTCTCTGCCCACTGCAGGGCCATCCGTGTTCTCTGGGGAACCATTCTCCTGTGTTCTGCAGCACAAGATAGGACTCCTGGCTGCTGGGGAGAAAGGATGCATTAAAAGACAGCCAGGCCCTATGTAGCCACTTCATAGGGGGTCAGAATTAACCCTGTCTCAAAGAAGCAAGATTAGCCAGTTGTGGCACATCTGTAATCCCAGTACTCAAGAAGCTGAGGCAGAGGGATCACTTTGAGCTTGAGGACAGCCTGAGCTACATAGTCCAAGGACAACCTGAACTACAAAGTGAGACCTTGTCAAGAAAAAAAAAAAGCAAGATTAGATCACACACGTCATACGAGCACACATCTACATTAGGTCACCGATGAACTCGCAGTTCCTTGACAGGTGCTCCTTATCCCAGTCTCTTCCCACTTGTGGGTCATCTTCTGATCAGCTTGGTGTGACAGGCGCCGCACGCTTGAGATTTCTTGTGCATGGACAGAATATGTCCAGCTGTCCTCTTCCCACTCTGTCTTCAGCATCTTTTTATGTACCACATGCAGAGCAAGTTCCTTCTTCACGTGATGGGGTGCATAGTAGACTCAGCTCTCCCTCTGTTTGGAGAAGGTTTGTTTCTGTTTTCCCCTTTCACAAACAACATCTTAGCCGTGACTCTGGGACCCAGGCCTATGTCCGTCTGGGTTAAGTGGCCAGCTTGGGGTCACTGGTTCCAGGCCTGTATTCTTCCTAGAGAGACTGTGCCTTGGCTATGCTGACACACAGGTTGAGAAAAGTTGGAGGCACCAGCTGAGCCCTGCACCCCTTACCCCCTCTCTTATCCTCTCCACTTTCATCCCCATCTCTTTCACCAGGTGGGAAACACAAGGTGCGAGGTGACATCAATGTGCTGCTGTGTGGAGACCCAGGCACGGCGAAGTCTCAGTTCCTCAAGTATGTGGAGAAGGTGTCCAGCCGGGCCATCTTCACCACGGGCCAGGGCGCCTCGGCAGTGGGACTCACGGCCTATGTACAGCGGCATCCAGTCAGCAGAGAATGGACCTTGGAGGCTGGGGCACTGGTTCTGGCTGACCGGGGTGTGTGTCTCATTGACGAGTTTGACAAGGTAGGGTCCTGGGCCAGGTGGGCTGGTGGGAGCCAGGGTGGGAACTTCGTGGATGGGCACAGTTTACAGAGATGGTGGTGGTGGTCCAGTGTGTGCTGAGGGCCTGACCTCTGCGTCTCACAGATGAATGACCAGGACAGGACCAGCATCCACGAGGCCATGGAGCAACAGAGCATCTCCATCTCCAAGGCTGGCATCGTCACCTCCCTGCAGGCCCGCTGCACTGTTATTGCAGCTGCCAACCCCATAGGTACGCTGGGCGGGGTAGGGCCTGCATGGTCCAGACTCCAGTATGTGGGAGGGGCACAGGTTTGGGGATCTGGTTTTCACCTTTTGGGTGTTCTCAGGACCCTGGGGAGAAATTTGGTCCCCCGCCTGAACTGGACAGGCAAGGAAGTGACAGAGCCCAGTCCCACCTCTCCTCCACTCCATGAGTCCTCCCTGGGGGGAGCCGCCTCCTGTTCCAGTCAGGCTCATTGGGGTCGCTCAAGGAGTTAGGTGGGGATCCCTATCCTCCTTCTCCACTTCAGTGTCTTTTCTGTCATATGCAAGTATAGCAGGCTTGGGAAAGGTGTTCAGAGTTTTCAGTGTTCAGAGAAGGACAGAGACTGGGGGCACTCACCTCCTGACATAGAGGCTCCTTTGTGTTTCAGGGGGACGCTATGACCCCTCACTGACTTTCTCTGATAATGTGGACCTCACAGAGCCCATCATTTCCCGCTTCGACATCCTGTGTGTAGTGAGGGACACTGTAGACCCTGTGCAGGTACAGTCCTCATATCTGGTTCTGTTCTATGCTGAGTGGGCACAGGTGGCCCCATGTGGGGTGGCTTGGTGTGCAATCTCGTTCCCTTGTCCAGCCTTGCTTCTCACTTCTGATTCCTTACCCATCCCCTCCCTGACTGCCCACTGAGTCCTGCCAGCCCTGCTCTATGTTGTCCACCCCCATCCCCACTTCTCTGCCCCTTGCCTGGGTGCCTCCACAGAACCAGGGGGATGCAGTCCACACCACACCTGGCCTCACGAGGGCTTCTTGCTGCCCATCCTAGGATGAGATGCTGGCCCGCTTTGTGGTCGGCAGCCATGTCCGCCACCACCCTAGCAACAAGGAGGAGGAGGGGGTGGCCAATGGTACCCAGGAGCCCACCATGCCCAACACGTACGGTGTGGAGCCACTGCCACAGGAGGTACTGAAGAAGTACATCATCTATGCCAAGGAGAGGGTCCACCCAAAACTCAACCAGATGGACCAGGACAAGGTGGCCAAGATGTACAGTGATCTGCGAAAGGAGTCCATGGTGAGGGCTGGGGCAGCTTGGGTGGGGTTGTGGGTGTCAGTCCACAGAGTGCCAGGAGACTTCAGATTGGGGCTGCAGCTCAGCAGTAGAACACTTTTCTACTGTGCAGTAGGCTTCAGGTTCCATCCTTAGCACCTTCAAAAAAAACCCATTTTTTTTTTTAATTTTATTTAAAGAGAAAAAAAAAAAGCAATACAGAAAAAAGGGTAGAAACAATACAAAACCTCAAAAAAAAAAACCATATATCACTAGTTGACAAACCATATACTCCCCGAAATAGCTGTTCATGTTACAAAATTAAGGCATACAAAGTGAACACACAGTGAAACTGCAAACAGAAAAAAAAAAGATGGAATAAAGCCAGTTGAGACAATATAGTGAAACTGGCACAGAACATCACAGTAGGTCACCAGGACAACAGTAACAGGCAACATTGTATATCTCATTGTCTTCACAATAGTTGTTCTTCTACTAGGTAGAGCAAAATCAAAGAAATACACAACATTATCGAACACATCAACACAGTATTGAATAGAGCAACACCATTAATCAGGACAAAGCAAAACAGCGATAAAAATATCTGCCTTCAGAGATAGTAGAAGGAAACTCCCCCGACTTGTTGTACCAAATATGGTCACCTCCTAAGAGATATCCAGATCCCTGGATCCCAATTGTTAGGGGGGAGGGGGGTGTGTGGTATGTTTGACTCTAAGCCTGCGACCCGGTAGGCAGCAGGCTGGTTACTGGTTGGCTCGGTGCCCTAAGTTCCAGCATGGCGCGGATCTCAGGAGATGCTCTTGCTTCTGGTTTCCCTGCCCTGGGGTGGCCGCGGCTCCCCACACCACAGTCACTCTCCAGGGCGGCAGGCTGCTTACTGGTTGGCTCGGCGCCCCAAGTTCCAGCATGGCGCGGATCTCAGGAGACGCTCTTCCTTCTGGTTTCCCCGTCCTGGGGTGGCCGTGGCTCCCCACACCACAGTCACTCTCCAGGGCGGCAGGCTGCTTACTGCTCGGCTCGGCGCCCTAAGTTCCAGCATGGCGCCCCCATTTTTGTTATAGAGGGAACTTCACATGCATTTGTCCTGTCTTAGTGTTGTCAGTGCCCAATGAATTTCCTTAGTGACTTTACGTGACTCTCACCCACACGGACCCAGGGTCTATACTGGTTGGTTCATCAGAGTGGAACAGGGGCTCCCAGGCAGCCTGAGGGCAGTTGGCACCCAGAATCCTTGTAAATGGCTATCACCTACTCTGGATCATGGCATCAGCTTTTTTTTGTTTGTGTCTTTTAACTTTATCAGAGCATTCACCTTAGTTTTCATAGAACTACCATTTTTTTTCTTGTTCCTATTGGTGTGGGTTCTGTAACTATAATTTGAGATAACCAGTAGAGCTGGCTGCAAACACAGCAGACCTTGACCAACGGGGTGTCATAGCAACACTGCAGATGTCCTGAGGACACACTGTGGCCCTCAGCTTCCTCAGCTCAGGTGCTTCTTTTGCTGTCACTGAGCCACCTTTGTCCTGGCTGCCCTGTCCTCCCCTTCCTGTTTCCATCTTGGCTGAGAAAGACCCACCCTGTGCTTCCCTCCAGGCCACAGGCAGCATCCCCATCACGGTGCGACACATCGAGTCCATGATCCGCATGGCAGAGGCCCATGCACGCATACACCTGCGGGACTATGTGATCGAGGATGACGTCAACATGGCCATTCGCGTGATGCTGGAGAGCTTCATTGACACACAGAAGTTCAGCGTCATGCGCAGCATGCGGAAGGTGGGTGACACCAGGGGCTCTGGCCAGGACCCTAGGGTGGTCATCCTGTCGGGGTACTGCCTGCCTCCTGCCCTGGCTGCTTGGAGGAATGTGGTTGAAGAAATGTGGCAGAGATGGCAGGGGGTGGCATTTGACTTGTGCTCTTTTCTGCAGACCTTTGCCCGCTATCTCTCATTCCGGCGAGACAACAATGAACTATTGCTCTTCATCCTGAAGCAGTTGGTGGCAGAGCAGGTGACCTATCAGCGCAACCGCTTTGGTGCCCAGCAGGACACGATTGAGGTGCCTGAGAAGGACTTGGTGGACAAGGTATAGGCCTAGCGGGCGGTGGAGGAACTGGAAACCCCTGGGAAACAGAGCTCATCCTCACATTGCTCATGGCTCCCTGACACTTCCTGTTTCAGGCCCGGCAGATCAACATCCACAACCTGTCCGCTTTCTATGACAGCGAGCTCTTCAGGATGAACAAGTTCAGCCGGGACCTGAAGCGGAAGGTGATCCTTCAGCAGTTCTGAGCCCTGGGCTGGCCACCATGGCTCCTGTGGCTGATTGAGGACATTACTCTTAAGTGCTTGGTCACACTGTGCTTTATGGACATAGAACCACACTTCCCAGGGACTCCGTGTTCTAGGATTGAGGTTTGTGGCTGAGCCTCACCGGTGTGTCTTGGACTGATACCTTCTGCTCCTCTCACCTTCTGGGTGACACCTTCCCAGGGTTTCTGTCCCACCTGCTCAGCAGCCTGCCACCAGCATGTGGTTTCTGCACATAGTGCCTTTATCAGTCACCATGCTTCCAGAGTCTGGGTGTGTTGTAGGTGGATGGGCACCCTTACCTGGGTGTTAGGACAGCTGTCGCCACCTTTTGCCCCAGAGCACCTTACAGGTGATTGTAGTCTTTTCTGGCATCTGGTCCTGCAAGTGGCTCAGCCTGTGAGGTAGAAGAGTGCTCAGCTGGCCAGCCTAGTGCCCTGGCCCTGGGACAGCCTGTTGTGGAGTCAGGGGTCTTCTGTCTGTTGTTAGTCACCGTTGCTGTGTTAATCTGTTTGTGCTTACCTGACGATTTCTTCTACTTGGTTATTTGTACATCCAGGTTTTGTTTTTATAGTTGAATTTTTAATAAAGTTGAATAAAATGTAAACGTGAGTATTGAGTATTGGTTAGCCTCAGTTCTGTTTTAATATTACAGCCCAGGCTTTCTTGTGCTTTGAAGGCCTTGTCCATCCATCTGCTGCCTCTGGTCTCTGAAGGAGGTTGGAAAAGAGGAGCTATTCTGTGAGTGGCTGTGAAGAAACCAAAAGCACTTTGTCTCTTTAGAGTTTATGCCTCAAAAATCCTCCAGGGCCCAGAAGCTAAAAGCCTGGACCCTACCTCAAGGCTCTAAAGGGAGATGGTGGACCCTTCAAGAGGCAGGGCCTTGTGGGGGACAGTGAGGACCTGTCCTGAAGACACTGGGAGCCAGCCCACCCTCTGCATCCTGGCAGCCATGAGGTGAGTTAGCTGCACTGCCACACTCTCCACCATGATGTGCTGCCTCTGAGCCCAAAAGCAACAGGGCCGGCCAGCCATGGACCGGAACCTCTGAAGCGAGCCACAAGAGACATGAGGTGCTTCATGTCAGCCACAGCATACCGACTCAGACGTGTCTCTCCCTAGGGAACTTGGTTTGCGGTTGTGGCCTCTGTGATACCCAAGCAAAATCCATCTCCCCATGGAACAGTGCTGCCCGCCCCCAGTACGGCCCACTGGGTGAGCTGCCCAGGGCTGCAGGGCACTTAGAAACTGACTGCTGTTACCTTTCTAATGAGCCTGCAGGTCTCCAGTGGCTGTATCGTGCCTGGTTCTTCCCTCTGGCCTGTGCCACCTCATAAAAAGGCCTGCAGATACTTATGCGAACTCTGGCATCTCTGCCTGCCTCTGCTTCCTTACACTGCTCAGGAGCCTAGCAAGCTGCTTCCCTCACAGGTGAACAGATCAGTCCTGGTTCCTGCCCTCACATAGCCTCCAGTTGTAGGATGTTGGGGGAATGAGACTTCAGCAAGAGAAGAAAGTCCCTTCAAGTTGTGCTGTGAAAAAAGAGAAAAGCTATGGAAGAAGCAGTAAGACAGCATGAAATTGAATTGCAAGTGGAGATTCCTGAAGAGGAAGCTTTTCAAAAGAGGACAACTTGAGATGGGACTGTAGCACCTCAGTGATAGAACAGGGCTTAGCATGCCTGAGGCCTTGGGTTTATTTCTCAACACTAAATGAAAAAAGTGTGTGTGTGTGTGTGTGTTGTGATGGTCTCACTATGTAGTTCAGGCTGGCCTTGAACTGTGGTCTGGTCCTCCTGCCTCAGCTTCCCAGGTGCTGGGAGTACAGGTTTGTGCCACTATGTCTGGCTAAGAGACCTTTAAAAAACAAGGAGCTGGCCAGAGGCGAGAGTAGCTGAATGGAGTAAGAGGTGTGTCAAGAGGTAGACTGGGTGGGCAGGGCCTCATCCCCACCATGGGCAACTTTTGATGACCTGCACATTTTATGGGCAGAACTGTCTGGCTGCTGGACAGAAGAGAGGAAGGAAGTGTAGAGATAGATGGTAGTGGTGGAAATGGGTAAAAGAGGACATACGTATTTTGTAGGTGGATCAGACAAGATAAATGGGGAGTGTGGGAAAAGGAAACCACAGCTATTGACCAAATTTCTTGCTTGAAAAATGGGCTGAGGTTTTGTGGGACAAACTAGAAGTTTCCTTGGAGCCAGGTCTGCTGGAAACACCTTTTAGAAATCCAAGTAGCATCACCAGGGGTGCAGACAGCTCTGCCGGGGACACTTGGTATGGGCCCAAGGTGTGATATGATCAGGCAACTGTCCCTATGGGTGGATGCCATTGTGCAGCAAGGTACATAGAGACAATGGAACATGAATGTCATCACTTGACCCAGCAAAGGAAGCTCAGGAGTGGGGAAAAAGTGTGAGGATAAAGGGGGGAAGGTGCTTAGAGCACCAGGGGCCTACTGCCTCCAGCAGGAGCAAAAGTGCCAGGTCTGAGACAAGTTGAGCTTCAGTCTCCTGAGGAGCTGGCAGACCAAGTGGTGAAGCAGCTGTACCATTTCATGTCCCAGGGACTATAGAAATGATTCTGGTTCTACTCACCTTAGTCAGGTGTGGCAGGGTTTCTCACTATGGTTGTGACTTGTATTTCTCTGGTGGTTGAGGAGACTGAGCATCTTTCCTTGTGTTTATTGGCCATTTGTGTATTTGAAGTAGTAACATTTAGTTCTTTGCACATTTTACAAACCAGGTTAGCTTTTTATTATTAACTTTTAAGAACTGATTACTGATTATATATTTTAGAATGTATTATAGTCTAGACAAAAGTCCCTTATCAGATAAGTGATTTGCAAATCTTTGGGTTGTTTGCACATTCTTGCTGTATTCATTTTCTTGATGGTGACTTTTGGTTTTTTTGAGGCAGGGTTTTGCTTTGTGCTTCACTGGCCTTGGCCTCACTGTGTAGCCCAGGCTGCCCTCAAACTAAAAGTGATCCTCCTGCTTCAGCCTACCAAGTGCTGGGATTGTAGGTGTGTGCCAACACCCTAAGCTTGATGGTGACTTTTTAAGCACATAGAGTTTTTAATTTTCTTGATCTCCAGTTTATTTCCTTGTATTCCTCCAATATTTTTTCTTCTGTTGCTTATGCTTTTGGTATCTCAAAAATCACTGCCAGAATCAACTGTCATAAAGATATACTCCTGTATTTTCTTCTAATAGTTTTATAGTATTAGGTCTTACATTTAAATCTGTGTTCCATTTGGAGTTACTTTTGTACCATTCACCATTAAGTGGGGTGTGCTCAGAGCAGGTGGCCTGAAGAACGGCTTCTCTGTTTACAACACACCCAACAGGAATCTGGGATCATTGAGACAAGGGGCACAGAACTTTTCACCTTCCTTTAAGAAATGTCCTACGCAGGCACTCCATACACGCCCACATAGCTTCTGGATAGCAATAATGTGACGAGGCTCAGTAATGGGGTAAAGCTATAGCCCTTAGTGGAGGAGGTAGACATTTTGAGTGTATCCATAGGTAATCTGTTGGTAGTCCTAAAAGTAAAGACTTTGAATTTCTATTTTCAATACATTTTTAAAAATAATAATAAAAACAATTCTTGCTTCTTTCCAACATTTTTGTTTCTATTAACAGAAGTCAATGCTAAGTTCAATTATATGCTTTTTCAAATCTCTTGACAAAGACAGCTTTTCTACTTGTTTTTAATGTACAGAATAAAAGTAGCATTTTTTTCCCTAATACTCAACCAATCTTATGGCCCTAAAAGAAGCCCTACTTACCATAATACATTCATATTCTGAAAGTATTAATGTAACTCCTTTGCTCTTACTTCCTTTTGGAAATCTATATATTCACTAAGATTGTTTTTGTTCTGTTTTTGTTTTTGGTCCTGGGATCGAACTCACGACTTTGCGCTTACCAGGCAAGCACTTAAGCCACGAGCTAAATCTCTGGCTTATATTCACAAAGATTGGCTTAGGGCTTTTCTATTTGTGTTCTTAGTAGTTTTGGTATGAGGGTTATACTAGCTTGAAGTGAACTGGGAAGCTTTCTGAATTTTGCTTTGAAAGAGTATATATTTTGAAGCTTTGATAAAATACACTCCTTAACAAGTGTTAATGTCTTTAAGGGATGATTTCTAGCTTGTGTTTTCCTTCCATTGTTTTTCATCTGTTTAGCTTTTCTACCACTTGATTACATTTCAGTAAATTTATATTTTTCTTAAAAGCATTCATTTTAATTAGATCTTAAATTTTGTTGCTAAATATGTGATTTTGCTTATAATTTTAAAATTTTGTTTGTACTTTTGTTCTCTTCTTTTTCATGCTTTTGAATCTACTAACATGCAGTGGTCAGCCTTCCCATCACTGGAACAAAATAACTGATCCCCACACTTAAAGGAAGAAAAGTTTAATTTGTCTCATAGGTTGGGGTGTGCAGTCCACAGTCAGCTGGCTCCAAGGCAGAAAGGGCTTGGTTTCGGGCAAGGTGAAGGACTGGATATCTAGGAAGCAGAGAAAGGAGGGAGGAGCTGGGAAGGGAAACAGACCTTCCCAAGGCAACCCTGCCAGGGATCCCCCAGTCTCTTCCAACCAGAGCTCCCCTCAGAACACACTTGAGGGAACATTTAGATTGTATGTCTTTTCTTTCTCTCTCTCTCTCTCTTTTTTTTTTTTTTTTTTTTGCTTTTCAAAAGGGTCTCACTGTGTAGTTCAGGCTGTCTCTGAACTCACCATGTAGTCCAGTAATCCTCCTGCCTCAGCCTCCCAAGTGCTAGGATTATAGGCCTGTGCTACAACGCCCAGCTTTTATTTTTTTCTTGATACTGAAGTTTTATCTTTATTCATCTTTTCAAATAACAGGCTTATAGCAAACATTTCTACTAGGTTTTTGTTGTCTACTTTAACAAAAATAGAAATTTATCAATTATTTTGTCTGTGTTTCAAAATTTCTTAAATTGAATGCTTAGTTTATTCACTTTTTTTTTTTTGTACCAGGGATCGAACTCATGACCTCACAATTGCCAGGCAGGTGGCCCATGCCACTGAGCCAAATCCCTGGCCCTTAGTTTATTCACTTCTAATCGTTTTTTTAAAAAGTATTTGTGGCCATAAAAATCTCTGCTGACTCTTGGTTGCATTCTTTGGATTGTGATATTCAGTATTTTCATATTGTTCATTTCTGAATAGACTAAAATTTAAATTACAATACTCTTTACTCCAACAGTTATTTAGCATATGTATTTCCGGCTGCGGTTTCCTTCGTCAATTAAATCTCACTCGCCTTTTCTTTTTGAAGCAATCTGCAGCATTTCAGACACACCTGTTGATCTGGTCGTGCTGTTTCAGGAGTGTGTCCTCCTACTTTTCCTGGGCAGCAAGCGCGGCAGGGAGGAAGACACATTACACAGTCTACCAGCAGTGTGAGCTTGTCATCTCCAGGGGCTGCAGGTTTTTCAAAGATGGGAGATGCAGGGTCACGATTGTCTCCAATGAGAGCAATCCAGAAGATACTGAGACAGACACTGCCAAACAAGAGCTCCCCTAAACTGGAAGTCCTTGAAAAGGAGACAGTGGTAAGCCCACTGGAGGAGGCTGGCTGTGAACATAGGTGCACCCCATTTTTCTCTTTCCTAAGCCAGTCACTATGCTTTCACAGCTGTTCTTCCTAACATCTCTAAGTTTCTTCAGGTATTTTGTTCCCCCTAAAAAATGTTTACTATGAAAACATAATCTTAGAAGCCAGGCATGGTAGTAACACAAACCAAGCATGGTGGTGAACACCTGTAATCTCAGCCTTTGGGAGGCTAAGGCAGGAGGATCCCTGCACATTCAAGGCCAGGCTGAACTATGGAGTGGGACTGTGTATCAAAACAAAACAATATTGAAGTTCAAACAGTTCAGAACAAAAAGACCATTCGAATTCAAAATGGCTTTATACTTTGTAGCAGTGACTCCCCCCTTTCTACTGGAATGTGGGGGCTAACTTTGTTATGTTACAGTTTACATCTAGATGTTCCCCCAAAGCCTCTTGTGACCATAGGCAGGACCTTTGGAAGGTGATTGGATTGTGGGGATGGTACAGATGACTTGCTGAGGGGGACACTGTAGGTGTGGCCTAGAAGGGTTCATCTTTCCCAGCTTCTCCCTTGACACTGCTTCCTGGCAGGTGATGTTAATGGTTTTTCCTCTGCCCCCCTCTGCTGTGCTGTCCTTCCTTGGAGCTAACTGACCATGGACTAAAAACATGAGCCAAGATAGACCTCTCTTCCTTTAAGCTGTATGTCAGGTATTGTCTCTGCAATGAAAAAGTGACTCAGATATCATGCCATAAACTGGGTTATACACGGGGGTCTTCTCTAGTTTGCATCTGTATGGAGACCAAGTCAGCACTACTCCATCTGGTCATTCTTCAAGTCCAGTAAGTTCCTCTCAGGAGCACTTTCTCAACTCTTGACCACATCACTAAGGCAGCTGTGGACTCCTGTCATCGTGGGGTACCAGGACAGCTGCAACCATCTCTTCACAAGACGCTTTGCTCCTTGTTTTGTAATGTAGTTCTTCCCACTTGTTGGCTGTCAGAATTGTCCATCTAAAATGCAGACCTAATTATGCCATGGAATCCTATATAAAAATGAATTTCTTTTTGGTTGTTTTTGTTTTTGTTTTTGTTTTTTTTGAGGCACAGGGAAGGGGTTGACATTCTGGAAGCGTGTGAGCTATAGGCACATGCACATGTACTTGAGCATGGGGTGACTTCCACACCCCAAGATTCGCAGCAGCAGTCTCCTTGTTGGGCGTCACTCCTGCACTGGGAGACGGGCAAAGCTTCAGGGCGGGAAGTGGGATAGTGGGACAGGGAAGAGGGCACTGAGGATCAGGGACAGAGACAGGAGATCAAGGGAGAATTACAAAGTGTAGCTCAGAGACAAAGCACTTCCCTGGTATGCTAGAGGTGCTAGAGGCCCTAGGTTCCATCCCCAGCCTTATTGGGGTGGGGTGGAGACAGATGAATTTCTCACAGGATAAGTCTGAATTCCCTATCCTGATGTTTGAGTTACTTTACTACTAGGACCTCACTGCCCTTTCCAGTGCTGGTATCTAGCAAATATGGGCTGTGGGGCTTTAAGTTCATCTTAGCTACAAGTGATACACAAGTATTTTATTCTATTAAATAAAGATGTCTATTAAATAAGGATGTCTTCTATTGAATATGGATGTCTTCATTTAAACATTCTATGTTACTGTTTTTCGTTATGTCATTCACTTTTTCCTTGTGTTTAGATCTCTCCTGTATAAGGGGTTACTACTTTGTTATGAATACTAAAATGTCATCTCTTTGTCTTCTTGCCCCTCACTTCTAATCATAGCATCATCATGCCCATTAATATGCTATGCCACATACTATCACATGGTGTTACATTTTGCTCATGTTCTTTCCTTTGTCTGGAACCTATTTTTTTCTTTCCATCTTTCCACCCCCAATGTTATTTCTCCTAAATACTTGGCCTGGAAGAGTTCTGTGGGATTGTCTGTAATGTTTGGTAAACCTTGCATAGAGAGGTGAGGATATGGTTTCCAAAAGCATATTCAATACAATTTATTGAAAAGAAGTGACTTCCTAATTTACTATATATAAAGTAATTTTCACAATATTGCGATTGTTGGAGATGTTTAGGTTGCAGCGGTTCCAAAGGAGTGTTTTTTCTCTATCCTTAAAGAGGCTGGGCCCTTTCTGTTGAGAAGTCACCAATGGCTTCTCTGTCTAGCTTGTCCTTTCTCAAGGCCACCCTCCTACCTAAGGTCCTTTTACCCTTGTGACTGTTAGCCTCAAGGGTGTTTCTAGGGGAAGGAAGTTAAAGGTTTGGTCCTGCAGGGTCTCTTGGTGCTTTTTTTAATCAGTCTTTCTTGCGTCCGCATCACATGGCCAGACGGTGTTAGGTTTTTTTAGGACTGCTTCCCGGCTGAATTATAAATGAGGACAGGGATGAATCTGGTTTCTTTAAACCACAGTGCATGATACATGAGTAAACTCGAGTGTCAAAGGGCATAAAGGCTAAGGAAGAAACTGCGCCCCCCGCCTTTTTTGTCCCTTTTTTTCAGGTGAGCCCTGGACCTACAGCCTAAGAGAGGGCTCCAAGTCCGGTTCCAGTGTCTGGTCCCCTCGGCCGCGGGTCCCTGCCCCATCCAGATCTTCGGCCAGCCTGGGTGTGAGGTCTTCTTAACCAGTATCTGAGAAGTCTTGCTGACCTCACACCTCAGACCTCTGTCCCGCTGGTCAGGTCCGCGCTGTCCTCAGTTGACCGTGGTGCGGTTCGTAGCCGGGCGGGAAGCACTAATACATATCTGGCCCTCAGGGACCACAGCCCAGGACGCCAGCGCGCTCTCGAGGTACGAGACCGCGGTCCTGTGCCTCCCCCGCCCTGCCCCCGAGGTCTCGTTCAGCCCTACGATTGGCCGGCCGGGCGCGGGCCGCGGCGGGGGGCGGAGCGCTGCGGAGGGGCGGTGCCCTCGCGCGGGCCTGGTCTTGGCGGGGACGCGCCTGCGGCACGCGGCTGGGCGGGGCGAGGCGTGAGTGACAGCCATGCAGGCCAACGGGGTGTGCGCGCGCCGCCGCCGCCGCCTGCGCGCTCCTGACGCGGGCTCGGGGCGCCGCGCCGCTGCGGCTGCGGGCGGCGACGGCTGCACCATGGGCCGGCTGCTGCGGGCCGCCCGGGGCCCGCCCCTGTCGCGGCCCCCGCTGTTGTTGCTGTTGCTGGCGGGGGGTGAGTGCGCTGGCCTAGGGCGCAAGGGTGGCGGGCCGGCCGGACGCCGGGCGCGGGCGACGGCGCCTGCTGGACAGCTCCTCTAGCCGCCAACAAAGGGGCCGGGCAGGCGGCGTGTGTCACCGCGGCCCTTCGTCCTGCTGGCAGGGGCGGGGGCCCCGGCGGGGGTAGACGGGGGGAGGAAGCTTGTGCGCATGAGACGCTCACAGATACCCCACCTCACGTGTGTCCTGCAGGGGGCTACCCTGTGCCCATATGGGACAGACGTCGCGGATGGTGCCGCACAGGGTGACAGGTGCGCGTGTGTGGGCCACGCCAGGGCAGAGGGGTGTGTGTGTACGCGCGCATGTATGTGCGTGCGCGTGTGACAGACACTCGAGATCTGAGAGACCGCATTTGTAAAGGTTTCCTGGGGCCACACGGCTGGGTGTCTGTGGCTGACAGAAGGAAACTGCTAGGAAGCCTCTCCACACAGCTGTGGCTGGGGGGGTGGATGTTTACGCGAGTGTGTGTTGTTGTGCATGTGTGTCCTCGATTGTGCTGGGTAACTTTATTAGGAGCTGATAAAAAGGCGGGGTACACTGGGATGGAAGGTCTCTGTGACAGTGACACGCTGGCGGACTCCTACGCAGCTGCCACACAAGGGATGCTTGTGTGAGACTCGAATGTGTGTTTTCCGTTTAGCAGCTGTATACGCGTGTCAGATGTGTGTGGGTGCGGGACAGGCTGGGGGCACTGGGCAGGTGAAAAATGATATGTTAATGTGAGAAAGAGACAAACAGACCTTTCTGAGAAGCTTCCCAGTGGCAGATGTGGAATTCAGGGGTGTGCGTGGCGGGGGGTAGGCACAAGGGGTTTGACAGCCCTGGAGGCAGACAGCTGCTCCAGAGTGGGGGAAGGAGGCTGTCTGTAAGAATGAGTCTGATGAGGACAGGGCACACAACACAGGGGTGTGTGCCCAAGTCTGTGTGAAGGTGTGGGTGCTGGTGGAGCGGGCACTACAGTGTGTGTGTGCATGCGTGTGTGTACATAAGCTTATTAGATAGCCTTGAATGACTTCTCAGGACCCATGAGATTACTGTTAGTGTAATGGGTGCATAGGAATTGCGGCATTTTGGGGATACTGGCCCGCAGACACTTCCCATGCAGTTAACCCATGGAGGCGTGGCTTGTGTGCAGCTTGTGTGAGTGGAGGTTTGTGTGCTCTGGATGTGGTAGAAAAGTGATAGAGGAACCATTGCCATATGTCTTCTAATGACAACCCTGGGAAAGTGACCTCCTGTGCATGCCCTTGGATGGCTGAATGAACCCCCACTCTTTTTCTCCACTGTGTGGATAAGAGCTGTAAGTGGTGTGCAGAGAAAAAAAATATCCACTAGCATTGTTGCACATCTTAAATGCCCTATTTGGTTGTGTGACAGCTAACCAGCACTGGTTTGCAAAGTCTACTGGGACCAGCCCCAGCTCTCACTGCCCATGTCCCCGTGTGGCCAAATGGACTAATTACTGTCAGCAGCTTTGGTTCCTCTTCCTTGCTGATGCACACTCCCTGCATGACCCATGCTTTATCTGTGTGCTAGGAGGGCGTATACATGTGTCATCTCCTCATACACCTCGGTACCTTCAGCGTTGTCAGATGCATGCAAACACCCAGGCGTGTAGGTGTGCATGTGTGGTGGGATGACAGTGTAGGACCATTTCTGTTGTGGCTGACACTTAAGGCTGTGGGGGCTGTGTGACAGATGCTTCTGGGCACCTCCTGTATTGGTCTCCGCTGAGGGTTTAGGAAGATCTGGATTTCAAATCTGCTGATTAGGAGCAGGGTGGAAGTGGAACCAAAGGCAGAAATCATAGATGGTTGGATCAGGTGAAGACTCTAAGGTCCGTTTGGAAAAGTAAGATAAAGCATGTAGATCTCCTTGATTTTTTTCAGTCCCCAAGGTGTCTGCCTGTTACACTGGCCTCCTTCTCTAAGTTTGTTGGGTAGATTTTCTTTTGAGGTGAATCCCCTAATCTTTTGCATGGTCCTTTTTCTCTCCTCTCCTCTGTTGGGAGTGTGAAGTAACAGGAAATTATAGGTGCCAGAGAAAGAAAATCAGTCACACAGAGTATTATTCTGAACTTTCAGTCAGATGGATCCTCATGAAGACAGATTAGTTATTAAGTACAGAAGTAATTATACACAGAATGATCAGGCTCAGCTACTATTTTGGTGGGTGTCATCTTAGGGTATGCAAGTTTGGAAAGAAGTATCATCTCCTAATTACCTAAATAATTATTCATTGCCAAGGCCATTAAAAATATCAAGGTCTATATAAAGACAAAACAGGCATCTTAAGGAAAAACAACTTCAAGAAAAAAGGAACCTTTGCTGGAGAAGGGATGAAAGATAGGGAAAATACCAGACTTCTTTTCTGCAGCAGAATTTCAGAGTCTTTGTTAATTCCTATCAGGCCATCAGGAAAGACAAAGAGAGCAAGGGAGCGATGTCAAAAGAAGCCTGTGTTGCCCGCGTGACTGGCAAGAAGAGGGTCAGGGAAGACAGGCCATTCTCTGAGTCCGGGCAGCGTCGGGGTACAGACCCCACAAATACACCAAGCACAGCCCTCTGCTGGAAGGGTGGTGGGTGAGAAATGTCTGTCCCCAGAGGGGGAAGTAAACCGGCTTCTGTGGTCAGACTTGACCAGTGAGGGCGGAAGCATCTTTCTGGGGTTCAGGCAATTCCAGGGAGCCAGACCAGAGCCTAGATGGTGCCAGCACCTTCTCTACAACACCATAGTTCCCTCTGAAAGACCATATCCTTACATAAAATCAGTTTTCCCTTTTCAAACAAGGCTGAAGCAATCTTTCCCAACAGCCTTGCTAGAGCCTGGGGCATGTGGATAAAGAGTTCCACCTTATAGCTGGCTTGCAGCCTCTGAAACATGGATTGTTTGATTCTCACCCACATTTCTTAGCAACTGACTTTTTTTCCTCCTTCCTAGATTGCATGAATGCGGTTTTGCAGACTCGGTTCTTGTACTCTGACTGCTGGCCATCCATGTTCCCCAGCCCTGGGAATACCCCGTCTGCAAGGTAGCCTGCTGTAGCAGCTGCTGCCTTGTAAGGAGCTTGGATTCTAGTTTCAGAAAGATGATCATTTCCCTCAGGGCAGAGACTGGCTGTTCATTTCTGCAGATCTAGGCAGGGCCTGGCACATGGCGTGGCACAGTACAGATGGTCAGGAGTAGCCGTAGGGTTCTGGGTGACCGTGCATTGGATTTTACCCGCAGTGAGACAACACAGTCCACTGAAGCAACAATTCAGTCCTAACTGGCGTTGTGTCTGATTGGCAGGATGAAATGATTCTGATTCACCAACTAAAATTTAGAAAATAATTATTAAATAAGGATACTTTATAGAGGACATATTTTCAAACATAAGGCCCACACAGATATACAAATGAAGGGAATCTTGAGTAGCACATGTGCTGGGAGCCACTGAGCGGCTTGGTCTGCTGCAAGAGGAGAGGTTGCCCTACCCTGAGTCTAGGTCCTAGGTGGGGTTCCAGGCAGAAGGAAAGGGCATGGTGGGGCCTTCAGTGTGGGCTTTCTTCAGTGGCTCAAGAGTCCCATGAAGTATTGACACTGTCTCGAATGTACTGTTCTTTTATCCTCCTCCAGAGGACAGGTACCCAGCTAGCCCCTCAGTGCTTCCCACTCTTCCACATGTAACACTTGCAAGACCTCCTGTGGGGAGAAACCAGCTAATGACAGCTCTGCTGTTAACTAGCTGTTTGACCTTAATCCTACAAGGCCTCAGTTATTTTGTCTGTAAAATAAGAGGGCTGCACTGGCTTATTTGTTTACTCAAACCACTGTTAAGCCTCTAGCATGTATCAGGGACTGTGCCTGGCACGGGATGACCAGGCTGACGTGCCAAGGACTGCGTAGACTGTGTGCCCTCCATGTCTGGGAGGGTGGTAGGATTGGCTGGGAGAGGAGAAGCAAGGGGTTCCTTGCCTATCCTGTAGGCCAGAGGAAGAATTAGGCAGGTGGGAAGGACAGGGGCATGGTAAAGAAAGAATGTGGCACCCAGAAGGCAAAGGGGATGTCAAACCTCAGAAACTTGGAGAGTACTAGATGCGAACCAGAGTGGTGTGTGACTTTGGAGGGGGTAGCAGTGTCAGGTTGTGAAGTACTTCCACCACCACTTAAAGAATGGGACAGGAGCACTGAATTCGCATTTTAGAAGATGCTCTGAGCTTTCTTAGCTGAAGGTGCGGTCCCAGCAGGTAGACCAGCAGCAGCACTTCTAGGCATGCCTGGAGACTAAACCAAGAGCCTCAGGTGGTCAGCTGATTTGGATGCTCCCCTCTTGCTCTGTCTCTCCCTCCCCCTCTTTCTTTTTTTGTCTTTTTTTTTTTTCTAAGACAGAGTCTACTATGTGACCCAGGCTGGTCTCAAACTCTTGGCAGTCCACCTGTTTCAATCTTCTGCATGCTGGGACAGGCGTGTGCCACCACCATTGTCAGCCCTATGCCTATTTCAGCCTGAGCAGCAGTGCTCTAGAGGGCAATGTGGTGGAGAGCTGGATTAGGACGTCCTAAGAACTGTGCAGACTGTACTTCCCCCAAAGCCCCCTGTAAGTCCATGCGTCCCTGCGGCTTTTCATTAGTGCAGGTCATGGGGTGTGCAGGGCACTAGCAGAGCACAACCCTTGAGCAGCATTACTGTACCTGATCGTGTGTACTGAGTTCCAGCTGGCATTGCACCTTCCCAGCATCGTTGTTCCTTCATATCTCCTTCCCTCTCATCTGCAGCAGCTTGAGCACATTCTGTGTGGTGCTGTGAGTAGTTCTGTCACTATGCTACATGTTAGATCTGTCCTCTGTGTTAGAGCTGTGCCTCTGTGTCTCTGTGTCCGTGGCCTAAGCAGAGTCACATCCACTATCCCATTATGATTTGTTTTCTTGCTGGTCTCTCTACTAGAAACAGAATCTTTTTGAGGCAGAGGAATCATAGCTTATTTCTGTCTACATGGTTTGCATAGGGCTTCTGGGGTGAATGAATGAATAAACAAATGAACAGAATTTAGTCACTTATACCCTACTCCATTTTAATTTTTTTCAGTGTATCAGCTGGCTACTTCTGTGTAACCAATGACCCTCAAATTTAGTCACTTGAAACAGTGGTTCTCCAGATGTGATCCCGGAACTGAAGTGTCACTTGGGGTCTTGCTAGAAAGGCAATTTCTTGGCACTTGTCACAGACCAAGTGAATGCAAAGCTCTGGGGTGAAGCTAACTACTCTGGGTATTAGTTTCTTTTTCTTTTTCTTTTTTTCTGACACAGGGTGGCCTTGAACTCATGATGAGCCTCTTGCCTCATCCTCTTGAGTACTGGGATCACAAGTACGTGCCATTAAGCCAAGCTATCACTGTTTTAACAAACCCTCCTGTGGCCCATGCTGGCCAAGCTCACCAAGAGCTGGCTTAGAACAGTCATTCATTTAGCACATGACCCTGCCACGGGGTTCCGCTGGTCTCAGCTAGATCCTCAGGTGTGATATCAGCTGTGGTCCTGCTGCTTGTCCTGCTACCCATGTGTTGTTGGGACCTCAGCTGGCACTTGAGCTGATGTGACATGGCTGTCCTTTGTGTGGGCTCCTGTCTTACAGCAGGTCAGTCTGGGTGAGCTAGTCCAGAGGTCTTTAAATAAAGGAGGGCACGCAAGGCCAGGCCTTGTTGAAGCACAGCTCTGCATCTCCTGCATTCTCTCGGCTTGTGTGACTCATGCAGGTGGCTAAGATTCAAGAAAGGGATGCAGACTTCAGCCTTTGATGGGAGGAGCCACTGGGTCATGTTGGAAAGATGCCTGTGCTGGAGGCCACTGACTGGTCTCTGGGAAGGAGGATAGCAAGGTAGTAATCCGGTTTCTTCCCAGACACCCTCTGGGGGTAGACAATGCTCTCTCTGACAGTATCGGGGCTCAAGCAAACCCAGTGAGAGCAGCCCAAGGGCCACCATGACAAGAAAGCGAATGTGAGTAAAAGGGTCTCAGGGAGACCTGGGCTGGGCAGAATCCAGGATCCTTGGCTTATCCGCACTGGAGAGCAAGGAGGGTGGGGTTCCCAAATTGATGACCTGGCTTTCTCTGGCTTCCTAGTATCTTGGCTTTAAGGAACACAGTGTAGCAGATACCTGTGCCTATCTGAATCAGTGACACGGACAGAAGGTGACTGAGCTTCTTGGAGCGGGGGCCACCTGGAAGCAACATGGAGATATTTTGGGAGAGATGTGGCAAGGAGTCAGCAGAGGCTTTCTCCTGGAGCAGTTCTGTCACACAGCAGGCTAGGCCCAGTCATACCATCAGCCCTACCTGGCAGCTCCACAGCACTACCTCCAGTAGCTGCAGACTGGCCTTGCTGGAGCACAGGGCAGGGCCTGTAGGTTGCCTTCTGGGGACACAGATACGCACACAGTCAGAGCTGGAGGTAGCCACAGCTGTTGTCTTTCTGTGTTTCCACTTGGGAGTCCTGGTGTCCAGTCTGAAGCCACGTGGAATAGCAGCAGCTGATTACTCAGAGCACCTCTGGTTACTGTGTTGTCTCCATTAGATGTCATCTTCCAGGCCAAGGGCTTCCCAGACCTGTGCTGTTGGATCTTGTTGTTTTTGTTTTGTTCTGGTTCGGTGGTATGGAGAATGAAACCCAGGCTGCATTTACCACTGAGCTACATCCCTAGCCCTTTTTATTTATATTTTTCTGTTTTAAGACAGAGTCTCTCGAAATTGCCCAGGTTGTCCTTGAACTCATGAGCCTCCTGCCTCAGCCTCCTGAGTAGCTGGGATTATAGTAGTTGTACACCACTACTCCCAGTTTCTGTTCTTTATACGGAGTAGTAATACTTGTGTTTTCAGAACACTGGCTTATGGAGCTCTTCATAGAGCAGCTGGCACACATTGCCTGGGGTTACCTCATTCTGTACTTCTCCCTGGGCTGGATGGAGGCCATGGAAATGACTGTCCCTGTTTGCCAGATGAGGACAATAGGCTGAAGTGCGGAGTCCCTGGCACTTTGTTCAGCTACAGAAGTCCAAGTTCCAAGTGTAAACCACATGCTCCTAGTGCCAAGTCCCCTCCACCTGAAGATCCTCTCATGGATGCTTCTTCCTCCCCATCAGCACTGCCCCAGGACACCCCTCGAGGCTGGACTTAGTTCTTGGTCCTGTATTGGATGCCAGGCCCACACTCCAATGTGTCTGACAAAAGTTTGCATCACCCTCATGTCCTCTGGGGCTGGCGCTGTCTGGGCACTGCCAACCAAAGGGCCTGCCACCTCATGCTGTGGCAGTGGAGATGAGCATTCAATGAGCGCTGGTGAAGCACTGATAACACTCTAGTTCACTTTCACTGTACAACATTGCCAAACTTTCCATGTGTTATAGTCGAGCCAAGTCCTTGCTCACCCAGCAAGAACAGGGAGGATTCCTAGATCCTCTTCCCACTCATGGAGGGTGTTAGTTCTGGGAAGGGTCTGTGGGTCCTTCTCTCCTGAGTCCCCACATTCCCAGGGAGAGGGCTAAGACTGGAGTCCTTAGCCATGTTCCAGAGACCTAGAGAAAATCATAGTTACATTGTGGAGTTGGCCAAGAGTGCTCTTTTCCCATTCATAACAAAGGAGAAACTTATTGTTTGTTTTGGATAAAGCAGGAGGGAGGACCTAAGATTCTGGACACCCCTGTCAACTTATCAACACAGGAGAGGTTGCACCTAGGACCTCAGGTGGTATTTTAAAGTATGTTCAGGATACTCATGCCTGGCACATGGAGTACATTCTCCAGGCAGCTTTGGGAATGTTTCTGTCCAGGATGAACACCTGGGGCCCTGGGACCCTGCCATGGCTTATGTTTGTGTCCCCACTTGTCACGACTTCTAGCAAAGGCTGGGCACTCAGAGCCACTTCCAGATGGGGAGCCAGGTCCTTCAGTCCTTGCTGCCCCAGACAGCTTCCTTGTCCTCCCTGAGTACCGCTGCAGGGAGCCTGAATACTTTGTCCTTGCATCCTCTGGGGGTCCAGCGGTAATTCTCAAGTCCCCTTAAATGGCTTTTTATAGTGGGGGCTTTGCCCTACCCAGAGTCATTCTTGACCCTCCATGCCTCTCTAACACTGCCTTTTCTGTCTATGTAGCAGTGTCGCTGAGTGTGTGTGCGGTGGCGACAGATGAGCCGGGTCCTGAGGGCCTCACCTCCACCTCCCTGCTGGACCTCCTGCTGCCCACCAGCCTGGAACCACTGGATGCAGAAGAGCCCAGTGAGGTCATGGGCCTGGGGGCTGGCCTGGGCGCCCCCGGCTCCGGCTTCCCCAGCGAGGAAAGTGAGGAGTCCCACATCCTACAGCCGCCACAGTACTTCTGGGAAGAGGAAGAGGAACTGAATGAGTCCAGCCTGGACCTGGGACCCACCGCAGGTAATGCTGCTCCCTACCCCCATCCCCAGCAGCACTGATGGCCAACAGAGTAGGAGGCAGGTAAGAGAGCAAGGGCACCAGGCTATATCCACTAGAATCCTCCTCTCCCTGTTTCTACAACACTGCTACTCTCCTGTATGGCAAAGCAAGTTTCTGGAACTACCAGGGGCTCTTTGACATTAACTGTTGTTTAGTGAGCACTATTCTGTACTCTTTTGTTTTGTTTTGTGTTTTGAAACAGGGTTTCATCTGTGTAATTCACCCTGGCCTTGAACTTACTATGTAGTCCAGACTGGCTTCAAACTCATGGTGATCCTCCTGTCTCAGCCACCTGAGTGCTGGGATTACAGGCATGCACCACCATGCCCAGTTTGCACTCATTTAATTTATTAGAATGTCCATGATCTGAGAGATACGTAATTCTATTTCCATTTTAGAGATGAGAAAACATACCCAGAGAGGTTAAAAGCTTGCCTAAGCTCATACAGTCACTCAGTCATCCACATCTGACCAGATTTGGGTTAGGGTTTCCCTCTTGCCTTGTATTGTCCCTCAGGGCTCCCTTGGTGCTCTCACAGGGTTGACTGATCCTTGTGCCCTGGGTCTGTTTTGCCCTGGTCACACACAGGTATATATTTGGTCCCAAAGAGCTGGAGTTCATTTGGTCCCAAAGCAAGCCTAGGACTAGGGTACTAGGCTGGTCACACACAGCCTGGGGGCTGGTGACAGATGTGAAAAGCACAGTAATGGAGTCTCTGACCACCACAGTTGTATGGTATCCTTGGCCAGTGGGGCCATGTCTCAGGACCAGGCTCCACTGTGTATGCAGAGTCAGAAATGACTACTTACTGATATGTTTATTTTGATTTTTTGAGACAGTATCTCTAGGTAGCCCAGGCTGGCTTCGAAACTTGCAGCAATCCTTCTGTCTCAGTCTCCCAAGTGCTGGGGTCACAGATGTGTTCTGGCATGTATGTATGGCATATATATATATATATATATATATATATATATATATATATATATATATATATATTTTAAATACTTCATACTAGATTTAAATACGTCATACTAGATTTATTTCCTCTAATTACAATAAGAACACATGAACATTGTAGGAAATCTGAAAAATACAAAGGTAATATGAAGAAGAAAATAAAAACCACCCATAACTCAACAACTGGAAGATAATTGCTACTTACAGTTTAGGGTCAGTGCTTCTAGTCACTATTACGTGCAAAGCTGGAATTGTGCAGGATGTTTTCATTCAAAATGTATTTCATGAAGTCCCTTTCATCACTTGGCTTCAGCTACACGGTGTTTGGTCACGTGGGCCATCAGATGTGTTACACTGCTTCCCTGTTGTTTAATACTGTGATCTTTCTAGGCTTAATGCTGCTGCAAATCCTCTTACGCCTTTTTACGCTTTCCTGGCTGTTTCCGTAGGATGTGTTTCTAGAATACAACTGCTAGGTCAAAAGATGTCAACTCTCCCCAAAAGGCCACAGAAGACAAATGCGATCTTGCACAGGGTTCTACTCTGAAGATTTTTTTCTTTATGACATGGGGGTTCCTTTGACTACATAGAAATGGTCTTTACCATTTCTACAAACATGCAGAAGTCTTCCTCAATTGCAGAGATTGGTTGTTCCATAAGACACTGAAGAATTTCTCATGATGTTGACATAGTCACAGAGACATTGTTCTTGCTTATTGAAATTTTATTTTATTTTATTTTATTTTATTTTATTTGGTACCGGGGTTCGAACTCGCGACCTTGTGCTTGCCAGGCAGGCGTTTACACCGCTGAGCTAAACCCTTGGCCCCTTGCACAGGGTTCTATACACACAGTGATTCCCAGAGGTCTGGTGGGATGCAGGCTGAGCCTGGCCACAGGGAAGTGAACTCCACACAAAGGGACAGAGAGGTGGCCCTGGAGGAAGAAACCTGCTTATGCCCACCAGGGTCCTCTCTGCAAGGTCCTCATTGTGCCCTTGCTGCTCCGTACCCCTGGAGGGGCCCTGTAGTGCCACCTGCAGGGTCAGCCATAGGCAGATAGGTGTGCAGGGCACGCAGAGCACTTCTGCACAGGGTACACCCTCTTTGGCTGTTCTAGTCTCTATTATACTCTCTGTATAGTTCATCTCATATATAATGAGTATCCTCTCTATGTGTCTGTAGATATCTATGAAATGACTGTTTCTAGTTAATTCTTTTGATTTGAAGCACAGTGTAAGAAGGAGAGGCTGTGCCTTTAGGCAGCCTCCAGATCTAGTGCTGCCACCTGATGCGTAGTGTGATTTGTGCAAGTGATTGCTTCTTAGCCTCAGCTTTTTCCCCAGGGGAGGGGTAACAGTGAGCCCTGCCCTGTGGAGTGGGGAGTCTCTAGCCCTTGGCAGTGCACAGCACACAGTGCTCTTCGGAGGTTAACTGTTTTTTTCTGCTTTTTCCCACTGAGGCTTTATTGTCTTCTGATCATTGTACAAATCTTCGTATGAAAAGAGTACCTATTTTACTCTGACATATATAGAAAACATTTTTCCAGTTTGTCGACTGTTTTACTATATTTTCATTATAGTAATTTTTAACATCTAGAAATTAGACATATTTAAGCTTAACACTTGTTCTTTTGAAATGGATTTAAATGTTACATGTGTGTTTCTTTCTTTATGTTTAGAAAACTTTTTCCTGAAAATATAGCTTCTTTGTTACTTTTACTCTTTGTGTGCAGGTTAAATCCAGGATCTTTGCACTGAGCTACGTCTTTATTCCTTTCAGTTAATTAACTAATTATATTTTGAGACAGGGTCTTGCCAAATTGCTAAATTTTCCAGGCTGGATTTGAGTTTCTAATCCTCCTGCTTCAGCCTCCCTGAGTGTTGGGATTATAAGTGTGTACCACCCCATGTGGCTTCCTTCCATTTCTTTCTCTCTTTTTTTTTAATTTTGGCATGAGGAATCGAACTCAGGACCTTGTGCTTGCCAAGTAGGCATGTGTGCTGCTGACCTATATCCCCAGCCCCTTCTTCCATTTCTTTTCAGCTTAATAGTTTTCAGCTTAATAGTCAGCTTAATAGTTTTCAGCTTAATAGTATGGCTCTAATCTAGCCATACCTTGTTTTGGTGTGTAGAGTGAGGTAGGGATCTCATTTTATTTTCTGTATGGATAACCTACCACCACACACACAGACATACCTGTCCCCTGGTCACTGGGAAGTAATGGCCCTTCTACCTTGCAGTGCACAGTCCCAAGCTCTCAGGTCCTCTCTGAGCTCGTGCTTTGTGGTCCAGAGAGCCCAGGTGATGATAGGACCTTCCTCCTGGTCCACAATCCCTGCTGAGCTCGTATCCATGTCCTCCTCCTCTTGATCTCTCTGGGTCTCTGGTGATAAGAAGCTCCATCCTTCTTTGGATTAACCTGAGCCATGACCTCTGGGGTCTCTACAGCTGCATACAGCATGTTTTTACACCTTTGCCTTATACACCTGAGACGCCGTGAGGGCATCAAAGGCAGGAGGGCTGCTTGGGTCATGTTCTCCTTACCACCCCTTCATATCCTTACCCTCTTTTTTCTCAACCTGTCTTCCTATTCACCCTGACAGTACCCCTCAGCCCCACAGAGTGAAGACTGAGCTTCTCTTTTGCTCCCCAAGAGTCAGTTGCTTCCACAGAGGGAGTTGGTCAGCTCTTGGGTTTGTCCCTCAAGTCAGAGGGGACTGAAGGGGAACTTTTCATGGGTGAGGGGTCCTGCAGAGTTCAGAAAGATGTGCAAGGGCCATCTCAGTATGGCTTATGAAATAGTGACAGCCAGGCCGCTCTCTGGCCATGCACCCTTCCGTGAGTGGGAGGTCACCAGCATGTGGAGCCTGTGTGTCCAGGTGCACTTCTGCCAGTCATGGGCTCTCATCTCAGTCCGTCCTCATTGCAAGCTCATGTGCCTGTCAGCTTCCCCCCACTACTGTACAGTCCCTGAGTGGAGACTCACTGAGGTAACAGGTGTGTATAGTTCAGTCCTAGAGCTCCTGCGCCAGTGCTGGCAGCCGCTTTGCCCTGGGCCTCTGTCAAAAGCAGCACTCATGGTGGGGGTATGTGGAGGACTAACATCGTGACCCAGGATAAGAAGCAAAGAAAAAGCTGTGGTCCTCAAAATCTCCCTTGAGGCAAGACTTCCAGTTACCTAATGGTCTGTGCAAGGGGTGACCATGCCCCATTGACCCCATGACCTTCCAAAGGCTCCCCACTCCCAGGAGTACCACCCTGATACCAGGCCTTTTAACAGTGTTGGGTGGACAGTTAGCATCTAAAAACAGCAAAATAGACGTCCGTATTGTCCTTCCTGCTTGACCAGGGGACACCTGAGGCTTAGGGAGTTAGATATCAGCCCAGCTGCAAGTATGGGACCAGAGTATCTGATTCCATAACTTCTACTCCTTGTCACTTGCCTGGCAGTTTAGCAATGTCACTAGAGACTGGTGCTGAGAATTATATTTTGCATAGGGCTCATCACCATGTGCTCATGGAATTTCCTGTTGGCTCAGTTCACCTGAGCATCATGAGTACTCTAGGAGGCCAGTGATGTCACAGTTATTCCCTGCTTGACAGAGGTAGCAGGCACCACAGCCTTAAGAAGGAGCAGAACCGATTCAGGGTCTGCGTTTCTGGGCAGAGGTGTCAAGGCCTGCTTCTTGCCAAGTGAGCAGGAGGATGGCATGTGCCAGAGAGAAACTCATCCATTTGTCACCAGGGTCTTGTGCTACATCTGATAGAACCAACTTGCACCATTCTTGTCCTATAGCAGTGTCCCTGTGCCCCGAGGACCAGCTGTGCAGTTTCCGCTGGGCCAATACTGAGCAGATGGTCCTGTGCTCCTGGCTCCCATCTCCTCACTTGACACTGGGGGTGATCGACATAAGTGTTTCCAGAAGAGCTGCTGCTGCATGAGAGTGGGGACAAAGACATGGAATGGGAAGGGACCACTGCTTCACCAAACAGCATGAGGTGGGGTTCAAGCTGGCCGGTCAACTTACAGGATGGTGAATAACTAAGAGTAGTCTTTGATGTTGCCTCTCTGTCCCTCCCTAGTCTGTTTTGTGTTTCCCTAACAGAAGACCACAGGCCAGGTTTTTCATGAGGCATGGAGTCTAGCCAGCTCACAGTCCTCAAGGCTGGCAAGTTCAGGATTGACTGGCTGCTTCCGGTGAGGGCCTTCAGGCTACATGGGCTCGAGGGGACCTTATCACTTTTTAAAGGTCCACCTCTTCATGCTATTGCAGTGACAATTATATTTCTTCCTCCTCTTTCTTTTGTTTTTGTTTTTGAGACAGGGTCTCACTCTTGCACAGGCTGGCCTCAAATTCCTAGGCTCAAGCAATCCTCCTGCCTCGGCCTCCCAAGTAGTTTGGACACAGTGTGGTGCCAAGCTGATGACAAATTCCAACCAGAGTTTCAGTGGGGACATTCAAATCACAGCACATCTCCAGGCTGTTGCAGCTGTCACCCTCCACCCTTCTTGTTTTCCAGGCTTCTTACAAAATGGCCTCTGCCTGCAGATTCGGGATTGCCAGTGGAGAAGCTTTGAGTTCTGCTGCAGACGAGGCAGGCAGCTCTGGAGGGCTGTGAGCCCAGGAGCCCAGGGGTCAGCTGAGGAGCTAGTGTGCAGGGACCTGTTTCCAGCTCCTGCACCTGGCTCCAGGTGGCCAGCCTGAGCTGCAGGACCTGCCTTCCTGTCACTCTGCTCCCTTTTGCTGGCTTCATGGGGGCAGACAGTTGTGGATAGGGGTGTCCGAGACCCTTGCTCTCACCTAGCAGCAGGACGAGCACTGCTTTCCTGGATGCAGACTCGGGTTGGAGTGGCTTGGGTCTCAGTCCATCAGTATACCAGCCCCAAGGCCTTAGGGATGGAGACCTGCATATAGCACTCTTGGCTCCTGTCCCCCAAAGGAGACTTGAGGTGCCATCAGCAGGAAGAGGGGACGAGATGGTGAATGGCATCAACAGTGGCATATATCATGAATGTGCAATGTTTACATTTAAAAAAAAGAAAGGAAAAAATATAAAATAAGCAACAATGCACACAGAAATTTGGCCTTCTTGCTTGGCAAGTATATAGAGATATTTATAGTATACTTTTACAACATATAAAAGGTAAGTATAAAATGCTAACTGGGTGTGGTAGTGCATGCCTATAATCCCAGCACTTGTGAGACTGAGGCAGGATTGCTACAAATTCAAGCCCAGCCTGGGGCATGGGCTACACAGTGAGATGCTGTCTCAACCTCCCTGCTCCCCCCTGCAAAAATAAATGCTTATCCTTTGCACATCATTTTGATGTAGGTTTTTTATGTCATGGTGGCAAGGTTAAACTCTTTAGAAGTCTACATGATTAGCATCCAATTTATAGCTAAGGAAACCAGGTTTGAGAGACTTGAAAGTAGCACTAAATCATCCAGTTAACAGTGGTAGAGCGGGCTGGGGATTTAGTTCAGTGGCACAAGCCTAGCAAGCTTGAGTTGGTGACTTTGATCACTGGTACAAAAAAAAAATCTCTAGGGAAGGCAGGGTCCTTGGCAATGCACTCAGGACCACTTCTATAAGCTGGGCGTGGTAGCATACACCTGTAATCCTAGCACTTGGGAGACTGAGGCAGGAAGATTGTGGCAAGTTTGAGACCAGCCTGGGTTACAAAATGAACTCAAGGTCAGCCTGAACTGCATACTGAGACCTTGTTTCAAAAAGACCAAAAAATTTTAAAAAATAAGAAGAAGTAGTAGAGCCAACTCAGGTCTGAGATTTCTACCTGAAGGTCAACCTCTGCTTGGCTCAGTGAAATCATTTGTTTAATTATTGATGCCTGTAATGAAGTTGAGAGAAATCAGATCATCAGGGCCTGGAAATGGTTTCTGAGCCGTGAGTCCTTGGCAGGTTGTGTTGCTGTGGGGAGTTGGACCCTGTGGGTGCATCAGCATTTCAGGAGTACTGAAGGGAATGCTTGCACCCACACACCAGCGGAGGGAAAGCCCTGTAAGTTTTGTCTTATTCTAGTGATAAGTATCAGTATTTACAAATTCAAGAACCAAATAAAGGAGGAAAATAAAGCTGGACAAGTAGCGAACGCCTATAATCACAGCACTCAGAATGCTGAGACAGGAGGATCACATATTCAAGCCCAGTCTGGGCAACTCAGTAATTTAGTGAGACCCTGTCTCAAAATAAAAAACAAAAATAAAAAAGAAGAAAATAAATATTTCCCGTGCTCTGGTCATGCAGAGTCAATGGGTGTTAACGTGTCAGTGTTTACCTGTGGACTTTTTTCCCTTGTGGGAAATACACGTGTACACTTTCACAACATGCAGCTGGAGTGTGAGCATCTTGCTGGCTCCCTAACCCACGTTGATACCACAGGAGTCATATTAGGTCTGCACAGGCCGCCAGGGTAGGGCTGGCCATCGTACCTTGGCTGAGCCTGGGGTGTGGAGGTTGCATAGCTCCCTGCTTTGTTGAGCCCCTTGAATAATTTCCTTAGGGTCCAGGTGAACAAGTGAAGTACTGGGTGTGGAATGATTCATTTGTACCCAGCAGTGCTCCCGAAGCGTGACCCCGTTCCTGCCTGCAGCAGGCCAGGTGCCAGGTCCTGCACCTGTCCAATATCCACTGTTTACTATATTTAGTTGTCTGCAGATACTTGCCAAGTTGATCATCTGACCATTTTGGGTTTTTTTTTTTTTTTTTTTGGTTTGTTTGTTTTGGGATTTTTGTCTTTTTTGAGATGGTTTCACTATGCAGTTCAGGTTGGCCTTGAGTTCACTTTGTAGTGTAGGCTGGCTTTGAACTTGAAGCAGCCCTCCTGCCTCAGTCTCCTAAGTGCTGGGGCATGTGTGCCACCACACCCGGCATATTTTGTTAATTTTTATTTATAATTCTTCTTTTCTTTGTGGTGGTAGGGATGGAACCCAAGGCCTCGCACCCTGTACCAACCCTTAGTTTATATTTCTTTGATGACTGAGGAGGTCGACCCTTAAAGAGCAGCTGTAATTTGCTGGGAGTTCCTTTTTTGGTGCGTCTTTTCATATAAATCTGTTTGGGCCTCTGCGTGCTTTTTCTATTAACACTCGGTTGAATAATTGGCTTGAGAGTTACACTCTGGGGATAATTTTCAGTGACTTGACATTAACCTAAAGGGACATTTAAAGTGATTGTTCAAGTTCTCTGGCCCTGCTGCCTGTCTGATTCCATGTCTTGGACAGAGGAGTCAGGGCATTAATATTTCAGCTAATGCCAAAGGTCATCCTTGAGATCACAGACATAAAGTCCAACGTGCCCTGGGTAACTTGGGGAGAGGGATGTATAGCAGAGAAAAGGTGACATGCTTTATGTAGGGGCCAAAAGCTAGAACCACAGTAAGATTAAAGGAAAAAAAAGAAAAGGGCCTGGGAGACCAAGCTTTCCAGCACAACCTGTGGCTCCCATGTCCCTCTGTACCCCAGAGACTTTGTTGAGGTCTGTCTTGGGGGAGCTTGTCCAGCTGTCAGCAATTTACTCAACAGACACTCTTTGTGGACCCTGTAATCTCTCTAACACCGGAGTGAAGCCCCTGTTTTCAAAAGAGTGGAGGAGTTGCCAATGGGTAGGCTGGGAGTAAAGAATGATTCAGGCTGTTTGGCTTCAGGCAGAAGAATGCTAAACTGGGAGGATCCTTGCCGCCCCAGGAGGATGTAACAGGAGGTCTTCATTATTAGATAGGAAACAACAATAACTACTACAACAACAACAACAACAAAAACAGGCAGGGCGGGACGCATTGAGTACACAGGCTTCATCTACCTATAAACTGCTGCCTCTGTGTGGATGGTTCACAGGGCTTTAGGGAAGTCGCAGTTTCCTATTAAGGCCACTAGAGGTGATTGTAACTTCACAGTGTGTTCCCAGCAACTCAGGAGGAAAGTCAGCCCAGGGCAGTGGCTGAAACCCCAGGTAGCCCCCTGTGCCGTGGGCAGTGGTGCTTGAGGTACTTTTGGGGTTCTCTTCTTGTGTCCCCATACTGAGGCCCAGCAGGCTTCCCTGGAATGATGGGTATGTGTCTCACTGACCCCCACTGTGAGGCCCACACAGGGATCATGTTACAGAGAAGGACATGGGCTGGGTCACTCATCCATGGCCACTGAGGATGCAAGATCACACAGTCAAGGAAGAGGAGTTTTGGATGCAGAGAGGGAAGGAACCAGGAGGGCCTGCAGGTGATGCCCAGGGACTGTTGGTCACTCCAGAGGGGATGGGAAGGAGAGGAGCTGAGGAGGATAGCAGAGGAAAGTCTGTGTCCAGCACGGGTGAGGCCCTGGGTGCCAAGGTGGGATTGGGAGGCAGGCGAGCAAGAGACCTCACTACCCCATTTCTGCCCTGCACCAGGTGCCATGTGAGGTGCTGGGAAAGCAGAGAGGCAGCAGCCACCTCACTTGGCCTTACCCATTTGTAAGCAAGTGAATTCTATTTTATTTTTCTTTAGGACAGTAGAGCTGTTGAATTTAGTGCCATTGCTACTAAGACATGTCTATCAAAACTATCATCACAGCTTAACATATCCACGCTAGTAAGATACTTAGAAATAAGTCATGGACACCAGCATCCCTGTTTGCCATGGAGGATGGAAACCTAGAGAAGTGAGCGGACTTGGCATTGCTCGGCAAGAAAGCAAGTAGCTAAGTCTTTTCACTCCCAGATCCAGGGGCCAGCAGCATGATCCATGTCACAGGCCTTCCCCAAGGAGGACATGAGCAGACCAACGAGCAGGTGTGGACACGTGGGCTTCCAGAAAGTCAGTGTCAAGCCTGGTAGGTGGATGTCCTCTACCATCAGCTTGTCCTCTTGGGGGTGCACCTTGGAGGACCCTGCTGGAGGAATAGCCCCTGCAGCCACTGCATTGTTCCCTTCATGGTTTTACGGAGCAGGCGCTTCCTGGAAGCACCCCCCACCCCGTACCTTCTCTCTAGAACTGGCCAGCCTAGTACAGTTAAAGGGTGGCTGCCCCCCGAGTCCAGCAGCAGCTCCTTCCTCTCAGCCAGTTCTCTCTGCAGTCTCCTCTCCACCTTCCCAATGCCATTACCTTCCTGCATCTCCCACCCACTGCCCTGCTCAGCCCTAACCCTCTCTTCTCTTTGCTTTCCTTCATCTGGTTCCTGCGCATTGCTGAAGTGTCATGACTGGAAGGGATTCTCTATTGTGTTTCCTACACACTCCTCAGCTCTTACTGTTATCTGGTATTCTTGCTCATTTCAAGTATGTTTCTAAGCATTGCATTTTAATTTTGAATAGATCTGGCTATAAAGTTCTTAGTTATCTTCAAGTATCTTTTTTTTTTCATAGACTTTTTTGTCTTGTTTCTATTTGTGTGTTTTGCAGTTCTGGGGAACAAACCCAGATCTTTATGCACATGAGGCGCGCAGAGTACTTGCCGTAGCCCAGCTGTATACCTGTTGCAAGAGTAGAATTTCCTCCTCGGTCTTTCTGGAGACATTAGTAAGAATGCCAAGTTCACTTTTGTTTACTAGATTAACTCTGTCCTCAGAGGTCAGTCACTTTGCTTTGTCATGTTCACGAGTGGTTTTCTTGAAACATTTTACAAGCCGATCATGAAGCGCACACTGGTAATCCCAGCACGCTGGGAGACTGAGGCAGAAAGATTGAAAATTCAATCCCAGCCTGGGTAGTTTACACATTTAGCCAGACCCTGTCTCAAAAATCATGTGACTCTTGACCCATCTTTCATGTCTGCAAAGGGATAGTGGATTGGTTATTACGGGGGTGCAGAGGCTTCCTCAGCAGTTGTGTGGTCACCATGCCACAGACATTTGTCCTCGGGTGCCATACCTGGCAGCCACTGAGCCTTCAGGTCAGCTTCCCTCCACAGGGTTCCAGGGATGTTGAGGGACTGAAGGTCTTTTTTTTTAGCAAATTTTTTATTTTTGAGACGGGGTCTCACTGTGTAGTGCATGGTGGACTTGAATTCACTGTATAGCTCAGGTTGGCCTCAAACTCACAGCAATCCTCCTGCCTTTTTCTCCCGAATTTACAGGGTTGTATTATCATGCCTGCTAACACCGAGTCTCAAAAAATACTCTTAGCAAGCAAGAGCAAGGTGGGTAGAATAGTCTAATTATTCATTTAAATATTACCACAGGCTCTTGGTTACCACTAAGACATTTCAACTACTGAATCATATTTTTTACTCTAGGGAAGCAAATGTTTTTTTCTGCAAGAATTCCCAGATCTCTGTGGATCCATGTTCTGTTTACAACCAGTTGCTTCCAAGCTTGCTGTGCCACCTCCATCCTGAGATTCATTTGTACAGCATTCCTGCAGGTTTCTTGATTTCTCATGTCTCTGTCCCTGTAATATCCTTAAATAACCCTCTCAGAATCATGGACAGCAAAACTTTTTTTTAAGGGTAGGAAAATGCATTGGAGAAAAGGAATGGGGAATAGAAATGGAGATTGGGAAGAGCTCCTGAGAGACAGGAGGGGGCCTGACTAGGTTGCCAATGAGCCCACCTCTCAAGTTTTATAGAGAAAAATCATGAGGTAGGTACGACATGGATCAAAATGATGATCAACCAATAAGATTGCAAGCATAGTAGGTAATACTGATTTAATGGTAGCAAGAGTACATGAGTGACATCATCAACCTTGGTTGCTAATCTGTAGTTTTAGTAGGTGGGAGAGGATGACCCCACCCCTAAAGAGATACTGGAAAATCTCAAAAGGGCAATGCCAATGATCTCAAGCATCTTCATCCCTTAGGGAAGTATGTAAAACTGGCTATTGTGACTTTTAATCTTCAGATGTGCTTCCAGCCACAGTTCCAATGGATTCTCATCCTCTGCACTGACTCCCTTGAGGTCCCAGCCCAGTCTGACTGTCTAGTATACGTCTACCTAACTTAACTGTCTATAACAGTCCCCCTTCTGAAGAGGTATCCGTAACTGCAGTTAGGGGAGAAGGGGAGTAGTTTTCATCGCGCTGCTCTGAGCTGAGAAGGGTTGGTGTAGGGGAGACCACAGTCAAGGGCCTTCTCCAGAAAGCTAATCTAATGGGCCTCAGACAGAAAATGGACAGTGAAACTTTTAATTCTTTCATTTATGACCGTGTCATTATTTTGCTGTCACACTTGAGTAATAGTTTAATTGGGTATAAAATTACAAGTTCAAAATAAACTTCACTCAGAATTTTAAATCATTTTTCAGTTTCTTCCTGAATTAGAAGCTGGGTGATAATTCAATTATCTCTTTTTTGTCCCTTTATCAGTGCTCAGTCCTTCCTTGGAGAACTTTTAGCCTCTCCTCTGGCCCCTTAGGACATACACTGCTGAGCAAGGTGAACTACAAGTCTGGCTTGCACACTGATGTGCCCCGCGATGGGAGCCATCAGAATTCTCAAAGACTGCTGGTAGGAATGTAAAATTGTACACTCACTTTGAAAATAGTTTAGTAGTTTCTTAAAAATTTAAACTGGGTGCAGTGGTGTACACCAGTAGTCCCTGCTACAGAAGGCTGAGGCAGGAAGATCACTTGAGTCCAGGAGCCCAGGAGATCAAGACCAGCCTGGGCATCACAGTGAGCACTATCATACAACAAAACAAACTTATATGAATACACTTATCGTATAACCCAGCTGTTCCAGGGAAAAATAATGTGTGTGCCCACATGAAGTTGTTTCTATTGTTGTTTTGTTTTGTTCTTTTCGAGACAAGGCTTCACTATCCAGTTCAGGCTGGCCTTGAGCTCACTTTGTAGCCCATACTGGTTTTGAACTTGCAACAATCCTCCTGCCTTAGTCTCCCTAGTGCTGGGATTATAGGTATGTGCCACCATGCCCAGCCCCCATGAAGTTACATAGCTTTATAAAGGTGCCTTGATTCACTAGCACTTTTGTTTGTGAACAATGTGGTTCGCAAACAGAAGTATTTGGCAAAATTTTGTTTTTGTTTGTGAATTCTGGCCATCTTTTTCAGAATCCTGGAATGAATTAAGTTTGTGAAGCAAGGTACCATAGTACTTGTTAATATCTCCAACTGGAAACAAGTCAAAGATCCACCAACAATTATTTGCATAAGTGAATTACAGATATTAAACATATATTGTACAGTGGACCACTACTCAACAATTGAAAAGAGTAAATTTTGTTTATTTAGAGACAGGGTCTCACTATGTCATCTAGGCTGGCCTTGAACTCACTGTGTAGTTCAGGCTGGCCTCAAACTTGAGGTGATCCTTAGTTTCCTGAGTGCTGGTATTATAGATGTGTGCCAGCATGCCCAGCTAAAAAAGTAAATTATTGATATAACTGTGCTGAACTAAGCCAAAGAGAACACACTGTATGGTCCCATCTGTATCAAACTCTATCCTCTTTTTTTTTTCTTTTTTTTGGGGGGGACCGGGGAATCAAACTCATGACCTAGTGCTTGCCAGGCAGGTGCTTATGCCACTGAGGTAAATCCCCAGCCCTATATCAAATTCTATACATTGCAAACCAGTCAGTGTACAATGACAGAAACCAGTCTGAAGTGACAGTGCCAGAGAGGAATGAGTCCCGGGTAATACAGGAAGTTTGGGGAGGTGATGGATAGGTTCCTTCCGTGTGGCTCTCAGGGCGTCTCTGGAGCCACTGGTCACAAAACAGAGCCATCACCCTGTGTGGGTTTGCCAGGCCCTTGCCAGCTCCGGGCACACACTCATGAGCTCTGTCACCCAGCAGACAAGAGACTTGGTTCTCTTAGGAACTGTCCAAGCCACAAGGACAGGTATGGGAACACTGGGCTACTTATACCCCGTGCCCAGGCCAGCGTCCTGACCACTTCCTGGACCTTCTGGGTGTCAGCTTTCACAGACACTGGGTCTGTGAAATACAATGTCAATGATAGTGTGGGCCAGTCAGCTCCCTGACAGCCACATTTTTAAAGAACTTACTGACAGTTACTTTTCTCCTGCTGCGGCAAGAGGTTCTGGAAAGGAAGGAAGTTGATGTGTGGACTCCCTTCTCTGTCTTAAAATGCCCCTACCACACCATTGCTGAAGAGCACCGCAGCATTCTGGTGCTGAAACAGCTTCTGCTATGCTGAATGTGTTGGATCACTGCTCTCTGGTTTTAAGTGTAGTCCTGAAGAGTCCTGGGCCTCGATGAGCAACCTGTAAACAGCCTGCTCTGCTGATTCCTGATTGGCCGCTTCAGAGTGTGATTCCCAGGAAGTAAGAGACTCAGTCCCCTGGCCCACGCCATACACGACCCCGAGGCTCTGCACAGCTCTGGGAGCCTCCAGCCTCAGTCTTGGCCTCTCTCAGCCCAACAGCTTCATTTCCCATCAGGGCCTCCCTTGCAGTAAAAAAGCATGGTTTAGGAACAGTGAGTAATGTCAGCGGTCTCACCTGTGTGGTGATAAGGTCAGTCCTCACCTGTAGCCCCAGCTACTCAGGAGACTGAAGCAGGAGGATAGTTTGAGCCAGGAGTTCAAGGCCAGCCTGGGTAACAGAGTGACATCCCATCTCAAAAAGAAAGGAGGGTGTTTTTCAGAGCTCATTGGAGGATTCATCCAGAAGGCCCCTTTATACCTCTTATAAGAGGGATGAGGGAGCCTTTCTGAGGGGAGGATAGAGTGTCTTCCTGGTGGGTACCAGATGAAAGCACTGTGTTAATGGCTACTCTGAGGAGTGCATGTGCAAAATGTCTGGACATTCCTGTGCTCACTGAATTTGGTGACAAATGTGAATTGTGTTTATTACCACAAGGGAGAAGTGTCCCCCACAGGCTGGCCCCCTTCTTCCTGTGGCTCCCCAGCATTTACAGAACTCTGGGATCTTTTCCTGTGGGCCTTTCCTATTGGTAAGTACCACCTGAGTTGGTGCTGGATTGACAAGCAGTGCCCTTGTGTCCCTGTCCTAGACTATGGCTTCCCAGACCTCACGGAGAAGGCAGGGCCAATGGACTTGGATGATGCCAGCCAGGCTGCGGAGCTGCTCAGCCTCCCCTCCACTGTGCCCAAGCTGAACCTGGTGGAGCCACCCTGGCAGGTGCCTCTGGAAGAGGAGGAAGAGGAGGAGGAGAGAGAGAAGGAGGAGGTGGAGAGGGATGAGGAGGAGGAGGAGGAGGAGCTGCTGCCCGTGAGTGGGTCCCAGGAGGAAGCCACCATGCAGGCTCGAGACTTTGTTCCCAGCAGCAACAGCCAGGCCCCAGGTGTACCTGGACACAGGCACGAGGAGTCTGGGGACCAGGCTGCATCAGGCGTGGAGGTGGAGAGCAGCGTGGAGCCCAGCTTGTCTCTGCCCTTGGTCACTCCCAGCATGGTGACCCCAGGGCCTCAGGACCTGCCCATACAGGAGGCCGGGGCCACCATGCTGCTGGCAGCCGGATCCCGGGTAGAGTTCGAGATCCCTCGAGAGGCCAGCAAGGAGGCTACTGTAGGAATCAGTGGGGAAGTGGCCTCATCCTTATCCCCGGCTTCGTTCCTGCAGACTGAAGCTTCCCCCAGGGCTGAGATCCTGGATGAGGGCCGCCCGTACCCCAGGACCTCTGCCCCTTCCCCATCTGTCCCCCAAGACTCTGCACCAACGCTGTCCTCTGCCATCCCAGGGCAGGAAGGTCTCAGCCAGCAGCACCCAAGGGGATCTGTGGCAGAAGCTCCTTCCAGGACTCCTTGGGACTCCACTCAGGTGAGACCCTTCCTCCCCTGGGTCTGCAGAGTGCAGGGTGCTCCATGTGTCGCCTGGTGCAGGCTGTCGGCTCCCATCTGTGGGCAGCCCTCTGCCCCCTGCTCCTCCAGGCCTTGCCTCTCTCTGGTGCCTAAGTGTCACCCACTTTTGTCTCCCGGCACAGGTGATCTGCAAGGACTGGCGCAACCTGGCTGGGAAGAACTACATCATCCTGAACATGACTGAGAACGTAGACTGTGTGAGTACTGGGCAAGGGTGGTGGAGGAGAGTGGCCAGGGTGGGCGCTGGGGCACAGCAGGATGTGGGCAGTGGCTCAGTCTTTACTGCTCAGTGCTAACCCAGAACTGGCACCACCAACGCCAAAAAATGAAACGCACTTTTTGTATTATAAAATTTGTACGCGCTCTTCTGTACTTGCCTTCTTCCCTTTTCTAGTTTTAAAGAATCCTTTCGTTTCTGTGCACTGTAGCCTGTATGATATTGTAACCCTTTGTTTTGTGTTTCAAGACTGGGTCTCACTGCGCTTCCCAGTCTGGGCTCAAGTGACCCTCTTTTCTCAGCCTCCACAGTAGGTGGGACCAAAGGCATATGCATCATGCCCAGAAAAATCTTTATAAAAACTCGTTTTCTCCCTGTATGAGTTACTTCCTCCCTTGGTTTGTCTTGGCCTGGCTTTTCATATACAGGCTGTCCTGCGTGTCTGCTAGCATTTGCTTCTAGCATAGGGCCGGGTGAAGCTGTTTTTGGTGCTGGGGACTGAGGCCTGGTGCATGCCAGGCAGGTGCGCTACTGTTGAGCTCCACTCCCAGCCCTTATCTGAAACTTTGAGGTAGAGTCTCTCTAGGTTGGCAAACCTGATTTAGAACTTGTGATCTTCCTGCCTCAACCTCTCAAGTAGCTAGGATTATAGGTGAAATTTCTCATGTCAGCATCACTGTGTCCTTCCTTCTGGGGTGTTTAGAATTTTTGAAAAGGGACTTCTGTTGCCCAGAAATGTGAAGGGCTGGTTGTCAGTGTCCAGAGAGCCAAGCTGGGGCAGAGGCCAGGGTGTCTCAGGATTCCAAGTATTCATTAGAAATAGTGATACTTATTCACTTCCCCGCAGCCACCACACGCACACACACACACACGTGCATGCACTCAATTGTGCCTGGGGTCCTCTAGATCAGGGCCCTGCCTCTTCAAAGTCCTGGGGCTGAAGGTGTCACTCTGTGGTCCATCGCCTGCAATTGCGAGGCTTTGGGTTATCCCCAGCACTTGGGAAAAAGTACAAAAGTAGTTAGACTTTGATCTACTGGGGAGAAGAACGTGGGTCAGGCTTACAGCGTGAGGGGAGGAGCTTGGGGCCAGGGGTTTCTTCACAGACTCCTAACCAGCTCCTTTGTTCTGATCCTCTGAGTTAACAGTGCTCATTACTGTGGAGTTTCTGGGGTGTGGGTCAGCAGGGACCAACTGCAGCTCAGCTGCCGTATCTCAGCAAGCCCTAAGCCAGCCCCCTGCTTTGCCACCCAAATCATGTTACTTGGCTTCGTCAGTTGCTTTGCTTTACGTTTGTCTCTGGTGTCTTCGAGGTTAAGTTCTTCACTCCCGTTTAGTGAGTTCAATGGGAAAGAAAGCAGATGCATGTGTTTAATCCAGATGTGACCAGAGGGAGTTGGGTGTGGTGGAGCACAGGTAGTGCCAGCACTCAGGAGGCTGAGGCAAGGGGATTGTGAGTTTGAAGCCAGCCTGGACATAGTGAGGCCCTGTCTAAAAACAGGAGCAACAGCAAAAATTAGGCCCCCAACATCAATATAAATGGAGGGGTTTTAACATAGCTGATGCATTACTATTCTTACTGATACTAAAATACCTCATCTTTACCAATGAAAGTTTCCTTGTTTTGGCCTCTGCCTCATTTTTTAGTTGGGTTTTTTTTTGTTTGTTTTTTTGTTTGCTTTTTTGAGACAGGATCTCAGTATGTAGTTCAGACTTACCTTGAACTCAGTATGTAGCCCAAGCTGGCTTTGAACTCATGGTGATCCTCCTGTCTCAGCCTCCTAAGTGCATGGACTGTCAAAGTGTACCACCATGCCTGGCTTCTACATCCTTCAGGCCAACCTATTAATGTCTGATAGTCTCCTTATCCTCCCCCCCCAGTGTGGAATCAACATTTCTGCAAGGAGGACTTATTCCTGTTACTGAGAAAGCTGCTGAGGCCCCAAAGTGAGGGTATTTGAGACTCTTAAATCTTTGGCAGGTGTATTTGTACTTTTTTATTTTTTGAGACATGGTCTCGTTATGTAGTTCAGATTGTCCTTGAACTCACTATGTAGCTCAGTCTGGCCTCAATCGCGCAGTTCTCCTGTCTCAGCCTCCCGAGTGCTGGGATTATAGACATGCACCACCACACCTGGCTACTCGCACACTTTTGCTGTGCATATTTGAATAATAAAGCCTGATGTTCATATCTCTTTTTTCCCCAAAGATATTAAAATGCTTCTAATGTGTCGTCCTTGTTTTTGTCTTTTGTGTTATTTGCATTTAATATGTGACATCCATTCAGCTATCATAATTTTTGGGTTTCTTTTAGTATAGCTAAAACTAAAATTTACCTTCTAGACATTTGCAAATTCCAGCCCAGCTGTGTATGTATATTCATGTTCTTGTGAAACAGATTCCTGGTACTTTTTCACCTTCGAAACTGAAACTCTGGACCTGTTAACAACTTCCTATTCCTTCCTCCCCTCCCCCTAACCCTTGGCAACCACCTTTCTCTTTTCAGTTTCTAAGAATTCAGCCCTTTCAAATACCTCGGCTGGATCTCATCATACAAGATTTATCTTTGAAGTCCAGTCCTTTTCTGCTCAGTGTACACGGGTCGGTACATGTGGTAGCATGTGTCAAAGTTTCTTTCTTTTTCAAGGCTAAAACTATTCTGGGTATGAACAGAACACATTTGTTTACCCGACCACGTCATGTGACTGCAGGAAGGTGGGAGTTGCTCCCATTTTCAGCTGCCATGAATGCAGTCTGCAGGTGCCCCTCAGTATCCCATTTCTGGTTCTGTGGGTCCGTTCCCAGAAGTGGGATTTTTTCTATCATATAATCATTCCATTTCTGTTTCGTCCAGGACCCTCCACACTGTTTCCCACACTAGCCGCCCCATCTTTCATTCACAGCAGTACAGTCTAGGGTCATGGTCTCCCTGCACCTTTGCTGTCCTAACAGATGCGCAGCTACACCTCATTGTGGTTTGAGTTGCATTTTCCTGATAAAGAATGGTGACGAGCATCAGTCACTATTATCAGCAGCCAAGGTCTGTTCCACTGTCAGTATACTTGTTTCTTTGTAGCAAGACCATCGCATATCTCTGCTCCTTCCTCTGGTTGAGTTTCCTGCTTCCTCCAGTAGTATTAGTCAGCTTCTTTTCAGTGTGACAAAATACCTAAGATAAACAGCTTGCTGGCAGTTTGCTGGGACTCCTGGTTTTGTCTGGTCAGCTGGTGGTGTTGCTTTGGGAACTGTGGCAAATCAGCTCACTGTGGTGTGG